>CM061542.1:298860381-299241385 GCA_030864215.1 Capsicum pubescens | reverse complement strand
GGTGAAACAACGCGAACGGGGTATTCTTTGGTCAAATCGATATGCTATAGCCCACGGTTTCGGGGATGGACCCGGAGTTCGGGCGTGGTGTGGGCCAAATATTGATCGAGGTATGCCAGGGAGATTGGGAATCATCTCAGTATGGTCCATTTAAATTTTCGTGGATATTTGGGTGCACAAAATGGCAAAACGGTGCAAACGGGGCATTTTTGGGATAAAATGGTGTGCTATAGTCCATGGTTTTGGGGGTGGGCCTGAGATTCGGGCGTTCTGTGGCATGAATATAGATTGGGGCATGCTAGGTAGGTTGGGGATCGACTCAGTATGGTCTATTTAAATTTTCGTGGCCATTTGGGTGGACAAACATGTGAAACATCGTGAACAGGGAATTTTCAGGCTAAATCGGTGTGTGATAGCCCACGATTTTAGGGGTGGCGCCGGGGTTCGGGTGTGCTGTGGCGCAAAAATTGACCGGGGTGTGACACAAAGGTTGGGGATCATCCCAGTATGGTCTGTTTAAATTTCTTTGGCCATTTGGGTGGACAAAAGGGCAAAACGGCACAAACGGGGAATTTTCGAGAAAAATTGGTGTGCTATAGCCCATTGTTTCGGGGGTGGGCCTTGGGCTCGGGTGTATTGTGGGCCGAAAGTCGACCGGGGCATGCCAGAGAGGTTGGGGATCATCCCAGTATGGTTCATTTAAATTTTCGTGGCCTTTTGGGTGGATAAACGGGTAAGACGGCACAAACGTTTCATTTTTAGGCCAAATCGGTGTGCTATAGCCCACAGTTTTGGGGATAGGCCCGGGTTCTGGGTATGCTGTGGGCCAAAAATTGATTTGGGCGTGTCAGGGAGGTTTAGGATCATCTCAGTATGGTTTGTTTAAATTTTCGTGGCCATTTGGGTAGACAAACGGGTGAAACCGTACGAATGGGGCATTTTTGGGCCAAATAAGTGTGCTATAGACCACGATTTTGTGGGTGTGCCCTGGGTCCTAGAATGTTGTGGTCCAAAAATTGACTGAGGCATTCCAGGGAGGTTGGAGATCATCCTAGTATGGTCCGTTTAAATTTTTATGGCCATTTAGGGTGGACAAACAGGCAAAATAGTGTGAATGG
Source organism: Capsicum pubescens (assembly GCA_030864215.1). NCBI lineage: Eukaryota > Viridiplantae > Streptophyta > Magnoliopsida > Solanales > Solanaceae > Capsicum > Capsicum pubescens. The sequence continues at coordinate 299,240,267 of CM061542.1, read as the reverse complement.
GTCATTTTCGGGCCAAATTGGTGTGCTATAGCCCATAGTTTTGGGGGGTGGGCCTGGGGTTTGGGTGTGTTGTGGGTCAAAAATCAATCGGGGTATGCCAGGGAGGTTGAGGATCATCCCAGTGTGGTTTGTTTAAATTTCCGTGGCCATTTGGGTGGACAAACGAGCGAAACGGGCAAACGGGACATTTTTGGGCCCAATCGGTGTGCTATAGACCATGGTTTCGGGGTTGGGCCCAGGGTCCTTGAGTGTTTTTTGCTGAAAATCAACTGGAGAGTGCAAGGGAGGTTGGGGATCTTCCCAGTGTGGTTTATTTAAATTTTTGGGGACATTTGGGTGGATAAACGGGTGAAACGGTGCAAACGGGATATTTTCGAGCCAAATTGGTGTGCTATTGCCCACGCTTTCGGGGTTTGGCCTAGCGTTCGATCGTTCTATGGGCCAAAAATCAATCGAGACATGCCAGGGAGTTTTCGGCTCATCCCAGTTTGGTCCGTTTAAATTTTCATCCCCATTTGGGTGGACAAACGGGCAAAACGGTGCGAACGGGGCATTTACGGGCCAGATCGATGTGCTATAGCCCACATTTTTAGGGGTGGGCTCGGGGTTCGGGCGTGCTGTGGGCCGAAAATTGTTTGCGGAATGCTAGGGAGATTGAGGATAGTCCCAGTGTGGTCCGTTTAAATTTTGTGGCAATTTGGGTGGACAAACGGGCAAAAAGGCACGAACGGGTCATTTTCAGGCCAAATAGGTATGCTATAGCCCACAGTTTTTGGGGTGGGCCCTGGGTCCTGCTGTGTTGTGTGCCAAAATTGACTGGGGCATGCTTGGGAGGTTGGGGATCATCCCAGTGTGGTCTGCTTAAATTTTTGTGGCCATTTAGGTTGACAAATGAGCAAAACGATGCGAACGGGGCATTTTTGGGCCAAATCAGAGTGCTATATCCCACAGTTTCAGGGGTGGTCCCAGGGTCCGGTTGTGCTGTGTGTCAAAAATCGTCTGGGGCATGCCAAGGACGTTAAGAATCATCCTAGTATGGTTCATTTAAATTATCGTGGCCATTTGGGTGGACAAACAAGCAACACGGCGCGAACGGGGCTTTTTTGGGCCAAATCGATGTGCTATAGTTCACGATTTTGGGGGTGGGCCTCGGGTCCGAGCATTTTGTGGGCTAAACATTAATCGGGGCATGCTAGGGAGGTTGGGGATCATCTCGGTGTGGTCCATTTAAATATTCGTGGCTATTTAGGTTGACAAACGAGCGAAACGAAGTGAAAGGGGAATTTTCGGGCTAAATCGGTGTGCTATAGCCCACGGTTTTGGGGGTAGTCCTGGGGTTTGGGCGTATTATGGGACAAAAATCAACCGGGGCATGCCAAAGAGATTGGGGATCTTCCCAGTGTCGTTCGTTTAAATTTTTGTGGCTATTTGGGTGAATAAACTGGCAAAACAGCTCAAATGGGGAATTTTCGAGCCAAATCGGTGTGCGATAACCCATGATTTTGGGGGTGAGCCCAGGGTCCATCCGTGATGTGGGACAAAAGTTAACCAGGGCGAGCCAGGGAGGTTGGGGATTATCCCAGTGTAGTCCGTTTAAATTTTTGTGGCCATTTGGGTGGACAAACATGTGAAACATCATGAACAGGGAATTTTCAGGCTAAATCGGTGTGTGATAGCCCACGATTTTAGGGGTGGCGCCGGGGTTCGGGTGTGCTGTGGCGCAAAAATTGACCGGGGTGTGACACAAAGGTTGGGGATCATCCCAGTATGGTCTGTTTAAATTTCTTTGGCCATTTGGGTGGACAAAAGGGCAAAACGGCACAAACGGGGAATTTTCGAGAAAAATTGGTGTGCTATTGCCCATTGTTTCGGGGGTGGGCCTTGGGCTCGGGTGTATTGTGGGCCGAAAGTCGACCGGGGCATGCCAGAGAGGTTGGGGATCATCCCAGTATGGTTCATTTAAATTTTCGTGGCCTTTTGGGTGGATAAACGGGTAAGACGGCACAAACGTTTCATTTTTAGGCCAAATCGGTGTGCTATAGCCCACAGTTTTGGGGATAGGCCCGGGTTCTGGGTATGCTGTGGGCCAAAAATTGATTTGGGCGTGTCAGGGAGGTTTAGGATCATCTCAGTATGGTTTGTTTAAATTTTCGTGGCCATTTGGGTAGACAAACGGGTGAAACCGTACGAATGGGGCATTTTTGGGCCAAATAAGTGTGCTATAGACCACGATTTCGTGGGTGTGCCCTGGGTCCTAGAATGTTGTGGTCCAAAAATCGACTGAGGCATTCCAGGGAGGTTGGAGATCATCCTAGTATGGTCCGTTTAAATTTTTATGGCCATTTAGGGTGGACAAACAGGCAAAATAGTGTGAATGGGTCATTTTCGGGCCAAATTGGTGTGCTATAGCCCATAGTTTTGGGGGGTGGGCCTGGGGTCTGGGTGTGTTGTGGGTCAAAAATCAATCGGGGTATGCCAGGGAGGTTGAGGATCATCCCAGTATGGTTTGTTTAAATTTCCGTGGCCATTTGGGTGGACAAACGAGCGAAACGGGCAAACGGGACATTTTTGGGCCCAATCGGTGTGCTATAGACCATGGTTTCGGGGTTGGGCCCAGGGTCCTTGAGTGTTTTTTGCTGAAAATCAACTGGAGAGTGCAAGGGAGGTTGGGGATCTTCCCAGTGTGGTTTATTTAAATTTTTGGGGACATTTGGGTGGATAAACGGGTGAAACGGTGCAAACGGGACATTTTCGAGCCAAATTGGTGTGCTATTGCCCACGCTTTCGGGGTTTGGCCTAGCGTTCGATCGTTCTATGGGCCAAAAATCAATCGAGACATGCCAGGGAGTTTTCGGCTCATCCCAGTTTGGTCCGTTTAAATTTTCATCCCCATTTGGGTGGACAAACGGGCAAAACGGTGCGAACGGGGCATTTACGGGCCAGATCGATGTGCTATAGCCCACATTTTTAGGGGTGGGCTCGGGGTTCGGGCGTGCTGTGGGCCGAAAATTGTTTGGGGAATGCTAGGGAGATTGAGGATAGTCCCAGTGTGGTCCGTTTAAATTTTGTGGCAATTTGGGTGGACAAACGGGCAAAAAGGCACGAACGGGTCATTTTCAGGCCAAATAGGTATGCTATAGCCCACAGTTTTTGGGGTGGGCCCTGGGTCCTGCTGTGTTGTGTGCCAAAATTGACTGGGGCATGCTTGGGAGGTTGGGGATCATCCCAGTGTGGTCTGCTTAAATTTTTGTGGCCATTTAGGTTGACAAATGAGCAAAACGATGCGAACGGGGCATTTTTGGGCCAAATCAGAGTGCTATATCCCACAGTTTCAGGGGTGGTCCCAGGGTCCGGTTGTGCTGTGTGTCAAAAATCGTCTGGGGCATGCCAAGGACGTTAAGAATCATCCTAGTATGGTTCATTTAAATTATCGTGGCCATTTGGGTGGACAAACAAGCAACACGGCGCGAACGGGGCTTTTTTGGGCCAAATCGATGTGCTATAGTTCACGATTTTGGGGGTGGGCCTGGGGTCCGAGCATTTTGTGGGCTAAACATTAATCGGGGCATGCTAGGGAGGTTGGGGATCATCTCGGTGTGGTCCATTTAAATATTCGTGGCCATTTAGGTTGACAAACGAGCGAAACGAAGTGAAAGGGGAATTTTCGGGCTAAATCGGTGTGCTATAGCCCACGGTTTTGGGGGTAGTCCTGGGGTTTGGGCGTATTATGGGACAAAAATCAACCGGGGCATGCCAAAGAGATTGGGGATCTTCCCAGTGTCGTTCGTTTAAATTTTTGTGGCTATTTGGGTGAATAAACTGGCAAAACAGCTCAAATGGGGAATTTTCGAGCCAAATCGGTGTGCGATAACCCATGATTTTGGGGGTGAGCCCAGGGTCCGTCCGTGATGTGGGACAAAAGTTAACCAGGGCGAGCCAGGGAGGTTGGGGATTATCCCAGTGTAGTCCGTTTAAATTTTTGTGGCCATTTGGGTGGACAAACATGTGAAACATCATGAACAGGGAATTTTCAGGCTAAATCGGTGTGTGATAGCCCACGATTTTAGGGGTGGCGCCGGGGTTCGGGTGTGCTGTGGCGCAAAAATTGACCGGGGTGTGACACAAAGGTTGGGGATCATCCCAGTATGGTCTGTTTAAATTTCTTTGGCCATTTGGGTGGACAAAAGGGCAAAACGGCACAAACGGGGAATTTTCGAGAAAAATTGGTGTGCTATAGCCCATTGTTTCGGGGGTGGGCCTTGGGCTCGGGTGTATTGTGGGCCGAAAGTCGACCGGGGCATGCCATAGAGGTTGGGGATCATCCCAGTATGGTTCATTTAAATTTTCGTGGCCTTTTGGGTGGATAAACGGGTAAGACGGCACAAACGTTTCATTTTTAGGCCAAATCGGTGTGCTATAGCCCACAGTTTTGGGGATAGGCCCGGGTTCTGGGTATGCTGTGGGCCAAAAATTGATTTGGGCGTGTCAGGGAGGTTTAGGATCATCTCAGTATGGTTTGTTTAAATTTTCGTGGCCATTTGGGTAGACAAACGGGTGAAACCGTACGAATGGGGCATTTTTGGGCCAAATAAGTGTGTTATAGACCACGATTTCGTGGGTGTGCCCTGGGTCCTAGAATGTTGTGGTCCAAAAATCGACTGAGGCATTCCAGGGAGGTTGGAGATCATCCTAGTATGGTCCGTTTAAATTTTTATGGCCATTTAGGGTGGACAAACAGGCAAAATAGTGTGAATGGGTCATTTTCGGGCCAAATTGGTGTGCTATAGCCCATAGTTTTGGGGGGTGGGCCTGGGGTCTGGGTGTGTTGTGGGTCAAAAATCAATCGGGGTATGCCAGGGAGGTTGAGGATCATCCCAGTGTGGTTTGTTTAAATTTCCGTGGCCATTTGGGTGGACAAACGAGCGAAACGGGCAAACGGGACATTTTTGGGCTAAATCGGTGTGCTATAGACCATGGTTTCGGGGTTGGGCCCAGGGTCCTTGAGTGTTTTTTGCTGAAAATCAACTGGAGAGTGCAAGGGAGGTTGGGGATCTTCCCAGTGTGGTTTATTTAAATTTTTGGGGACATTTGGGTGGATAAACGGGTGAAACGGTGCAAACGGGACATTTTCGAGCCAAATTGGTGTGCTATTGCCCACGCTTTCGGGGTTTGGCCTAGCGTTCGATCGTTCTATGGGCCAAAAATCAATCGAGACATGCCAGGGAGTTTTCGGCTCATCCCAGTTTGGTCCGTTTAAATTTTCATCCCCATTTGGGTGGACAAACGGGCAAAACGGTGCGAACGGGGCATTTACGGGCCAGATCGATGTGCTATAGCCCACATTTTTAGGGGTGGGCTCGGGGTTCGGGCGTGCTGTGGGCCGAAAATTGTTTGCGGAATGCTAGGGAGATTGAGGATAGTCCCAGTGTGGTCCGTTTAAATTTTGTGGCAATTTGGGTGGACAAACAGGCAAAAAGGCACGAACGGGTCATTTTCAGGCCAAATAGGTATGCTATAGCCCACAGTTTTTGGGGTGGGCCCTGGGTCCTGCTGTGTTGTGTGCCAAAATTGACTGGGGCATGCTTGGGAGGTTGGGGATCATCCCAGTGTGGTCTGCTTAAATTTTTGTGGCCATTTAGGTTGACAAATGAGCAAAACGATGCGAACGGGGCATTTTTGGGCCAAATCAGAGTGCTATATCCCACAGTTTCAGGGGTGGTCCCAGGGTCCGGTTGTGCTGTGTGTCAAAAATCGTCTGGGGCATGCCAAGGACGTTAAGAATCATCCTAGTATGGTTCATTTAAATTATCGTGGCCATTTGGGTGGACAAACAAGCAACACGGCGCGAACGGGGCTTTTTTGGGCCAAATCGATGTGCTATAGTTCACGATTTTGGGGGTGGGCCTGGGGTCCGAGCATTTTGTGGGCTAAACATTAATCGGGGCATGCTAGGGAGGTTGGGGATCATCTCGGTGTGGTCCATTTAAATATTCGTGGCTATTTAGGTTGACAAACGAGCGAAACGAAGTGAAAGGGGAATTTTCGGGCTAAATCGGTGTGCTATAGCCCACGGTTTTGGGGGTAGTCCTGGGGTTTGGGCGTATTATGGGACAAAAATCAACCGGGGCATGCCAAAGAGATTGGGGATCTTCCCAGTGTCGTTCGTTTAAATTTTTGTGGCCATTTGGGTGAATAAACTGGCAAAACAGCTCAAATGGGGAATTTTCGAGCCAAATCGGTGTGCGATAACCCATGATTTTGGGGGTGAGCCCAGGGTCCGTCCGTGATGTGGGACAAAAGTTAACCAGGGCGAGCCAGGGAGGTTGGGGATTATCCCAGTGTAGTCCGTTTAAATTTTTGTGGCCATTTGGGTGGACAAAAGGGTGAAACAACACGAATAAGGCATTTTTAGGCCAAATCAATATGCTATTGCCCACGTTTTTGGGGGTAGTCCCGTGGTTCGAGCGTTCTCTGGGTCGAAAATTGACTGGGGCATGCTAGGGGGGTTAGGGATCGTTCCAGTGTTGTCCGTTTAAATTTTCGTGGCCATTTGGATGGACAAACGAGCAAAACAGTACGAATGAGTCATTTTTTAGCCAAATTGGTGTTCTATAACCCACGATTACGGGGGTGGGCCCGAGGTTCGGGTGTGCTGTGGGACAAAAATCGACTGGAGCATGCCAGGGAGGTTACGGATCGTCCCCGTGTGGTCCGTTTAAATTTTTGTGGCCATTTGGGTGGATAAACGGGCAAAAAAATTCAAACGGGGCATTTTTGGGCCAAATCGGTGTGCTATATCCCAAGGTTTTGGGGGTGGGCCCGGAGTCCAGCATGATGAGAGCTGAAAATCAACTAGGGCATGCCAGGGAGGTTATGGATCATCCCAGTGTGGTTCATTTAAATTTCCGTGGCCATTTGGGTGGTCAAACGGTCAAAACGGTGCGAACAAGGCATTTTCGGGCTATATCAGTGTTCTATAGCCAACAATTTTGGGGGTGGGCCTAGGATACGGGTGTTCTATGGGATGAAAATCGATCGAAGCATGCCAGAGAGGTTGGGGATCATCGCAGTGGGGTCCGTTTAAATTTTTACGACCATTTGACTGGAAAAATGAGCAAAACGGCACGAATGGGGTATTTTTAGGCTAAATCAGTTTGCTATAGCCCAGGTTTCGGGGATTGCCCCAGGGTCCGGGCGTACTGTGGGCCAAAAATCGTTTGGGACATAACAGGGAGGTTAGGGATCGTCTCAATGTGGTCAGTTTAAATTTTTGTGGCCATTTCGGTGGAGAAACATGTGAAACAGCGTGAACGGGGCATTTTCGGGCCAAATCGATGTGCTATAGCCTGCGGTTTTAGGGGTGGGCCCAGGGTGCGAGTGTGCTGTGGGCAAAAAATCAATCGGGGCATGCTAGGGAGGTTGGGGATCGTCCCAATGTAGTTATATTAAATTTTTGCGGACATTTGGGTGGAAAAACGGGCGAAAGGGCTCGAATGGGGCATTTTTGGGCAAATTAGTGTGCTATAAACCACGATTTCTAGGGTGGGCCCGGGGTTTAGGAATGTTGTAGGCCAAAAATCAATCAGGGCATGCCATGGAGGCTGTGGATCATCCCAGTGTTGTCCGTTTAAATTTTTGTGGCCATTTGGATTGACAAACGGGTGAAACAGCACAAATGGGGTATTTTCTAGCCAAATCGGTGTGCTATAGACCACGGTTTCGGGGGTGGGCACAGGGTCCGAGTATGCTGTGGGCCAAAAATCGATCGGGGAATGTCAGGGCGGTTGGGGATCATCCCAGTATGGTCCGTTTAAATTTTCATGGCCATTTTGGTGGACAAAGGGGCAAAACAGGTCGAATGGTGCATTTTTGGGCAAAATCGGTGCGCTATGGCCCAGTTTTTGGGTGTGGGCCCAGGGTCCGGGCGTGCTATGGGTCATAAATTGACCGGGGTTTGCCATGTAGGTTGGGAATCGTCCCAGTGTGGTCTATTTAAATTTCGTAGCTATTTGGGTGAACAAACAGGCGAAACGATGCAAACGGGACATTTTCGGGCCAAATCGGTGTGCTATAGCCCACAATTTTGGGGGTGGCCCCGGGGTCCGGGCGTGATGTGGGCTAAAAATCAACCGAGGTGTGCCATGGAGGTTGGGGATCATCCCAGTGTGGTTTATTCAAATTTTCGCAGCCATTTGGATGGTCAAACGGGTGAAACGACTTGAATGCGGCATTTTCAGGCCAAATCTGTGTGCTACGGTTTTGGGTGTGGGCCCAAGGTCCGGGCGTGATGTGAGCCAAAAATCGACTGAGGCATGCCAGGTAGGTTCAGAATCATCCCAGTGTGGTCTATTTAATTTTTTGTGGCCATTTGGGTGGACAAACAATCGAAACAGCACAAACGGTGCATTTTCGGGCCTAATCGGTGTGCTATAGCCACAGTTTTGGGGTGGGCCCTGGGTCCGGGCGTGCTGTTGGTCAAAAATTGATCGAGGCATGCCAGGGACATTGGGGACCATCCCAGTATGGTTCTTTTAAATTTTTCAGCTATTTTTGTTCAAACGGGCGAAACGGGGCATTTTCGGGCTAAATTAGTGCAATATAGCCTTTGATTTTGGGGTGGGTCTAGGTTTGGGTGTGCTGTGGGCTAAAAATTAACCAGGGCATGCCAGGGAGTTTGGGGATCATCCCAGTATGGTTCGCTAAAATTTTTACGGCCATTTGAGTTGACAAACGGGAGAAACAACCCGAGCGGGACGTTTTTGAGCCATATCGGTGTGCTATAGCCCACGGTTTCAGGAGTGGGCTCGAGGTCCGGCCGTCCTATGGGCCGAAAATAGATCGCGGCATGCCAGAGAGGTTAGGAATTTTCCTAGTGTGATTCGTTTAAATTTTCGTGGCCATTTGGGTTGAGAAACAGGTGAAACGGCACGAACGGGGCATTTTCAGGGTAAATTGATATGCTATAGCCCATGGTTTTGGGGGTGGGCCTGGGGTCCAGGCTTGCTGTAGGTCAAAAATCAATTGAAGCATGCCAAGGAGGTGAGGATCATCTAAGTGTGGTCAATTTAAATTTTTGCATCCATTTAGGTTGACAAACGGGTGAAACAGCGCAATCAGGGTGTTTTCGGGAAAAATCAGTGTGCTTTAGCTCACGGTTTTGGGGTGGGCCCGGGATCCGGGCGTGCTGTGGGCTAAAAATTGACTGGGCATGCCAGGAAAGTTGGGGATCATCCCAATATGGTCTGTTTAAATTCTTACGGCCATTTGGGTGGGAAAACAGGTGAAATGGTACAAAATTGGCATTTTCAAGGAAAATTGGTATGCTATAGCCCACGGTTTAGGGGTGGGCTCAGGGTTCGGGCGTGCTGTGGGACGAAAATCAATCGAGGCATGCCAGGGAGGTTGGGTATCTTTCCAGTGTGTTCCGTTTAAATTTTCATGGCTATTTGGGTGGACAAATAGGCGAAACAGCACAAATGGGGTATTTTCGGGCCTAATTGGTGTGCTATAGCCCATGGTTTTGGTGGTGGGCCCGGGGTTCGGGTGTTCTGTGGGATGAAAGTCAACTGGGGCATGTTAGGGAGGTTGGGGCTTATCTCAGTGTGGTCTGTTTAAATTTTTGTGGCCATTTGGGTGGAAAACAGGAAAAACATCGTGAACGGGGCATTTTCAGGCTAAATCGGTATGCGATAGCCCACGATTTTAGGGGTGGGCCCGAGTTCCAGGCGTGTTGTGGGCCGAAAATCAACCAGGGTGAGCCAGGGAGGTTGAGGATTATCTCGGTGTGGTCCGTTTAAATATTCGTTGCCATTTGGGTGGACAAAAGGGAGAAACGGCGCGAACGGGGCATTTTCGGGCCAAATTAGTGTGCTACAGCCCATTATTTTGGAGGTGGGCCTTGGGTCCGGGTGTGCAGTGGGCCATAAATCGAACGGGGCATACCAGGGAGGTTGGGGATCATCCCAGTATGATTCATTTAAATTTTTGTGGTCATTTGGGTGGATTAACCGGAAAAATGGCACGAACGGGTTATTTTTAGGCTAAATCTGTGTGCTATAGCCCACAGTTTTGGGGGTGGTCCTGGGGTCCGGGTGTGCTGTGGGCCAAAAATCAACTGAGGTGTGCCAGGGAGGTTTAGTATTGTTTTAGTGTGGTTTGTTTAAATTTTCGTAGCCATTTGGGCTGACAAACGGGCTAAACGGCGCGAACAAGGCATTTTTGGGCCAATTCGGTGTGCTATAGACCACGGTTTCATGGGTGGGCCCGGGGTCCTGGCGTGCTGTGGGCCGAAAATCGACTGGGGCATGTCAGGGAAGTTGGGGATCATCCTAATATGGTCTGTTTAAATTTTTACAGCTATTTGTTTGGGAAAATAGGCGAAATGGTACAAAATTGGCATTTTCAGGCCAAATCGGTATGCTATAGCCCACGGTTTAAGGGTGGGCTCGGGGTTCGGGCATTTTGTAGGACAAAAATCAATCGAGGCATGCCAGGGAGGTTGGGTATCTTTCCAGTGTGGTCTGTTTAAAGTTTTGTGGCTATTTGGGTGGTCAAACTGGCGAAACAGCGTAAATGGGGCATTTTCGGGCCTAATTGGTGTGCTATAGCCCATGGTTTTGGGGGTGGGCCCGGGGTTCGGGAGTTTTGTGGGCTGAAAATCAACTGGGGCGTGCTAGGGTGGTTGGGGATTATCTCAGTGTGGTATTTTTAAATTTTTGTGGCCATTTGGGTGGACAAACGTGCAAAACATAGTGAACGGGGTATTTTCAGGCCAAATCGATATGCGATAGCCTACGATTTTAGGGGCGAGCCTAAGTTCCAGGCGTGCTGTGGGTCGAAAATCAACCAGGGTGAGCTAGGGAGGTTGAGGATCGTCCCGGTGTGGTCCGTTTAAATATTTGTTGCCATTTGGGTTGACAAAAGGGCGAAACGGCGCGAACGGGGCATTTTCGGGCCAAATTGGTGTGCTACAGCCCATTGTTTTGGGGGTGGGCCTTGGGTACGGGCGTGCAGTGGGACATAAATCGAACGAGGCATGCTAGGGAGGTTGGGGATCATCCCAGTGTAATTCGTTTAAATTTTTGTGGTCATTTGGGTGGATAAACAGGAAAAATGGCACGAACAGGTTATTTTTAGGCTAAATCTGTGTGCTATAGCCCACAGTTTTGGGGGTGGTCCTGGGGTCCGGGTGTGCTGTGGGCCAAAAATCAACCGAGGTGTGCCAGGGAGGTTTAGTATTGTTTTAGTGTGGTTTGTTTAAATTTTCGTAGCCATTTGGGCTGACAAACGGGCTAAACGGCGCGAATGAGGCATTTTTGGGCCAAATCGGTGTGCTATAGACCACGGTTTCATGGGTGGGCCCGGGGTCCTGGCGTGCTGTGGTTCGAAAATCGACTGGGGCGTGTTAGGGAAGTTGGGGATCATCCCAATATGGTCTGTTTAAATTTTTATGGACATTTGTTTGGGAAAATAGGCGAAATGGTACAAAATTGGCATTTTCAGGCCAAATCGGTATGCTATAGCCCACGGTTTAGGGGTGGGCTTGGGGTTCGGGCGTTTTGTGGGACGAAAATCAATCGAGGCATGCCAGGGAGGTTGGGTATCTTTCCAGTGTGGTCTGTTTAAAGTTTTGTGGCTATTTGGGTGGTCAAACTGGCGAAACGGCGTAAATGGGGCATTTTCGGGCCTAATTGGTGTGCTATAGCCCATGGTTTTGGGGGTGGGCCCGGGGTTCGGGCATTTTGTGGGCTGAAAATCAACTGGGGCATTCTAGGGAGGTTGGGGATCATCCCAGTGTGATCCGTTTAAAATTTTACGGCTATTTGGATGGACAAACGGGTAAAACGGTGCGAACGAGGCATTTTTGAGCAAAATTAGTGTGCTATAGCCCATGGTTTCAGGGGTGAGACTGGGGTCCGGGCGTACTGAGGGCAGAAATTGATTGGGGCATGCCAGGGAGGTTGGGGATCATTACAGTGTAGTCCGTTTAAATTTTCGTGGCTATTTGGGCAGACAAACAGGCGAAATGGCACGAACGGGATATTTTCGAGACAAATTGGTGTGCTATAGCCCATGGTTTTGGGGATGGGCCAGGGGTCCGGGCGTACTGTGGGCCAAATATTAACCGGGGCATGCCTGTGAGGTTGGGGATTGTCCGAATATGGTTTATTTTAATTTTTGCGTTCATATGGATAGACAAACGGGTGAAACAACGTGAACGGGGCATTTTTGGGCCAAATTGGTGTGCTATAGCCCACGGTTTCGGGGGTGGTACTGGGTTCCAGGTGTGTTATAGGCCGAAAATCGATCGAGGAGTACCAGGGAGGTTGTGGATCATCCCAATATAGTCTGTTTAAATTTTCGTGGCCATTTGGTTGTACAAACGGGAGAAACGGCGCGAACGGTGCATTTTTGTGCTAAATCGGTGTGCTATAGCCTACGAATTCGGGAGTGGGCCCAGGTTCCAGGCGTGCTGTGGGCCAATAATCGACAAAGGTAAGCCAGGGAGGTTGTTTATCATCCCAGTATGGTTTGTTTAAATTATTTTGGCTATTTGGGTGGACAAACAAGCAAAACGGTGCGAATGGGGCATTTTTGGACAAAATTGGTGTGCTATAACCCACAATTTTGGGGGTGGACCTAGGTTCCAGGTGTTCTGTGGGCCAAAAGTCAACCGGGACGTGCCAGGAAGGTTGAAGATTATCCTAGTATGGTTCGTTTAAATTTTTGTGGTTATTTGGGTGGACAAACAGGTGAAACGGTGCGAATGAGGCATTTTTGGGCCAAATCGGTGTGCTATAGATGAGGGTTTCGGGGTTGGGCCCAGGGTTCTGGCATTGTTTCTGCCAAAAATCGACTGAGGAGTGCCAGGGAGGTTGGGTATCATACCAGTATGGTCTGTTTAAATTTTTGGGGACATTTGGGTGGATAAATATGCGAAACGGTGCGAACAGAACAGTTTTGGGCCAAATTGGTGTGCTATAGCTCACAATTTCGGGGGTTGGTCCAGGGTTCGGGCGTGCTGTAGTACAAAAATCGATTGGGATGTGCTAGGGAGGTTGCGTATCATCCTAGTCTTGTCCATTTAAATTTTCATCCCTATTTGGGTGGACAAATGGGCAAAACGGCGCTAACAGGGCATTTACTGGACAAATCAGTGTGCTATAGCCCACGGTTTGGGGGGTGGGCTCGGGGTTTGGGCGTGCTGTAGGACGAAAATTGATTGGGGCATAGCAGGGAGGTTGGGGATCATCCCAGTGTGGTCCATTTAAATTTTATCGCTATTTTGGTGGACAAACGGGCAAAACAGCGCGAACGGGGCATTTTCAGGCCAAATAGGTGTGCTATAGCCCACGGTTTTTGGTGTGGGCCCTAGGTCCTGGTGTGTTGTATGCCAAAATTGACTGGGGTGTGCCAGGGAGGTTGGGGATCATCCTAGTGTGGTCTGCTTAAATTTTCATGGCCATTTGATTCGACAAATGGGAGAAACAATGCGAACAGGGCATTTTCAGGCCAAATTAGTGTGCTATAGCCCACGGTTTTGGAGGTGGTCTCGGGGTCCGAGCGTGCTGTGGGTCAAAAATTGATCGGGGCGTGCTAGGGAGGTTGAGGTTCGTCCTAGTGTAGTTCATTTAAATTTTCATGGCCATTTGGGTGGACAAACAGGCAACACGGCACGAACGGGGCTTTTTTAGGACAAATTGGTGTGCTATAGCCCACGATTTTGGGGGTGGGCCCGGTTTTTGAGAGTGTTGTGCTCTTAAAATCGATTGGGGCATGCCAAGGAGGTTGGGGATCATCCCGGTGTGGTCTGTTTAAATTTTCGTGGCCATTTGGGTGGACAAACAAGTGAAACGGTGTGAAAGGGGCATTTGCGGGCCAAATCAGTGTGCTATAGCCCACAGTTTTGGGGGTAGTCTCGGGGTTCGGGCGTTTAGTGGACCAAAAATTGACCGGGGAATGCCAAGAAGGTTGGGGATAATCCCAGTGTAGTCCGTTTAAATTTTTGTGGCCATTTGGGTGAACAAACGGGTGAAACAGCGTGAATGGGGCATTTTTTCGCCAAATCAGTGTGCGATAGCCCACGATTTTGGGGGTGGCCCCAGGGTTCGGTCATAGTATAGGCCAAAAATTAACCAGGGAGTTCCAAGGAGGTTGGGTATTATCTCAGTGTGGTCCGTTTAAATTTTCGTGGCCATTTAGGTGGACAAACGAGTGAAACGGAATGAATAAGGCATTTTTGGCCCAAATCGATATGCCATAGCCCACGGTATTGGGGGTAGTCCTGGGGTCCGGGAGTTTTGTGGGCCAAAAATTGACCGGGGCATGCTAGGGAGGTTGGGGATTATCCCATTGTGGTTCTTTTAAATTTTTGTGGCTATTTGGGTGGCCAAACGGGCCAAATGGTGCGAACGAGTCATTTTTTAGCCAAATCGATGTTCTATAACCCATGGTTTCGGGAGTAGTTTCGGATGTGTTGTGGGCCGAAAATCGATTGAGGCATGCCAGGGAGGTTAGGGATCATCCTAGTGTGATCCATTTAAATTTTTATGGCCATTTGGGTGGATAAACGAACGAAAAAATGCAAACGGGGCATTTTTGGGCCAAATCGGTGTGCTATATCCTACAGTTTTGGAGGTGGGCTCAGAGTTCAGTGTGCTGAGGGCTGAAAATCAATCAAGGAATGCCAGGGAGGTTAGGGATCTTCCCAGTATGGTCCATTTAAATTTTCGTGGCCATTTGAGTGGTCAAACGGGCAAAACGGCACGAACGGGGTATTTTGGGGATAAATCGGTGTGCTATAGCCAACGATTTTGGGGGTGGGCCCGGGGTCTGGGTGTTCTATGGGACAAAAATCAACCGAGGCATGCCAGAGATGTTGGGGATCATCTCAGTGTGGTTCTTTTAATTTTTGCGGCCATTTAGCTAGAAAAATGGGCAAAACGGTACGAACGGAGCATTTTTGGGCCAAATTGGTTTCCTATAGCCTACGGTTTTGGAGGTGGGCCCAGGGTCCAGGTGTGTTGTGGGCCAAAATTTGATCGGGGCATGACCGGGAGGTTGGGGATCATCCCAGTGTGGTCAGTTTAAATTTTTGTGGCTATTTGGGTGGAGAAACGGGCGAAACAGCTCAAACGGGGCATTTTCAGGCCAAATCGGTGTGCTATAGCCCACGGTTTTAGGGGTAGGCCCAGGGTCCGGGTGTATTGTGGTCCAAAAATCGACCGAGGTATGCCATGGAGTTTGGAGAGCGTCTTAGTGTAGTTTGATTAAATTTTTGTGAATATTTGGGTGGAAAAACGGGCGAAAGGGCTCGAATGGGGCATTTTTGGGCAAAATTGGTGTGCTATAGCCCACGATTTTAGGGGTGAGCCCGAGGTCCGGGCGTGCTGTGGGGTAAAATCAACCTAGGTGTGCTATGGAGGTTGGGGATCATCCCAGAGTAGTTCGTTTAAATTTTTTCGGCCATTTGGATGGTTAAACGGGTGAAACAACGCAAACAGGGCATTTTCAGGTCAAATTGGTGTGCCACGGTTTTCAGGGTGGGCCCGGGGTTCGGGCGTACTTTGAGACAAAAATAGACTGGGGCATGCCAAGGAGGTTGAGTATCATCCCAGTATGATCCATTTAAATTTTTGTGGCCATTTGGGTGGACAAACGGGCGAAACGGCATAAACAGGGCATTTTCGGGCTTAATCGGTGTGCTATAGCCCACGGTTTTGGGGGTGGGTCCAGGTTTCGAGCGTGCTGTAGGTTGAAAATTGATCGAGGCATGCCAGATAGGTTGGGGATTATCCCAGTATGGTTCGTTTAAATTTTTGCAGCTATTTGGTTGGACAAACGGGCGAAACAGCTCGAACGGGGCATTTTCAGGCCAAATTAGTGTACTATAGCCCACGATTTCGGGGGTGGGCCGAGGTTTCGGGTGTACTGTGGGCCAAAAATTTATTGGAGCATGCCAGGGAGGTTGGGGATCATCCCAGTGTGGTCAATTAAAATTTTTGCGGCCATTTGGGGGGACAAACGAGTGAAACGACCCAAACAAGATGTTTTCGGACCATATTAGTGTGTTATAGCCCACGGTTTCAGGGGTGGGCTCGGGGTTCGGGCGTGCTGTGGGACAAAAATTGACTGAGGCGTACCATCGAGGTTGGGAATCATCCCAATGTGATTTGTTTAAATTTTTGTGGCAATTTGGGTAGAAAAACGGGTGAAACGGCGCGAACGGGGCATTTTTGGGCCAAATGGGTGAGCTATAGCCCACGGTTTTAGGGGTGGGCCTGGGGTCCAGGCGTGTTGTGGGTTGATAATCGACCGAGGCATGCCAAGTAGGTTGGGGATCATTCCAGTGTGGTCCGTTTAAATTTTTTCATCCATTTGGGTTGACAAACGGGTGAAACGGTGCAAACGGGGTGTTGTCGGGAAAAATTGGTGTGCTTTAGCTCACGGTTTTGGGGTTGGGCCCGGGATCCAGGCATTCTATTGGCTAAAAATCGATTGGGGCATGCCAGGGAAGTTGGGGATCATCCCAATGTGGTCTGTTTAAATTTTTGCAGCCATTTTGATGGAAAAACGGGCAAAATGGTACGAACGGGGCATTTTCAGGCCAAATCGATATGCAATAGCCCATGGTTTAGGGAGTGGACTCGGGGTTCGGGCGTGATGTGGACCAAAAATTAATTGAGGCATGCCAGGGAGGTTGGGTATCTTTCCAGTGTGGTCCATTTAAATATTCGTTTCCATTTGGGTGGACAAATGGGTGAAACGACATAAACGGGGTATTTTACGGCCAAATTGGTGTGCTATAGTCCATGGTTTTGGGGGTGGTCCCGGGGTCCGAGTGTTCTATGGGCTGAAAATTGACTGAGGCGTGCTAAGGAGGTTGAGGATCATCCTAGTGTGGTCCGTTTAAATTTTTGTGGCAATTTGGGTGGACAAACAGGCAAAAAAGGATACCGGTCGGCACAATACCTTCCCGTATGCCTCCTTAAACAGAGAAGCTCGGATATGGTTGCGGATAGTAAATTTTTGCCTGATTCCAGGGTCACAGTACACAAATATCACACGAGATAGAGTGTGCTTGGTGTACGCATTAATGACGAATGTCCCTATCAACATTGTGGAAATTATTCGATCCATAATGCGTAAGGCTAGGCTGCACAAGAGGTCCCACTTCAGCTTTGGCAATCTGTTGACTGCAATATTGAGGAAGGAGGACATCGAGGAGGAACCTGCAGATCATAAGCTTCCACACAACCCGAAGAAGGTTGACCTCACAAAGGTTAAAGATGCTGAATCCATGCATGACGTCAACCTAACCACTGCAGAAAGACATGCTCGCGACGAAAGCTTCTTCCGCCATTTATATGGCATGACGAGGTTTACCATGATGAGCGGGGGTCGTGTCCCAACTGCTGCAGAGCTCCAACAGTTGGATTATGGCTACCCAATGAATGAGCATGCAAGGGCGATGTGTGGAGTAGGTGTATACTTTGAGGAACCTCTTGATGACGACATACCAACCGATGATGATCGACGAATGCCAGACTCCGACGTGGAGGAGAACTCTGATGACGACAACTCTGATGATGATTCCGATGCAGGGGGTATGACCCCAGACATAGAGGATGAGTCCGACTAATCAGGTTCTTCTTATTCACTTTCCACTGAGGGCAGTGTGTCCCGTCTAAGTGTGGGGTGAGGGTATTTGTATGCTACACTTCTTTATCTGCATTTGCATTTATTTATGTTTGTTTGTTTGATTTAGTTAGTAGTTAGTAGAACTTTTTTTATTTTGCATCAAATTGTTCTGATAGGCGGCATGGCGTTATGACAAGAGTTTGTGCTAGAATCATTACTATTGAGACATTTACGCTCTAAGTGTGACTCACTGTGTGATAATTGTATGGTTTAATTCATTCATCTGTTAGGGTCAAGAGTCTATAATACTCCCAATAAAGTTGACTATATGCCTTGTGTGTGTGAGGTAATAGTATATTCTGTGTTTGTGGCTGATGCTAGAACTTGCCTGGTGTGTGTGTGAAGCAAAATAAAGAATGTGAGTTTAGGAGATGATTTAGGCATTTCTTTGGCAACCTGTGATTGTTTACCTTCGTTTTACCTACCCGTGGACATTATCATAGTCAACCCCTTTGAGCCTTTAGCCTATTTTCTTTGACAGCCTCATATGTAGCCTAATCCATTTTTTTTCAAGACCATAATTTGATCCAAATTCCTAAGTGCTTCAAATTGTAAAGTCATGTGACTAAATAAGAGGAAATTGGGTGAGAGTAATGCCTTAGAGTGTATTGGTGCTTGAACTTGTTATGAAAAAAAGTGGCTATCATAAGAGGTGTGCTATAGAGAAGAAAAAGAAACAGAAAAATAAAAAGATAAATTGTGTTTATGATTAAATAAAAAGATAGTTATATAGAAAAATAGGTGAAAAGGGGTGAGAGATGAAAGAAAGGTAGCAAGGTTGATTAAAAGAGAGTGTTAATGACATAATGTGATGTATCAAAGCGCTTAGGAACATAGTCACTATTTCTGGCCAAAATAGTCCTACCCGTCTCTTAGCCTACATTACAACCTGTAAAAGACCTATTTGATCCTAAGCTTAGCATTCTGATATTAGTGGAATATTACACTAAGGGCAAGCCTATGGTCATCAGTTGCAACATATGAATTCTTTGTGAGAGTGAGAGCAAGGATAATCTTATACCCATGTTCTGAAAAATACAATACTTGTGAGTGATTATGGGTAATATCTTATGTGAGACACACATGGTTGATGAGTTTTGGTTAGTCTTGTAAGATTCTTTGTGCCTTAACTTGTGGATACGAATTAACCATCATCACGAGTCTATGTTGGAGGTTGAATTGTTTCTAGAAGTGATTAGAAAACTACTCTTGGTTAATAATTGTTGTGCCTGTCTTAATGAATATTTTATGTTGTTACTGTGAAAACCTAAGTAGATGTTTATATGGACATGATATATTGTTCGAGGACAAACAAAGCTTTAAGTGTGGGATGTTGATGATAGGCGTATTTACACGCCTAAAGCACCTTAATGTACCCATATTTTAGCTAAGTTTCGAGGACAAAATATATAATTCATGCACTTTTAGTCCTTTTTCCTGTAAGTGAGCTAACAAACGTGATTAGCAAGTTTTCAGGTATAAATGATGAAGATTCCAGCACTTTATGGATAACTTGACGCCCAAGGAAGCTTCACGGAAGAAGGAAAGGAGCGTTTGGACGCCTATGGACTGAAAGTGATGCATGGATAACTTGTCCCGGGCAAAAACAGCATTTCTAAAGACTTTGGGGATCAGCAGTAACTTAGTAGGATTAGGATAAGGATGCAGTAACCTAGTAGGATTAGGATAAGTACGCAGTAGCCTAGTAGGAATAGGATATGGGTGTTATAAATACCCTATTTTGCTGAAGCTTTTTATTATCTCTCTCCATTCATATAATTCATTCAACTCTTACAATTCGATTCACTCATTAATTCAAGTATTTTCCATTCGACTTTTGCTACTAATTCACGTTACAATATTCTGTAAGTTTTAACAGAGAAACACGACTCTCTTGAGAAGAACGGAAGGAGCAAAAACGTCCAACCCTAGTTGACGTTAACATCATCCATTGCGAAGATTTTTCTAGATTTTGGTATGATGATGATGTCTATTGTGATTTCCGTTGCACTCATGAGTAGCTAAACTTCTCTGTTAGGGTTATGGAAGCCTTATGAGATACTATCTGTTGCTATGAGTTTGTGAATTCTTGATACGTATGCTGCTTATATCATTACTCTCTTCATCTTAATTGAATTCTTGTGGTTGCAAACATATAGAATACGCCGGTATAGCATTAACTTGTTCGAAAGAAAACAAGGAAATAGAGCTACTAAACCTTGTTTAAAAGTTAGTGCCGTAACTGGATTAACCTCTTGGAGAATTCGTACCATTAGTATACGCTTTAAGCTCGAAAGAGTTAAAGTGATATAATCCTTGATGGTCGAAAGACGCTAGGATTTACCATAGAATACGAATCTCTATAAGCACATGCAGGTCTGAATTCCGCATAACTCATAGCCAATAGATACGTAGAACTCATAAGGGGGACATAACCCTAACTTACAATTCTCATTGATTACAACCTACTAAACATTCTGTTTTTACTTTGCTATTTTATTACTTAACGTCACAATCCAATTCCCCCTTTTTCGTAGAATTTTCGACTAACAGTCTAATAATAGTTGCATACTTAGTGACCGAGTATTCCCTGTGGGATTCGATACCCAACCCAGTTGGGTTCTATATTTGACGACGACTGCTTACACTCTTACGAGAGCTGTAGTTTGAGCGTTATCAGCTATGGGCTGAAACTTGACCGGGGAGTGTCTGTGAGGTTGGGGATCATCCCAGTGTGGTTCGTTTTGATTTTTACGGCCATTTGGGTGGATAAACGGGTGAAAAAGCACGAACGGGGAATTTTTAGGAAAAATCGGTGTGCTATAGCCTACGGTTTTGGGGGTGGGACTGAGGTCCAGGTGTGTTATAGGCCAAAAATCGACCGGGGTGTACCAGGGAGGTTGGGGATCATCCCAGTTGATCCGTTTAAATTTTCGTGGCCATTTGATTGTACAAACGGGTGAAGCGGTGCGAACGGGGCATTTTCGGGATAAATCGGTGTGCTATAGCCTATGAATTCGAGGGTGGGCCCAGGGTTCGAGCGTGTTGTGGACCAAAAATTGACCGGGGCATGCCAGGGAGGTTGGGAATCATCCCAGTGTGGTTTGTTTAAATTTTTGTGGCTATTTTGGTGGACAAATGGGCAAAACAGCGCGAATGGGGCATTTTCGGGCCAAATCGGTGTGCTATAGACCACGGTTTTAGGGGTGGACCCGGGATCCTGGCGTGTTGTGGGCCAAAAATCGACTGGGGCATGCCAGGGAGGTTGGGGATCAACCCAGTATGGTTTGTTAAAATTTTTTGGGGCCATTTGGGTGGATAAACAGGCAAAACGGCGTGAACGGGACATTTTCAAACCAAATTAGTGTGCTATAGCACACGATTTTGGGAGTAGGCCCAGGTTTCGGGCGTGCTGTGGGCCAAAAATTAACCAGGGCGTGCCAGGGACATTTAGAATCATCCCAGTGTGGTTCGTTTAAATTTCATCCCCATTTGGTTGGACAAACAGGCGAAACAGCACGAACGGAATAATTTTGAGCCAAATCGGTGTGCTATAGCCCACGGTTTTAGGGATGGGCCTGGAGTTCGGCCGTGCTGTGGGCCCAAAATTGATCGGGGCGTGCCTGTGAGGTTGGGGATTGTCCTAGTGTGGTTCATTTTAATTTTTACGGCCATTTGGGTGAACAAATGGGAAAAACAGCGCGAATGGGGCACTTTCGGGCCAAATCGGTGTGATATAGCCCACGATTTTGGGGGTGGGACTAGGGTCTAGGTGTACTATGGGTTGAAAATCAACCGGGGTGTACCAGGGAGGTTGGGGATCATCTCAGTATGGTCTGTTTAAATTTTTGTGGCCATTTGGGTGTACAAATGGGTAAAACGGTGCGAACGGGGCATTTTTCGAGCTAAATCGATGTGCTATAGCCTACGAATTCGGGGGTGAGCCCGGGGTCCAGGCTTGCAGTGGGCCGAAAATTGACCGAGGCATGACAGGGAGATTGGGGATCGTCCCAGTGTGGTCCGTTTAAATTTTTGTGGCTATTTGGGTGGACAAATGATCGAAACGGCGCGAATGGAGCATTTTCAGGCCCAATTGGTGGGCTATAGCCCACGGTTTTAGGGGTAGGCCCGAGGTCCTGGTGTGTTGTGTGCCAAAATTGACTGGCACGTGCCAAGAAGGTTGGGGATCGTCCCAATATGATCCGTTTAAATTTTCGTAGCCATTTAGGTAGACAAATGGGCAAAACAGTGCGAACGGGGTGTTTTCGAACAAAATCAATGTGCTATAGCCCACGGTTTCGGGGGTGGTCCTGGGGTCTGGGCGTGCTGTTGGTCAAAAATCAACTGAGGCGTGCCAAGGAGGTTGGGGATCGTCCCAGTATGGTTCGTTTAAATTTTTGTGGCCATTTGGGTGGACAAAAGGGAGAAACGGTACGAACGGGGCACTTTCGGGTCAAATCAGTGTGCGATAGCCCACGATTTTGGGGTGGGCATGGGTTCTGTCCGTTCTGTGTGCCAAAAATAGACCGAGGTGTGCAGCGAGGTTAGGGATCGTCCCAGTGTGGTCCGTTTAAATTTTTGTGGCAATTTGAATGGACAAACGGGCGAAACAGCAAGAACGGGGCATTTTCGGGCCAAATCAGTGTGCTATAGCCCATGGTTTCAGGGGTGGGCCTAGGGTCTGAGCGTGTTGTGGGCCGTAAATCGATCGGGATAGGCCAGGGAGGTTGGGATCATCCCTGTGTGGTCCTTTTAAATTTTCGTGGCCATTTGGGTGGACGAACAGGCAAAACAGCGCGAACGGGTCATTTTTAGGCCAAATCTCTGTATAGCCCACGGTTTTGTGGGTGGGCCCGGGGTTCGGGCGTTCTGTTGGCCAAAAATTGACCGAGACATGCCAGGGAGTTTGGGGATCGTCCCAGTGTTGTCTGTTTAATTTTTGTGGCTATTTGGTTGGACAGACGGGCAAAACGGCGCGAACGGGGCATTTCCAGGCCAAATCGGTGTGCTATAGCCCACGGTTTTAGGGGTGGGCCTTGGGTCCTAGTGTGTTGTGTGCCAAAAATCGATCGTAGCATACCAGGGAGGTTAGGGATCATACCAGTGTGGTCCGTTTAAATTTTCGTAGCCATTTGGGGTGGACAAACGGGCGAAACGACGCAAACAGGTCATTTTTGGGCGAAATGAGTGTGGTATATAGCCCACGGTTTCGGGGTGGACCTGGAATCGGGGCATGCTTTGGGTCAAAAATCGACCGGGGTGTACCAGGGAGGTTGAGGATAGTCCTAGTGTGGTTCGTTTAAATTTTCGTGGCCATTTGGGTGGACAAACAGTCGAAACGGTGCAAATGGGGAATTTTGGAGAAAAATCGGTGTGCTACAGACCACGGTTTCAGGGGTGGGCCCGGGGTCCGGGCATGCTGTGGGGAAGAGTTGACGCTATCCCTGATCCTCTGGCTGCCCTTTCATCTTGGTTGTCTGAGGAAGAGTTGGATTACTATACCTGCAAGTTTGAGAAGACTGGTTTCACTGGTCCAGTCAACTATTACTGAGCTCTTCCCTTGTAAGAGTTCCTTGCCTTCTGTGATATTATACATTTAAGTGCATTTGTTCGATAAGTTAGGTGTATGCTTATATAGTTCACATTTGTTTCAACTATTTGCGATTAAGAGCATTTCTAAAGAGTCCGAGCAACATAAATTCTATTAGTTGCTTTTAGACTGTCTTGATCAACTTCTTCATACATGGATGCTAGCAGGGCTTAGTATCTTTTGTAACACCCCGTAAATTTTTTCGTACACTTATCGCGATTATATGGAATCCTAAAGGCTTGCGTATGGGTTAAATTAAGTTTATGGTGTTCGGAAGTATCCCGTCAATAGTTGTATGTGTAGGTATTGGAATAAGCTTTCCAACGATGTAAAGTTTGCCCAAAACAGAGGAGTATTTCATATAAGCGAGCACATTCGAAATTTCAAAACGGTGGCCGGGAAGCCTGTGAACAGTAAATCTGCAGGAAAATTACTGCAGCTAGGCAATTTTTGTTTTGGATCAAATTTAGATGATCATAACTCCTTGTACAAAAAGAACTGTGTGATCTTCTATATATCAACGAAAATATCCGAGAGTCTTCTTTCCGATGAAATTGGTTTCATCCAAATCCAACATCTGAGTAAGGAGTTATACCCATTTTACTACAGCCTATCAAAAAGAAAAAACAGAATTTTGGGACAGATTTTTGGGTCAACTTTAAACGACCATAACTCCTTGTACAGGAAGAACTGGGTGGTATACTTTATATGAAAATGAAAGACCTTTGAATTATATTTCCAATTCAATTGGTTTCACCCAAACCCTATACCGTAGCAAAGAGTTATGATCGATTTACTTCAGCCTGTCAAAACTGTCCACTGGGGACAGATTCGGATTTTATTTAAATTTTTAGGGCAAAATGGTCATTTTCTATTACCTCTTGGACGAAAATTGGTCTTTATAAACATACACTTAGCCTCATATATATCATATATCATCCAATTATTAAGAGAAGGTGAAACCCTAGCCTAATTTCAACTTCAAATATTTTGTGATTCAACCGTAGGAAATTCGAATTGGTTCCGTAGTTGTGTTCACCATCTCGAAAGCTTCGAGAAGCACCCCATGGTTATGTAAGGAGGATTCTAAATACAAGAGGTCATTGTTAAGGTATGAATATTGTTTATTCTTGATTCTTATCCATGAATAAGTATTGATAAAGGATTATGAGTATTGTCTTGATGTTGGAAGATAACTAGAAACATAGTTATGAATTGTTTTGTATAAATTGTTAGTAGTAAATTATGGAAGTTGTTGTATTGGATTATGGAGGATGAATTGTGGTGATATATCATTATATTAGTTGTTATGTATGCCTAGTGATTATGTTGGTATTGGATGGTGATTAAGAGGGGAAATAAAGGCTAAGAGTGATGTTGAGGGATATTGCATGAAAATGCATGATATGTGAATGTAATAAGAGTATAAGATAGCACTCTTATTGATGAGTTAAAGGATTACTTCCTAGACATTATTTGGTGAAGTTAATACCTAAATGGTAAGGTTTGGTTGCTAATACTAGTTTGCCACAAATGACTTATTGTAGATAAGTGTTTGAAGAGTACGGGAAGTCAAGTTAGACTTGTATTGAAGTGGTTATATCAAGGTATGTAAGACATACTCTATCTAATCTTTGGCATGAATAATGACCCATGGCACTCTCAAGTAAGCTTCCAACATTGTCCTACGGCACATGACACATAATAACATCATATGATCTTCGACACTACCAATTGAACTTGTTTTCACTTTTAAGATGTCCGGCTAGTCAAAAAAATGTCCATATACTATTGTTGACTCCGAAATGGTTTAATGAGGTATCCATGATTCTCTACATCATTTTCATGATGTTGATTACCTATTTACATGTTTTTCCTATTGAGGTATCATGGTTTCAAGTTCCATAAGGTGTGACCACAAAGTAACCAATCTCAAAGATTAATTGAAGTAAGATATGGAATGTCTTTATTTTAAATTGATGATATGATGTATTGTATTAGTACCACTGATCATTTGGCCATTGTATTTTAAAGATTATGTATATATGTTATTCCAGGGGTGGTCCCTGATGTATTGTATTAGTACCACTGATTAGTTGGCCATTGTATGACATATGTTATGTATTGATAAGGAATACGGGAAGTAATGATATGAAAGTAATGTGCAGGTATCCCATCAGCTCTTTTAAGTGTGGTCTACTCATACTGTTTATTCACTGGTATCTGGGTTCTGTTGATCTTTTGTATCTCATCTTGATACTCACTGCCTTACATACTCAGTACATATTTCCGTACTGACGTCCCTCACGGGGGACCTGTATTCATGCTTGCAGGAATAGGTACTTCAGGTCGTACACCTCCGCAGTAAGAGCCAGGACATTCTGTTGATAGTGGTGAGCTCCAGTTGTTTCAGAGCATCCCAAGTCGTTTCTATATGTATTTTTGGTATTTGTATAAAAGTCTTTTGTGGGCGGGAGTTTGTCCCGACCCTAACTCAGTTGTGTATCTATGTAGAGGCTTTTGTAGACATATTGTACAGCCATAGGAGTGTTTGGTTGATAGACGTGATGGCTCTGACAGCCAATTACTGTTTATATATATATATATGTGTGTCTGTTGGGCTGATACAGGTACTGTTTTCTTCTATTTACAACGAAGTGCTGCCCAAATTTCTAATTTTTATAAGTAATGTAAATGTGAAAGTATAAGTTATGAACGGGTTCTCCCGGGCCTCCTCGGCTACGGGTGCCAGTCCGCTCCAATGGGATTTGGGGCATGACAGAAGTTGTATCAGAGAAGTTCGTCCTAGTGAGTCTACAAAGCCGTGTCTACGTAGAATCTCGTTTATCGGTGTGTTGTGCACCACATCTATAAACAGGAGGCTATTGGACATTTAGGGATTGTTTCCATTCTCCATTTCTTAGATCGTGCAATAGAGCCCATATTAGAGATAAAGTCATAATCGATCGCTTAATCCAATTGTTTTTTTTTTATTTATTATAGTAACGATGCCGGTTACAAGGAGAAAGAATAAGTGGAAGCGAGTAGATGTAGTGGCCGGAGAAGGTACTAGTAAGTCACCACCGACACAAGCTGAACAAAGTGAGTCTCAAGCTGAGCATATATCAGGAGCTTCTTCTCCTCCGAAAGGGCCATCTATTAATGTTGTTGATCGAGATTTGAGGGATGCAGTACAACTTCTGACGCGTATAGTTGCCGGTCAAGTTCAAGGGCAAGCTATTCCTACCACGAGTTCTAGTGGTACGGATAGAGCAGCTAGCCTTCGGACACAGGATTTTCTGAAACTGGATCCTCCTACTTTTACCGGATCAGTTATTAACGAAGACCCGCAGGACTTTGTCGATCAAACCCAAAGGGCTCTAGATGTTATGCACATATCCGGTAAAGAGATGGTTGAGCTAGCAGCATATAGACTGAAAGGAGAGGCTATATTGTGGTACGAGGATTGGAAACGATCTAGGGGTATTGATGCACCTCCAACTACGTGGGGAGAGTTCAAAGATGCATTTATTGATCATTATCTTCCATTTGAGACTCATCAGGCCCGTGCAGATCAATTCTTAAATCTTCGTCAGGGTAATATGAGTGTAAGGGAGTATAGTCTTCGATTTAACTCCTTGTCTCGATATGCTTCTAATGTGGTAGCTACTATGGATGACAGAGTTCATCACTATGTGGATAGATTGGAACCATACTTGGTTAGAGATTGTACCATTGCTGCTTTGAACAAGGACATGGATATAGCGAGGATACAAGCTTTCACTCAAAAAATGGAAGATCAGAGGCAAAGAAGAAGAACCCAGGAATCAGAAAAAGGATATTCTAAGCGGGCCAGAGCTATAGGGCAGTTTATGGCATCTCAGAGAGGTTTTAGGCCTTCGTTCTCTCATAGATTGCCTAGCCCGTTATCTTCTTATCCTGCAATTAGTGCTCCACCGCAGTTTTTATGGATCTGATGAATAGGTTGTTTAAGCCGTTTCTAGATGTGTTCGTGATAGTTTTCATAGATGATATTCTGGTCTACTCTAGACTAGAAGAGGATCATGTTAATCACTTAAGGCAGGCGTTGCAGATTCTTCGTGATCGTAAGCTGTATGCGAAGTTTTCTAAATGTGAGTTTTGGCTCAAGTCAGTGGCATTTTTGGGCCATATTGTATCTAGTGAAGGCATAAAAGTTGACACTCAGAAGATTGAGGCTGTGAAGAATTGGCCAAGACCCACGACGCCTACGGAGATTCGTAGTTTCCTCGGGTTGGCAGGTTATTATAGAAGGTTTGTTGAAGGTTTTTCTTCTATTTCTGCACCCTTGACTAAGTTGACGCATAAAGCCTCCAAGTTTCAATGGAATGATGCCTGTGAAAAGAGTTTCCAAGATCTGAAGAGCAAGTTGACTTCTACACCGGTATTGGTACTTCCTGAAGGCACAGAAGGGTATGCAGTGTACTGTGATGCTTCGAGAATTGGCTTAGGATGCGTATTAATGCAACATGGTAGAGTAATAGCCTATGGCTCTAGACAGTTGCGACCACATGAGAGGAATTATCCCACGCATGATCTTGAGCTAGCTGCAGTTGTATTTGCTTTGAAGATATGGCGCCACTACTTATATGGGGTTCATGTTGACATATATACCGATCATAAGAGCCTGCAATATATCTTCAGTCAGAAAGATCTAAACTTGAGGCAGCGGAGATGGCTTGAATTGTTGAAAGATTACGATGTTGATATCTTGTATCATCCAGGGAAAGCGAATGTGGTAGCGGATGCACTAAGTCGTAAGTCTAAAATGGAATCTATAGAAAAGTAGGGGATGATTAAGGATCTTCACCAACTAGCTAATTTGGGAGTTCGACTTCTCGAAACTCCAGATGAAGAGGTTATTGTACGTAATGCAGCGGAATCTTCATTGATAGCTGAAGTGAAAGAGAAGCAGTATGCAGATCCAATTTTATTGCAGCTTAAGGAGGATGTGCAGAGTGGCACGACAAAGGCATTTGAGCTTACGCGAGAAGGAGTGCTTCAGTGTCAGAATCGTTTATGTGTACCTGATGTAGTTGAGCTAAGAAAGAGAATTATGACAGAAGAACACTATTCAAGGTATTCCATCCATCCAGGGTCGACTAAGATGTATCAAGATTCGAAAGCAATATATTGGTGGAATGACATGAAGAAGAATATTGTCAAATTTGTAGCTGAATGTCCGAATTGTCAAAGAGTCAAAGTAGAACACCAGAAACCCGGTGGTTACATGCAATGTATAGATCTTCCAGTCTGGAAGTGGGACAAGATCAATATGGATTTCATCATGGGTTTTCCTCGTACATTTCGGAAGTTTGATTCCATATGGGTGATCATTGATAGGCTTACCAAATCCGCGCACTTCTTACCAGTTAAGACAACTTATACGGCGGAAGAGTATGCGAAGTTGTATATTAAGGAGATCGTTCGGTTACATGGAGTTCCAATTTCCATTATATCCGATCGAGGATCCCAATTTATCGCGAATTTCTGCAAGTCTTTTCAAAGGAGTTTGGGGACACAAGTAAATCTAAGTACGGCTTTTCATCCTCAAACGGACGGACAAGCGGAACGTACCATCCAGACACTTGAAGATATGCTACGAGCATGTGTATTAGATTTCAAAGGCAACTGGGATGATCACCTACCTCTTATCGAGTTTGCCTACAATAATAGCTATCATTCAAGTATCAAAATGGCACCATATGAAGCATTGTATGGAAGAAAGTGTAGATCGCCAATAGGATGGTTTGAAGCAGGTGATGCGGTCTTGTTTGGACCGGATCTTGTTTATCAAGCAATGGAGAAGGTTAAAGTGATCCAACAACGGCTTGAAACAGCTCAAAGTCGACACAAATCTTATGCGGATGTTAGAAGAAGAGGACTTGAGTTCTCTATCGACGATTGGGTATTCTTGAAAGTATCACCAATGAAAGGAGTGATGAGGTTTGGCAAGAAAGGAAAGTTAAGTCCACGATACATATGTCCGTACAAGATCATTCAAAGATTTGGACAAGTTGCTTATGAGTTAGAGCTACCTCAAGAGCTCTCAGCAGTTCATCCCATATTTCATGTTTCAATGCTTCGCAAGTACATCGGAGATCCATCGCACATCACTACTACGGAAGATGTACAAGTTACAGAAGATCTCACTTTTGAAGAAATGCCTATTGCTAATCTTGATCGCCAAATTAAAAAGATAAGGAATAAAGAGATAGCATCGGTAAAAGTACTTTGGAGGAATCAACAAGTTGAGGAGATCACATGGGAAGCCGAGGAAGCGATGAATATTAAGTACCCTTACCTATTCAACGATGAGGAGGAAGTTCATGAGACGGAAGAAGAACAATAACAAGTAAGTGTTTATTTTTATGCAAGTATGTTATGATGATGAATATGTTAATTGTAAGCTTGGACATGTCTTAATTGAGTAACTATGCTAACATTCGAGGACGAATGTTCTTAAGGAGGGGAGAATGCAACACCCCGTAAATTTTTTCGTACACTTATCGCGATTATATGGAATCCTAAAGGCTTGCGTATGGGTTAAATTAAGTTTATGGTGTTCGGAAGTATCCCGTCAATAGTTTTATGTGTAGGTATTGGAATAATCTTTCCAACGATATAAAGTTTGCCCAAAACAGAGGAGTATTTCATATAAGCGAGCACATTCGAAATTTCAAAACGGTGGCCGGGAAGCCTGTGAACAGTAAATCTGCAGGAAAATTACTGCAGCTAGGCAAATTTTTTTTTGGATCAACTTTAGATGATCATAACTCCTTGTACAAAAAGAACTGTGTGATCTTCTATATATCAACGAAAAGATCCGAGAGTCTTCTTTCCGATGAAATTGGTTTCATCCAAATCCAACATCTGAGTAAGGAGTTATACCCATTTTACTACAGCCTATCAAAAAGAAAAAACAGAATTTTGGGACAGATTTTTGGGTCAACTTTAAACGACCATAACTCCTTGTACAGGAAGAACTGGGTGGTATACTTTATATGAAAATGAAATACCTTTGAATTATATTTCCAATGCAATTGGTTTCACCCAAACCCAATACCGGAGCAAAGAGTTATGATCGATTTACTTCAGCCTGTCAAAACTGTCCACTGGGGACAGATTCGGATTTTATTTAAATTTTTAGGGCAAAATAGTCATTTTCTATTACCTCTTGGACGAAAATTGGTCTTTATAAACATACACTTAGCCTCATATATATAATATATCATCCAATTATTAAGATAAGGTGAAACCCTAGCCTAATTTCAACTTCAAATATTTTGTGATTCAACCGTAGGAAATTTGAATTGGTTCCGTAGTTGTGTTCACCATCTCGAAAGCTTCGAGAAGCACCCCATGGTTATGTAAGGAGGATTCTAAATACAAGAGGTCATTGTTAAGGTATGAATATTGTTTATTCTTGATTCTTATCCATGAATAAGTATTGATAAAGGATTATGAGTATTGTCTTGATGTTGGAAGATAACTAGAAACATAGTTATGAATTGTTTTGTATAAATTGTTAGTAGTAAATTATGGAAGTTGTTGTATTGGATTATGGAGGATGAATTGTGGTGATATATCATTATATTAGTGGTTATGTATGCCTAGTGATTATGTTGGTATTGGATGGTGATTAAGAGGGGAAATAAAGGCTAAGAGTGATGTTGAGGGATATTGCATGAAAATGCATGATATGTGAATGTAATAAGAGTATAAGATAGCACTCTTATTGATGAGTTAAAGGATTACTTCCTAGACATTATTTGGTGAAGTTAATACCTAAATGGTAAGGTTTGGTTGCTAATACTAGTTTGCCACAAATGACTTATTGTAGATAAGTGTTCGAAGAGTACGGGAAGTCAAGTTGGACTTGTATTGAAGTGGTTATATCAAGGTATGTAAGACATACTCTATCTAATCTTTGGCATGAATAATGACCCATGGCACTCTCAAGTAAGCTTCCAACATTGTCCTACGACACATGACACATAATAACATCATATGATCTTCGACACTACCAATTGAACTTGTTTTCACTTTTAAGATGTCCGGCTAGTCAAAAAAATGTCCATATACTATTGTTGACTCCGAAATGGTTTAATGAGGTATCCATGATTCTCTACTTCATTTTCATGATATTGATTACCTATTTACATGTTTTTCCTATTGAGGTATCATGGTTTCAAGTTCCATAAGGTGTGACCACAAAGTAACCAATCTCAAAGATTAATTGAAGTAAGAAATGGAATGTCTTTATTTTAAATTGATGATATGATGTATTGTATTAGTACCACTGATCATTTGGCCATTGTATTATAAAGATTATGTATATATGCTATTCCAAGGGTGGTCCCTGATGTATTGTATTAGTACCACTGATTAGTTGGCCATTGTATGACATATGTTATGTATTGATAAGGAATACGGGAAGTAATGATATGAAAGTAATGTGCAGGTATCCCATCAGCTCTTTTAAGTGTGGTCTACTCATACTGTTTATTCACTGGTATCTGGGTTCTGTTGATCTTTTGTATCTCATCTTGATACTCACTGCCTTACATACTCAGTACATATTTCCGTACTGACGTCCCTTACGGGGGACCTGTATTCATGCCTGCAGGAACAGGTACTTCAGGTCGTACACCTCCGCAGTAAGAGCCAGGACATTCTGTTGATAGTGGTGAGCTCCAGTTGTTTCGGAGCATCCCAAGTCGTTTCTATATGTATTTTTGGTATTTGTATAAAAGTCTTTTGTGGGCGGGAGTTTGTCCCGACCCTAACTCAGTTGTGTATCTATGTAGAGGCTTTTGTAGACATATTGTACAGCCATAGGAGTGTTTGGTTGATAGACGTGATGGCTCTGACGGCCAATTACTGTTTATATATATATATGTGTGTGTCTGCTGGTCTGATACAGGTACTGTTTTCTTCTATTTACAACGAAGTGCTGCCCAAATTTCTAATTTTCATATGTAATGTAAATGTGAAAGTATAGGTTATGAACGGGTTCTCCCGGGCCTCCTCGGCTACGGGTGTCAGTCCGCTCCAATGGGATTTGGGGCGTGACATCTTTAGTCAAGATAATGAAATTTTTGGGGTATATATATATTTGGGATTTGAAGTTTGGAGTTGTCCGAAACTTTATATACATCCTAAAGTTCTGAGTCTTATGAAATGAAGAGACTGGGAACTCACAGCACCATGGACGGGGGCTCAAGTTAAAGTTCCGACCAAGTTTATCACTAGTGAATTCGACTTGGTTTAGCATATACCGGGTGCTAAAGATTACATACATAATGGAGGATTTAAGAAAGATGTTCCATTGTTGGAGGAAGATGCGATTTTGGAAGGTGCAGCTCACTTTGTCAACCAAGAGAGGCCAGATGAGATTAACAAATACATCTATGACTTCATTCAAAAGTTTTAAACTTACTCTTTTCTCGCTACCACAAGTTGAGTCCGACTCTTTATGGCATGGACATCTTTGATTGGATCGATGGAGACAGATGTATAGAAAGTGTGTTGTGCTTGATTGTACTTGTTTCGAGTTTGATAACTCTTCTAATAATAACTTTCTAAGTGATTGTTCTTATGGTTAATACTTTTTATGCTATAAAAGAGTGCTCTTAAGGTGAATTGATGGTCATAATAATTGTTGCTAAAATAGGTAGTGGTAAGGTCTTGTACACTTTACCCTCACCAGGCCTCACTTGTAGAATTTTGCTGGGTATGTTGTTGTAAAGATAGAAAGTACGCGTATCTATGGCAACTTTACTAGCAATTAATAACAATTGTCGCTAAAAAAAGGTAATTATTTTTAGCGTCAATAGTATTGGTCTATACTAGTACTTAGTAAATGTCACTAAAGCTTTTAGGACTCTGAATGCAAATGACATTTAATCAATTGCCGATAAATGTGTTCGTAGCAATATTTAATTCACTGCGGCAATATTTAATGCAAATGACATTTACTTATATTTAATGCAATGCAGCAATGTTTAATGCAAAGAAAAAATGTTCTAATATGCCGAAAAAATGTTCTAATATGTCATTGAACTATCAGAAATAATTTATTTATTCTATCAGTTAAAAGTTTGGCTCATCAATGTCATTACTTTTTAATGGTGGATTTTCAAAAATAACTTTGTCACGTGACCTTTTATTAGAGGTCCACATCATTAATTAAAATAAATCAAATACTCTTTATAAAATCTTGTATTGCATGTATTCATTCCATTGAAAATCCCTTTGACGCTTTCAAATTCACCAATTAACAGCAAAGAAAATCTGCCATATTTGAGTTTTTAACTGATGACATGAATGAGTCGAACTTTTAACTGATGACATAAATGAGTCATTTCTGATAGTTCAATGTCATATTTAAGCTTTTAAATGACATTTACTCAATTGCCGATAAATGTGTGTGTGGCAATAATTAATGCAAATGACATTTAATCAATTGGCGATAAATGTTTTTGCGGCAATATTTAACACTCAAATTTTGACATGTTTCTAATTTAACATCTATACAAGTATTTTTATTCGACACTTTCAACTCAAATATTAAAAAAGTTTTTATGTATGGTTCAATGATCCAAGTTAACTACATATAAAATGCACCGTTATTAATTTTGCTACTTTAAAGGAGACAAATACATATAACTAAAAAAGGTGACATATTTTAAGTAGTTATTATCAATATAATGGATGCTTAAGAATACGTACAAAAGCTTTTTCAGAATTTAAATTACAAATATATAATAAAAACACTTTATCATATATTCAAATATTTTACCGGAACAAGACTTAGTTCGATCTCAAATAAGGCTGTCATGTGGGGCGGGCCAGGTCAACCCGGAACCGGCCCGTTTCAATTAACCGAGTTGTGGGCCGGGCCGGGTCTGGGTTGGGGTATAAGTGGGCCAGGCTGGTCCGGGCTCAACAGTAAAAAAATTAAAAACAACCCTAACCCGACCCACTTAACCCAACCTGGTCAAACCCACCTAAATCCGGTTGAAAAAACGGTCAAACCCGGTCAAAAATATAAAAAAAAAAAAAACTTTTTTTCAATATACATTATATATACCCACCTATATACATTATAAATATGTTAAACAATATATATACACTATATATATATAGTATATACTACATTAGATTTTAAAAATATATACACAATTACACATATATACGCACCATTCAATATATATGTACTACTTTAAAGTTTAAATAAAATATACTACAACATATATACATTACAATATATATATATATATATATATATATATATATATATATAGTTATATATATATATATAGTTATATACTAATTTATAAAACATATACACATGTATACGTTAAACATACATATCTATACTAATTTATAAAACATATACACATGTATACGTTAAATATACATGTCTATAGAAGATATATACACATGTATACGCACCATTCAATGTATATATATACTACTAATAATAAAATATACTACAATATATATATATATATATATATATATATATATATATATATATATATATATATATATAGTTATATAGTTATATACTAATTTATAAAACATATACACGTGTATACGTTAAATATACACATCTATAGAAGATATATACACAAATATACAAAACATATGCTACTTAATATAATGAATTAATAATACTTGGTAGTAAATTAATAATATATTAGAAGTAAGTTTTTAATTTAAAGTAGAAAACTAGAAATTCAATTTAAAATTTTAAATCATTAAATGAAAAAATATAAAAAGTAAGGACTAAGGAGTGAATGAATTTGGGAAATTTTATTGACTGCAAAATGATCCAAAATTTATAATTTACATGAATGAAAAATCTACAAATTATGCATCATTTTTTACAACTCATTCATGTTAATATTAATGGGAACTTGTATAGGATAGTCGAAGTCAACAGGGGAAAAACCATGCATTGGACTTGATTCTGCTGAGTTCTCCCGTGAAGACATAATTTCTTCAAGTTTCAGCTCGTCGCTCGGCTCCGATTCCATTCCTTGGTTTCTTATTTCCGCTCTAATCCAATCTCTGACGCAAACTAGAACATTCATTGCATTACTTCCCAATGAGTGCCGGTTGTCTCCAAGCTGCTATCGTTCCTGACTAAAGGCGCTCTCTAATGCAACAGTTGACATTGAAACATTCAAGATATCTCTAGCTAATCTTGAAAGTACAGGATATTGTGTTTCATTACTCCTCCACCAATCCAAAGTGTTGATCCGTCGTCTGCGATACTCTGGCGGCGACCGAAGATAATATTTCAGCTCTTCCTGATAAGTTGATATGTAAGCTCTTTCATCAACACTGTTCCAACAAGTTAAATCATAAAAGGAATCAGGAAAACCACTATGTGCCAGCCTTTTAGAAGATGATGGCTCCTCGGGAGGATGAGGAACGACAGTTGGAGTGATATTTGTAGGTACAGCTAAATCAAATAAATCAGCATAGTGATTATATAATTTTTCTATGTATTCATTTGCATCACTCATAGCCGTCCACAAATCAGGTTGTACTTGTTCAGAATCATTGTTAATATTTATTTCTAAGTTAGTATAAATAATAGTACTAAAGTTGCACATATTATTATATTTCATGCACAGATTTAGCATAGCACCAACCAAGTAAATAGGGCGAATAGGGAAAAAATATTTTTTAAATTTGGTAAACATGGCACCAACAGCTTCTTTATAACCTTCTTTATTTTTATATTCTTTGAGCAAACCAGAAATATCGGCTATATATGCCAAAATATTACAAACAGTAGGATAATAAGCACCGAAAAATTCAACCGTAGCTACATAAATTTTTTCTAAAAACTTAACAAGATCATTAATTACAACCCAATCAGAATCATGTAGCATGCAATCAACAGAATCAACAAATGCACCGCAATGTTGGTTAAAAGCTAGTGTAATAGGAATTATATATTTATAACAAGTTTTTAAAAAATCATACGTAGAATTTCATCTAATATCAATTTCCTCAGGCATCAATATCGATGTAAGTCCATTTTCTTGACATTTAACTTTAAATTCTGTAATTCTCGATCTACAATTATTTTCTTGAATAAAACCAATAGCAAGACGAATTTTTTCAATATAAAGCTCAAAAAACTCAAGAGCATCTTTTACAATTAAATTATATATATGACATGCACATTTAATATGAAAAATTTCAGGCAACGGTGGAGATAGCGTAGATTTTATTTTTTGTATAGTAGTCTTGTTGTTAGAAGCATTATCAAAAGTAATACATAAAATTTTATTTTCGATACCATAATATCCGACAACTTTAACAATAGAATCAACAATAAAATATCCAGTATGTTTACGATCTTCATCATATAAAAAAACAAGAATACGTTTTTGCATCACAAAATTACTATCCATCCAGTGACAAGTAATGGTTAAATAATCATTTTTATTTACAACACGACCAAGATCAGAAGTTAGGGACAATCTACATTGAATATTTTTTAACAATGTTGATAAATAAAAATAATATTGTGAATGAAGTCTAAAAATATCAGACCGACAAGTACTTCTAAGAATACCGTTAAACATAGGATTATAAATTGCTTGTATATAATGAATAAAGACATCAGAAGAAGGAAAACTAAAAGGTAAACAACACACAGCTACCATTTTAGCTATTTCTTCCCGGTCCCTTTATTTATTATACTTCTTCGTTACCTGACCGGTTGCTGGGTCCATTCTAGTTTGCGTTGGCCCACCAACATCCCCACCACCTCATGCAATATTTAACTCTCTTTCGTGAGCTTCACCTATATGTCTCATGAACGTACCCGTACCCCCTTGCTTGCCTCCGCTTTTATGCTTATATGTTTGTTGACAAATATTGCATTGCACCTCAGTATCTGATATATGTTCAAAATATTACCATGCAAAACTAGTTATTTTACGAGGTCTTGGGGCACGGGGAGGACGGGGAGGGAGATTAATTGATTCAAATCTAACGTTAGCATTTTCTATTGTGGGTGTCTCACCAATATTTTTACTATCTTTGTCTAAATTAATCGTATCTACTTCATTTTCTTCTTCTATACCGTAATTTTCATGAGCTTCTACATAATCCATATTGTGAGCACCTACACCTATTTCTTCCTCAAAAGGTGTACCAAGCGGTACCGGAGGCGAAGGCACACGGGTATGTTACTATTTGAACTACCTCTACCGCTAGTAATTCGCTTTTTACTACCACTACCGCTTCCGGGATAAAAAATTTTAACACCTTTAGTAGCGAGGTTTCTTAATTTATCCATAGTATAAATTAAATTAAACTAAAAAAATTCAAAATACACAAATATAATAAAATTAAATATTAAATAATTAATATAATAAATAAAAATTAAACGTAAGAGATGTAACAACAATACCAAATTTTGAAAGTATCCGAAGGTTGCGATTTTTGAAACTTCCGCTCGTACTTTGTAAACGCAAAATTAAAAAATTAAAGTGAACACTTTAAGAAATTAAATATATTGAATATTTGAGAATTGAGAATTGAGAGAGAATGAGATTTGAGAGAGTGAAAAATGATTTGAAGGTGT
Organism: Capsicum pubescens; assembly: GCA_030864215.1. Classification (NCBI taxonomy): domain Eukaryota; kingdom Viridiplantae; phylum Streptophyta; class Magnoliopsida; order Solanales; family Solanaceae; genus Capsicum; species Capsicum pubescens. Next base: position 299,202,315 of record CM061542.1, on the reverse strand, counting down.
AGGGTATTTATAGAATTTTTTTGGGATTAAAAAATATTTTTTAAAGTAATTTTTTTTTTTTTTAAGAAATGGGGCCAAACTAGCCGTTGGCCCAACGGCTATATAGCCGTTTTTGGGTCCAAACGGCTAGTTTTTCCCAAAACCCTTTTTTTTAAAAAAAAAAGGATTTCGGGCCGAGCTAGTTAATCGGCGGGCCTGGACCGGGCTTGTTCCAGGCCAGGTTAACCGGGCCCAAATTAAAAAAATAACCAGCCCAGGACCCGGAACCCTAAAGCCCTAGGACTTACCGGGTCGGGTCAGCCCGACCCACTTGACAGGCTTAATCTCAACTAATGTAATCAGCCTTTTCAGAACTTGGAAGTATTATTGATGCAAGCTGAAGAACTCGAAACCAAAATAAGCCACAAAATAAAAAAAATGACCAAAATAGGCCACCTATTTAAAAAGTTACCAAAATAGGCTAAAAGTAATAAATTATTACGTTTTTTAATTTTTCTTAACGGTTAACTAACGGTCAACACAATTTGTAAAACGTCATAATTTATTACGTTTTACAAACAGTGTTTGTAAAACGTAATAAATTATGATGTTTTCCACAAAAAATAAAAAACAGTGTGTTGTCACATCTTCTTTATGTCAAATCATGTAGTTTGTAATAATTTATTACATTTTATAAACAGTGTTTGTAAAACGTAATAATTTATTACAAACTATAAATAGTGTTTGTAAGTTGTAATAAATTATTACAACTTACATCTACCTACGTCACATTACCTTTACTTTTCCTACTTTTACATTTATCCACCCCACCCCAATTTTAAATGTAACCCACCCCACCCCACCCCTAACCCACCTAACCGCCCCCTGCCCCTTTTTTTGTTGTGAACTTTAAAGGGAAAAGGCATCATTTCCACCTCATACTATACAAGAAAAGTCTAAGCCACACCTAAATTATATAAGTGACCTATTACACACCTTAACTATATAAAAGTGATATTATTACCTCCCCGCGACCCCCATTCTAAGGCGCGTGTGTTACACTTATTTTAGGCTCGTCCAGCCTATTAAATAACAAAAGTAAACGGCTAAAAACATTAAGGGAAAATGCATCGTTTCCACCCCAAACTATAGTCGAAAAGTCGAATCTACACCTAAACTATATAAGTGACCTATTACACACCTTGACTATAAAAAAGTGATACTTTTTATTGACGTGGTGCTGACGTGGAAGCGCGTGTAAAACACTACACCACATGCAAGTGGTGGTAGCCTGACAGGGTGTAAATAGTTTCACTTTTTTATAGTTTAGGTGTGTAATAGGTCACTAGTATAGTTTAGGTGTGGCTTCGACTTTTCGGGTATAGTTTGGGGTGGAAACGATGTGGGTAGGTGTAAGTTGTAATAATTTATTACAACTTACAAACACTGTTTGTAGTTTATAATAAATTATTACGTTTTATAAACAGTGTTTGTAAAAGTAATAAATTATTACAAACTACATGATTTGACATAAAGAAGATGTGACAACACACTACTTTTTGTTTTTTGTTTTTTATTTTTTGTGGAAAACGTAATAAATTATTACGTTTTACAAACCGTGTTGACCGTTAAGAAAAAAATAGAAAACGTAATAATTTATTAAATTTAGCCTATTTCAGTAACTTTTTAAATAGGTGGCCTATTTTGATCACTTTTTTATTTTATGATTTATTTTGGTTCCGAGTTCCAAGCTGAAAATAACAGCCATAAAAATAATTCCCAGATATATTACTTGACCCTTTAACAAAAATAAATACTTTCATTTTTCTCATTCATTTTAGAAAATTAAAAGAGTTTTAAGAAACAATAAATAATAAAACTAATTTTACTATATCACTCTTTCAATTAATAAATTTAATATTTTTAATTTATTAAATAATAAATAGTATTTATTACAAAGGATGAAATGGGCACAAATGGATAAATTACTCATTGATTTTTTCAAACTAGACAAAATTGTTGGACATCTATTTTTAGTAGCATGAACATGTAAAGATGAACGAAGAATGAATATAAAGTAATAGCAGTAGTCAAACTTAGAGTTTCAAAACATGTTAAAAAAAGGACAACGGGAGCATGCACTAAAGATCCCACTATACGCATGGTTTGGAGAAGAGCCCCATCACAAGAGTATATTGTACGCAGTCTTATCTTGCATTACTATCGGAGGTTGTTTACAAGACTTAAACCCGGGACTTCCTGGTCACATGACAATAACTTTACCAGTTATTCCAAGACTCTCTTTCAATATCAAGACATGTTAGCAATTTTATAATATTTACTTCAATTATTTATTTTATAATATTTAAAATTAAGGAGTTCTAAAATATTTTGGGTAAGAGAATAATATAATATATTTTAAAAATTAAAAAGTCCTAAATTATTTGGTAAGAAAAAATATATGAAATATTAGGAGCATAATATTTAAGAAGTTCTAAAATATATGGTCCCTCTTAAGTTTAGGTGTGTCTCATTAATTTTACTTATAATTCAGAATAAAAACAGTACATTTACCCTAAAACTTAAAATATTATTTATGCTATCAATAATATCACTTCATAGTGATATTGACATGACAACCACAAAGAATCATGTCTGATATTTGTTACAGTTACATGTCACAATAGTTCACATTTTGCTACCAAACAAAGATTAACAAAAACCCATAACTTTCCAAAAAAGAAAGGACACAAAGTGAAAAGAAAAAAAGAGAAGCAAAATGGAGAAGATAGAGCACAAAATGGTAGCTGTAAATGGAATAAACATGCATGTAGCAGAATTAGGCCAAGGTCCAATAGTCTTTTTCATACATGGCTTCCCTGAACTTTGGTATTATTTTCTTGAATCTTGAATTTTGTAAGTCATAATTATGTTATTATGTATTGCTGGAAGGAGGTGGTAGGTATTCTGTGGATTTAGTCGAAGTGCATGAAAGTTGGCCCGAACACCATGGTCATAAAAAAGATCTTAGTTATGTTAGATTTAGTAAGTTTGGGAAACTTATTTTTGTTTATTGTGTTGTATAATTTTTGTTCTCTATTTGTTTTGATTTTGTTATTGAAAGTCAACTTACCACAGGTGATACGGATAACTAATCCCGGGATTAATTTAGAAGAGGAGCTTATCCCATGTTTGGTTGGGACAAAATGAATGAGATAGAGAGTCGGATAACTAATCCCAGAATAACTTATTTTCCAACCAAACAAGAATTAAAGATTGTTGTTGTTGTTGTTTTTAGTTATCGGTCCTAAGCCAGAGGTCTGTCGGAAACAGCCTCTCTACTTCACCTTATAAGCAAAGAGCAGTGCTGGAAAGAAGATGTTTATTAATGAAGCAGAAAGCGTATTAAATAGAGTTACAGATAAACTAAGATGAGTCCTAAATAAATAAAACTGCTGAAACATATATTGTGATTACACTTCTAATTACTAACTAACTTGACACGGGATATGTCAATACGCCCCCTCAAGTTAGGCGGTGAGTCACTAAGCCTAACTTGAATAAATTCTTCTCAAAAGCCATTTTAGGCAGTGCCTTCGTGAGAGTGTCAGCGATTTGATCGGCAGCATGGACGTGAACAACTCGAACCTTTTTTATGTCGACATAGTGGCGAACAAAGTGAAAATCCACTGCAGCATGCTTCACTTTGCTATGGAGGACTGGATTTTTACTCAGGAATGTGGCTCCAAGATTGTCACAATAAATGGTAGGCATTTGATGTATTGGAACACGTAGCTCAGTGAGAAGATTGGTAACCCACAGGGTTTCAGAAAGGGAATTAGCCACTACCCTATATTTAGACTCAGTGGAGGAGCGAGAGATAGTATTTTGCTTCTTTGAGGACCAGCTAATCGGATTGTGACCAAGGAACAGGATATACCCAGATATGAAAACTCTGTCAGCAATGTCCCCACCCTAATCCGCATCAGAGTACACGTGCAGGTTGAAGTCCTCAATAGGGGTTACACGTAGGCCTAGTTGGATGGTGCCATGTAGGTAACAAAGAACACGTTTCACTATTTTCCAATGGAGATCTGATGGTGCTTGCATAAATTGGGACAACTTATTTACTGCATATACAATGTCCGGTCTAGTGAAACATAGGTATTGAAGCCTGCCTAAGACCCGATGATAGCGTGTTGCATCAGTCAAGTGAGTACCATCAGATAGTGTGATTAGCTCAGATGCACTCATTGGTGTGTGGAAACTTTTGCAATCGGTCATTAATTCATCATTCAGGATCTCATTCACATAGTTTGCTTGGGTGGGGATTAAACCGTCAGAGTTGCGTATCACTTCAATACCAAGAAAGTAGTGAAGATTACCCAAATCTTTAACAAAAAACTGAGAAAAAAGGGAAGTAATAACCTGATCGACATGGAAAGTGTTGCTCCCTGTAACAATAATGTCATCCACATAGATAAGGAAAAACATTATTTCACCTAGACCCTGCCTTATGAGTAGCGAGGCATACGATTTCGTCTTAATAAATCCTATGGATGAAAGATAACCCGTAAGGACATTGTACCATGCCCGAGGGGCTTGTTTCAAGCCATAGATTGCCTTGCGTAACCGACATATGTGAGTGGGTTTGTCATCACTAGTGAAGCCCGGAGGTTGTGCCATGTACACCTCCTCGTCCAGATTGCCCTGGAGAAATTCATTATTGACATCAAGCTGGCGGAGATTCCAATTATGGCGAAGTTCCATAGAAAGGATTATTCGGACTGTGGTAGGCTTGACGACTGGGCTGAAAGTCGCATGAAAGTCAATGCCTGGCCTTTGAGTGAAGCCTTTCGCAACCAGTCGTGCTTTATATCTATCAATGGACGCATCTGCTTTTCTTTTTATCCTGAAAAGCCACTTGCAAGAAACAATATTTTTGGTTTGGTCAGGAGGAACAAGTTCCCAAGTCTGGTTTTTAATTAAAGCATCAAGTTCCTCTTTTATCGCTTCATGCCGGTCGGGATGTTTTTGTGCTTGTTTAACAGTGGTGGGTGTGGTAGTGGGGTTCAATTTAGCCAAGTAATCAAAAATTTGTTTGGGTTTGGTGATATTATTTTGGGAGCGAGTGACAATACGGGTAGGGGGAGACGGACAGTGAGGTGATGAGGGAGCGTGTTCTGACTCGAGGAAAGGGCAAGTTGGCTGAGGAGTCACTTGAGTAGGTGGTGCAGTTTTCCTTCGTTGATAAACAAGGAGAGGTGGTGGGATGTTATGTGTGTTTATGGGGATAGGTGTTGGTGAACTTGTAATGGGATGTGGTGGTGGGAGACGCAGGTCAGTAGTTTGGAAAGTAGAGTCCGGTACAGTAGCAATTGAAGAAGGTGTGAGAGATAGATATTTACTTGGAGAAGTTGCAGGAGCTGAATCTACATCCACCACTGATGCACTGTCCGAGGAGGATTGTGAGTGTGAGTTTATCTGGGATTTTTCCTGAGAGGAAACGGATATGGATGGGGAGTTCGCAATTTTGCGAGCATGTATTTCTAAGGGTGGAGGTAAATCTGGAAGTGGGGGAAAGTTGGGTGTAGGCTGTGAAGACTCTAAAGCTGTGATATTTTCCCAGTTCAAGATAGATGAGTTAAGTGCAACATTGGACAATACAGTTTTAAAAGGAAAAACATTCTCAATACATTAAGCATCTCGGGATAAATATACCTTTGAATCTATTGGATCAAAACACTGGTGGCAGTGATGGGATAAGGAAAATCCAAGATAGACACACGGGGTGAATTTAGGTTCAAGTTTATTTTTGGAGTATGGTTTGAGCCAAGGATAACATACACAACCAAAAATCCACAGGGAGCTATAATCCAGTGATTTACCCAGTAATCGTTGGAATGGGGATTGATTATCCAATTGAGAGGTGGGTAGACGGTTGATGAGGTAGACATTATGATGACACGCAAAAGACTAAAATTGAGGTAGAAGGGACGTCTCGTGTAAGAGAGTTCTTGCAGTTTCAACAATATGACGATGTCATCGTTCTGCAAGGGCAACACGTTGAGGCGTATAGGGTGGCGTTGAGAGGTGTTCAATGCCATGAATCAAGATATAAGGGTCAAGACCTTTATACTCTCCTCCACCATCAGTATAAAGTGACATAATTTTGGTGTCAAAATGTTTTTCCATCATAGGATGGAATTTTTGAAAGATCTCTTTGACTTCACTTTTAGTCTTTAATGTGTACAACCAAGTGTATTTCATATAATGATCAACAAAATTACAATAGTACAATTTTTTGTCAACAGATAAAACCGGTGACGGCCCCCATAAATCACTAAAAATAATTTGAAGCGGTTTAGAGCTACACAAAGATAATTGGGTAAAAGATGCCTGTGGGCTTTATTAGATAAGCAAGAATTACAATAAAAATGTTTTTCACGCTCATGAAACAGAAGCTTGAATTTATTTAAAATAAACCTAAGAACTCTAGAATGAGGATCACCTAAACGTTGATGCCAAGTGGTGAACGGAATGGATGTGAAGGTCAGGTGATCTTGGGGATGTGAGGCAGGCCACTCATAAAGTCCATTGTTGGTGCGACCGTGCACCAGCGGTTTCCGAATTTCCAAATCCTTCACAACAAAGTTAAAAGGAAAAAATTCAATGGACTTTAGATTGTCTTGACAAAATTTGGAAACAGATAGAAGTTTACGCTTAATGGATGGGGCACACAAAGTGTCGGTTAGATTGAAAACATTATTTGATGCATTTAATTAAATGAAACCAGTGTGAGAAATGGGAATTTTGTTACCATCACCCATGGAGACATCCTCGTTACCAGGGTACGGTTGTAAGTTGTGTGGCTCTGTAGTAATGTGGTGGGTGGCTCCCGAATCGACTATCCAGGGACTGGTGGCAGCAGTAGACCGGGACGCATAGTTGGATTTTGCCTCAAAGTGATTATGTGATTTTGAGCGGCAGACATTGGCGGTGTGGCCAATCCTATTGCAAAGATATTCGGTGATGGAATGAGAGTCCTTCGTGGTACGAGCAAGTTGATCACGTAGACTGAAGACCCGAGTTTATGATCTGTTTGCATAAGTTATGTGCAAAGCGTCCCACACAGATTTGGACGAGTTGGCTGCAACAACAGTAGAGGAAATTGTGGGTTCAACAGAGGCCATAAGGGCGTTCCGGATAAGTTGATCCTGGCGAAATCAAGTTGAAAACGCAGGATTGGGAGATATGTTTGTTCCAACAGTGAGGGTGGGACTAGGGGATGGAGTGGTCCCGTCGAGATGGCCAAAGAGGTTATAGCCATACATAAGCATGAAAAATTGAGCTTTCCAGGTGGCAAAGTTGTGGCCACCGCTGAGTTTGATGGGTAATTGAGATGCTGGGTTGAATTGGATTATAATGTTAGCACCTGTTGCATTGTCAGCATTAACAACTCTAAGGTTGGCCATTTTTATTTTTTTTTGCTGATCTGCGCAAGAAGGGGATGAAGAAAAAAATTGGATCGTTCTCTTAGAGCGTATAACTCTCTGATACCATATAAGCACAGAGCAGTGCTGGAAAGAAGATGTTTATTAATGAAGCAGAAAGCGTATTAAATAGAGTTACAGATAAACTAAGATAAGTCCTAAACTAATTAAACTAGATTAGTCCTAAATAAATAAAACTGCTGAAACATATATTGTGATTACACTTCTAATTACTAACTAACTTGACACGGGATGTGTCAATACACCTGAGGTAGTGGTATGGTCTGCGTACACTCTATCCTCCCCATACCCCACTATGTGAGAATACACTGGGTATGTTGTTGTTGTTGTTGTTGTTGTTGTCGTTGTTGTTGTTTTGGTTGTTGTAACACCCCACATTTCGGGCTAGAACGAAAATCGTCATTTCTACGCGTTGATATTCCAAAATCCATAAATCCTATACAAATTTTGTATGTTAATATATTATGTAGTGTGGGAACCAATTTGAGAATGAATTGAGATCATTGAGGTCCCCTAACTCAAGGTCAAGTTGAAAGCTTTCCTATCGTTCGAGTTTTAGTGAGCGTCGAAACTTGGGTCAACTTCAATAGATCATAACTCCTTGTATATGATGAACTAGGTGGTCTACTATATATCAAATGAAATATCTTCGAATTATCTTTCCATCAATACCAATTTCGTCCAAATCTGATACCCGAGTGCAAAGTTATGGCCATTTTTGTGACTGAGATAGTAGCATCGCGCGATTAGCGTGCGACGCACGCACCCAATTTCCAGGTCCTATTTTCACGTTTTTAAGGGAAAAAGTGGTACTTTCCACCCCCTATTCAGCCATAACATGGGATTGAATCCCCCAAACACCAAAATAAGGTCATTCTCTCTCAAAATCACCAAGAACACTTCTTAGGGTTTCAACCCAAAGATCAAAATATCTTAAGATTTCAACCGTGGGTTTTTGAAAGTGATTAAAGATTTGGACTCCCCACACCAAAGGCTTCAAGAATCATCCACTTTTCTCTGTAATCAAGGTACGCGGGGTTTCCCTAAAAATATCATGGGCATAGAAATCATGTTTTAAGAAAAGGGGTTTTGGATTTACGAATATAAATATGTTTTAGAAGTCTTGATGACATTGTTTTGGTCTTTAGCCCTTCCCTCAAATGGATTTGAATTACATATATATATATATATATATACGTATGCATATGCATATGTTTTATAATTTATGAATGAATTGAGAGCATGACTCACATGAATCCCTCTCTTGATATGATTTTTTCCAATTTTCATATGATATGGATTGTTTTGAATGTATCTTGAAAAGCATGATATGAAATATCTTGATTTATGCTACAATTTGATTTATGGTTTTGAATTCGAAAGAGAGGGTTATGCATATTGATAAAGGTTGAATATTCATTTAATGAAAGAGTTGCATGCTTGCCAAAATACGTGACCACCATATGCTTGATGACAGTTTTTGCATAATTTTGACTTGAGTTTCGAAACATGATATCTCTTATACTAATTGCATATTTGGGTGGTCTGAACTGTGTTTTCATGAAAGAATTATGCATAATGCATTATGACTCAGAAATAGGACTTGCAAGTCTTGGTGTGACGAGACCAATTCAGCTTATGCCATGATAATTCAGAACAGAATAGAATGCATGTTTGAAATCAGATTTTTCAGATGTTGAAACTAGAAAAATGCATGATTCAGAACAGGATAAAAATGGGTATAAAGAGAGATTAGGTGGTTCTCCGAAGAAGGCATGAGTTCAGACAACTCATTGCCCAAAACCATGATTTGTCGATCCGGGTTTATATATTACGCTGTCCTAGAGTAGTGTGGCGTATCAGAATCAGAGACTCCAACCCTTGCGGCACACTCGGGTTGGGGGCTTCCCCGCCGAGTCAATGGCGGATTCCATATAGCCCGTGGAATATCAGACTTGTAGGGGAGCGCCACCTAACTCAAAAGTAATACAAAGATCAGAAACTGTTTTGACAAGAATGTCTTAGAATGTTTCCAAATAATGCCCATGTGTTTTGGAAACTATTTTATGCATGATGTTTTGTTAAATTGCTCTCATCTACTTTATACGTATACAAATACACTATTTTGGATTGCTTCGCGTACCAGTACTTTTGTGCTGACCCCCCCTCCTTCCAGGTTCTGGGGCACAGTCTAGGGGTCCAGATAAACAGTAGATATTTCAGATTGCAGATCAGATTGTGCAGTGGAGAGCCTTCTATGATCCAGAAGGCCTGGTTATTTCAGATAATTATCTTTAGTTATGTTTTGGTCTACTGGGGGCCTTGTCCCAGTTTTCAGACAGTTTGTTTAGTTTATAGTAGAGATTTCGCAGACTGAGTCAGACATTATTATTCATATATATTTTAGATTACAGCTTTCAGTATTATGATCACATTCAGATTGACTATGTTTCCGTATTATATTTCTATTTCCGCATTATCTTTTGTTTTATGAATGTTGTACATGATTACCAGATAGGGAAGGGTGTTCCGGGCCTTCACAGTTCGGGATGCTCGTCACGGCTAGGGCCCCGGCTCGGGTCGTGACAGTTGTGTACTTAGTTAATCCACAATGTGCCACAATTGTAATTAGAAACTTTTCCCTAGTGTACAATTCTTCTAACTAGGCTAGTTGAATTTTTTTTATTATTCTCTTTGCTTTGACCGTGTGCTAGTTAATTGATGATCTTAAGATTTGGGAATTCACTTGATGTAGGATTCTGAAAGGGCTTGAGTAACATTAAAGTTGTCTCTGTGTGACCTATAGATCACAGATTCGAGCGATAGAAGAAACCCAATGATGCTTCATTAGAGTATTAGGTTGTCTACTGTACCCCTTGGTATGTGGCCCTTCCTTGAATCCTGAACGCGGGATGCTTTTTACATTGGGCTGCTCTTTTTACTTCTTGTACAATTAGGAACTACCCGAGATTTGTATAATGAGATTCTTTGTACTGTACAATTTCTCTCATTCATAGTGAAAATCTCTCTTTGATTTCGCCTTTGGGACTAGGATTGGCCGGTCAACCTGTAATACTTTGTGTTCTTTTTTCTTCTCTATTTGCTTTGGCTCTATGATAGTTAACCCAAGATCTTCCACAACAGGTACTCATGGCGCCACCAAATGGTCTATTTAGCTGAACGTGGCTACCGTTCCGTGGAACCAGACTTAAGGGGTTATGGAGATACTACATGTGCACCCGTTAACGACATTTCAAAGTTCAGTATCTGTCACCTCGTGGGTGATCTTATCGCACTGCTTGACGCCATAGATCCAAATGAAGATAACGTGTTTGTTGTTGCTCATGACTGGGGTGCCATAATTGCTTGGTATTTATGCCTTTTTAGGCCAGACAAAGTTAAGGCGTTGGTGAATTTGAGTGTCCATATTTTTCAAAGGAACCCACACATGAATTTTGTGGAGGGGTTCAAGGCTTTATACGGGGAAGATCATTATATCCCGAGATTTCAGGTTTTCGTTATTCTTGTCTGTGTATCTGTTTAATTTGTCAATTATGTTAGATAGGTATTCTACAAGTTTAATACAACATGGCACATTAAACTCTCCATGCACACGGGATTCAGGTTATGGCGGAGGTAGAATTTTCACCGAGGAATTCATTGTGTAACATATATACACAAGAAAGAAACTTTGGCCTTGTATATACTGTGCGTGATTGTCCGGCAAAGAAGATCCGGATGAACCTCCTTCCACCCGTCTAGCTCCTTCCCTGGACATTCGGGGATGGGCTGGACCATATTGAGTCTATTGTTGACAATTCTTACCTTGCAAACATTACGTTAGTGATATCTCATTAATTTATTTGGAACATGTTGCATACCATTCAAACGTTCTTTGGAATAACCATAATATTAACTCTATCTTAGTCTACCTGACTTTGACTTGAGAGAGTACGTGTTTGCCTCTGTTGTTGAAAAGTCAGCACTCGTTTGGGGTCCGCCCCTGGCTTTGTCATTTAGCGGTAACAGTTGGAGTTTGCTCCTCTTTCTAGGGATCTAATGGACGTAAACCACCTCTGTATCAAGATCATGATATTGAAACTCTGGCTAAATAGACTATAAAAAAAAAAATTCCTTAGTTTGTTTTAGAAGACAAATTACTTGGACCTTATTAGAATGAAACAAACCTGAAAGGAGCGGAATCGATGTTGTGGAGCCGCACAGAACCTAACTAATTCGTAATTGATGCGTAGTTAATTAATCGATATAAATTATCATGCTCTCTAGGAAGTCTAGAAAACTGTGAAGTTCATGTCTTCATGAACGCTATCATATTCTATGTTGCTCAGATTCTTCAAAACTATTGTCACACTTGTGTCGGATCCTCCAAAAATGCACTGTTTTTGGAGGATCTAACACGCATTAGTTGTTTTTAGACTGTCTTGATCAACTTCTTCATACATGGACGCTAGCAAGGCTTAGTATCTTATAGCCTGTTTGGGATTGCTTATTTCTCAAAATAAGCACTTATTTTGAGGAAAAAAAATATTTCTAAATAAAAAAGGGTATTTGGTAAACTTGAAAAAGTGCTTTTAAAAATAAGCAGAAGCAGTTTTTCTACTTCTGGGAAGAACATAAAATTTTTGCTTCTCAAAATGAGCAGAAGTAGAAAATTATTTTTTTATGACAAAAATATCCATATCACACACACAAATATATATATATATATATATATATATATATATACACACACACACACACACCCCTTATTAATTAATTAACATATCTTACAAGTTTGATTAACGTTTAATTTTTAAGAATTTATATTTCATATTTTAAAGAAGCAGACCAGCCTTTTGGTATACCTTCAGAAATACAAGACAGATGTTTTACAAATATGGAGACATTGTGTGATAAAATTAGGGATGAAATCATTGAGAATTTTAGTGATATATGAAGGGCTAGTTATTTTTGTCGTTAATTTTTTCATATATAGTGATTTAATTTATGAAATAACTTTTGTATTCATTTTTGTTTGATGTTTTAAGTAATATTTAAATTATTTAAGTAATATATCACCATTTAATTTTTTTAATGTATTTATGTATATAAATATTGATTGAAAATTTTAGAGTACGTACTTTTTAATTAAATTAAAAAAAATAATTAAAAATATTCTAATAGATATTTAAAATAATTTTTCTCTATAAATTGATTTTAGTAATAATAGTCTATTGATAGATGTCCTTTTTGGTCATTTGTCTCAAAAAAGCACTTCTTGGAAAAGATTATCCAAACACAATTTGATTATCAAAAGTTCTTTTCAAATGAATTTACCAAACACAAACTGTTTTTTTTTTAAAGCACTTTTCTGAAAAGCCATTTTATAAAAGTGTTTCTCAAATAAGCAGTTTTGGAACAGCAATCCCAAATGATCTCTTAGTATCTTTAGTCAGGAAAATGACATTTTTGACGTGTATATATATGTCACGACCTGATCTTCATACATGGACGCTAGCAGGGCTTAGTATCTTTAGTCAAGAAAATGAGATTTTTGACGTGTATATATATGTCACGACCCGAGATGGGGGCCCTGGACGCAATGGGCATCTCAAACCACGAAGGCCAGAGAGACCCTGTAACTCCCCAACCTGCTAGTAATATTGTCCTCTTTGGGCCCAGATCCGTACGGCTTCAAAATGCGTCACTAGGGAGTAAGGCTTGCCTACTTCAATATATTTGGGATTTGAAGTATGGAGATGCCCGAAACTTTACATACATCCTAAAATTTTGTCTTATGAAATGCAGAAACTGGGAACTCACAGCACCATGGACAGGGGCTCAAGTTAATGTTCCAACCAAGTTTATCGTTGGTGAATTCGACTTGGTTTATCGTATAACGGGTGCCAAAGAGTACATACACAATGACGGATTTAAGAAAGATGTTCCATTGTTGGAGGAAGTTGTGGTTGTGGAAGGTGCAGCTCACTTTGTCAACCAAGAAAGGCCAGATGAGATTAACAAGCACATCTATGACTTCATTCAAAAGTTCTGAACTTACTCTTTTCTCACTACTACAAGCCGAGTCCGACTCTCTATGTCGTGGACGCCTTTGATTGGATGGAAACAGATGTATAGAAAGTGTGTTGTGCTTGATTGTACCTGTTTTGAGTTTGATAACTCTTCTAATAATTACTTTCTAAGAGATTGTTCTTATGGTTATCACTTTTTATGCTATAAAAGAGTGCTCTTATGGTGAATTGATGGTCATTTTTAGCCATCATAATAATTGTTGCTAAAACAGGTAGTGGTAAGGTCAGTGTACACTTTACCCTCATCAGACCTCACTTGTGAAATTTTACTGGGTATGTTGTTGTAAAGATAGAAAGTATGTTTGATATGACGTATCTAAGGCAACTTTACTAGCAATAACAATTGCTGCTAAACAATTGCCGCCGAAGGTAATTATTTTTAGCGTCAATAGTATGGGTCTATACTAGTGTTTGGTAAATGTCACTAAAGCCTTTAGCGACTCTGAATGTAATGACATTTAATCAATTGCCGATAAATGTGTTTGCGACAATATTTAATGCAATGCGGCAATATTTAATGCAAATGACATTTACTTATATTTAATGCAATGCAGTAATGTTTAACGCAAAGGGAAAATGCTCAAATATGTCATTGAACTATCAGAAATAGCTAATTTATGCCATCAGTTAAAAGTTTAGTTCATTCATGTCATCGCCGTTACAAAATCAACTCATTCATGCCATTACTTTTTAGTGGTGGGTTTTCAAAAATAGCTTTGCCACGTGGCCTATTATTAGAATTCCAAGTCATTAATTAAAATAAATCAATACTCTTTATAAAATCTTGTATTGTATTCTTTCCATCATGAAAACTCCCTTTTGACACGTAACACCCCATGGCATTCTTGACTTAATACCTCACTCAGTGGCTTGCTTAAAGAGTTAACCATCTGAAAATTTTCTAAGTGTTAAGAGGAGTTAGCCATATTTTAAGCTCTTAAACTTTAATGATTTCCAAATAGATCTTTTTGACTTTGAGACAGGGATTTTTACGTTGATTCATATTAAGGAGTGTAAAGGGGTTGTCTCGGAGAATTTTTGGATTTTTCGGAAAACATTGGAGGCACATTTGGATGGGCAAAACAGAAGCCCGACTCAATCTCGACGCGTCGCATAGCATCGCTAATCGCGTTGGAGGCACGCTTGGATGAGCAAACCGAAGCCTGACGTGATCTCGACGCATCGCGTCGCTAATCGCGTCGGGTGTCCAATTCGTGATTATTAATTTTTGGCTTTGGGAAGGAAGTTCAGTCTTTTCCCTTATCATATCTCAGCCATAACACAAAATTAAAACATCTTTAGGGCATATTATGCCCAAAACCACTCAAATTTCTTCAAAACAAAACCCTAACTTCCCTCCCAAAGATCAAAGATTCATCTTCTAAGTCAAGACTATCAAGAAAGTTTCATGATTAAGATTCCATTCTTCAAATCAAGGAACTTAAGGTATGAGGGTCTACTCTAAAAACCTTGGGCATAAGTTTAAATGTTTTATCAAGATTAAAGATCCCCAATTATGATTTATAATGAAGTATTCGACATTGTTTTCGAAAAGTATGCATCATGAGATTGTTTTGATGAAAATATATGTTCTCTTGAATCACTTTTCATGGAAAATGAACTATAACTAGAGTTTATATTTTCATTGTGAATGATTTGGAATGCATGCATTAAGATTAGAAAGTGAACTTCTCAATGTCATGGTGTTTGACATGGTTTATATATGATGAGAGAGTTTCTTTCTATAACTACGTTCTTGTTTTAAAGGAAAATAATTGTATCTGATTGAATAAATTGACATGACCACCGCATGTCTTTTTTTTTTGGTAAATAGTTAACTTTTCTATTCAACCAAAAAATATGCATTACAAACCAGCTGGACTTTTTTGACTCAGTTCTAGCTCACAATAGAACTATTTTCTAATCAATCTACTAGTTATCTAAATTTACATTGGATAACCTGTTAAGATATCTAAATATACTTTCCATTTGCTATGTGTTTGACCTGCTACAAATAACTGAATGGCAATGCTTCTGGCTCTTTGTCAGATATCCCTTTTTTGAGAAGTAAATCTTCTAGCGTTTCTTTCTGCCCATATGTGATACACTGCTGCTGCTAAATAGAATCCAAGTATGCTAGCTCTTGGTCTGCTATTGTACATTCGGTGTATTAGGTTCTGAATGTCATACTGCCAATCCCTTGTGCTCTGCTGATATCTTAGCCAATGTAGAGTGGAGCTCTAAATAGTTTGAGAGTAATTGCATTTAAAGAACAGATGATCAAATGTTTCCTCCCCTGCTGTTGTACATAGCACACACTTTTTCCTCACTTGAATACCTCATTTACTAACTCTATCCACAGTTGCAAGTCTGTTATGTAAAGCCAACCAAAGAATGAATTGGTGTCTGGGAATCATCCCTTTCACCAAGGCCACTTTGTGCCAAATAACCTTCTGGTATTATGTTCTCATGTAGTGATAAGCCTTCCTTATACTGAATCCTTTATGCTGAGTCATTTGTTGTAGTTCATGATGAAATCTTGTTGGACCTGATAGCCACTTTCTTGCATCAAGAACTTTCTTCATTAGCCAGCTAGCTTGATTTGGAATGCACATTATGTCCATCCTGTGTTCTTTAATATAGTAACTATGGATCCATCTGACCCATAGTTTGTCTTGTTTCTACTCCACTGCCCACAAGAGCTTGCAAATTGCAGCTCTATTCCAATATGTCACATCTATAACATTCATCCCTCCTACAGTTTTAGGTTGACAAATAGTTGCCCAAGCAACTAAAGCTTTCCTTGAGCAATTATTACTTCCAGTCCAAAGAAATGTTCTGCACACAGTTGTGACCATATTTTTTATCTTCTTGGGTAGTAGGAAGATTTGTGCCCAATATGTCTGCATCTCGAATAATACACTCTTCACCAATTTTAATCTACCACTGTAAGATAACAACTTTAAAGACCAACACTTGATTCTGTCAATCATCCTCTCCACCAAAGGCATACACTGAGATACAGTAAGTTTTCTAGTAGACAATGGGACCCCTAAATACCTGAAAGAAAGGTCACCTGGAGCTAACTGCAACTTTTTCAACATCTGTTGTTTAAATTATAAAGTGACTCCTGCAATAAATAAAGAGTTTTTTTCCGAATTTTCTTGCATGCCAGATACATCTTCAAACATCAGTTTTATAGATATTTCATCTTCTCTACAGATCATGAGGAGATCATCAGCAAAACATATGTGGATAATACCCATCTTATCACATCTAGGATGGTAATTAAACTGGGGATTATGCCTTAGCTGCTGCAAGGTTGTATGCAAGTATTGTATTACTAAGACAAAAAGCAAGGGGGACATGGGGTCCCCTTGTCTTAGCTCTTTCTTTGCTGGGAATACTGTGGTCAGTCCTCCATTAATCAATAGAGTATATTAAACTATTATCACACATTCCATTATCAAGCTAACCAGCTAAGTTGGCAATCCAAACTCCAGTAATACCATCTTTAAGAAAGGCCACTTCACTGAGTCATATGCCTTCCTTATATCCACCTCAATTGTGCACCTAGGTGATACCCCTTTCTGTGAGTATCCTTTGACTAGTTCATGTGCAATTATCACATTATCAAGGATATTCCTACCACTAATAAAAGCTGATTGTGAAGGGCTCACAATATAATCCACCACAATCTTCAACTTATTTGTAATAAGTTTTGAGATCATCTTGTATAATGTTGTGCAGAAGGAAATTGGTCTGTATTCTTTGACATAAGTAGCATTCTAAACTTTTGGCACCAGTGTCACAGTGGTTATATTAACTCCCTTTAACAATTTACCATTCTTAAAGAATTGTAGTATACCTTCTGTAACCTCAGTACCTATTATTTCCCAGTGTGTTTTGAAGAATTCAGCATTGAATCCATCAATTCCAGGGATCTTATCAACTGGTAGATCCTTTATAACTTCCATCACATCTGTTGCTGTTACAGGTATAAGGAGTTCTTGTTGTTGTGCAATAGTTAAGCAGGCCCCATCTCTGGCTATTATGATGTCCAACCCTTGTAATGTATCTGCTGCCTGTCCAAGCAATGATTTAAAAAAATTCACAAATTCCTGTTGGATGAGCTGTAGGTCTATCAGCTTCCCTCCCTGGTCAGTGGTGATTGAGGATATTTTGTTCCTAGCTTGTCTTGTCTTCAGGTAGGCAAACAAGTATTTTGAGTTCCTGTCCCCTTGCTTGATCCAGAATGCCCTTGATTTCTGCTTTAGGATCCTCTCGTTGATTGTCTCCCAGTAATCTATGTTGTGTAGTATTTGTCTCTCTTCACCAATGAGTTCCTGGTTGAATAAGTCACTCTTTAACCCTTCCTGCACTTGGTTTAGTCTGGTCTTGTACTCATCTACTCTTTGTCCACAACACTCATTTCCTTCTGCAATCCTTTGGCTTGTCCAGCTATGTTATATAATTTCCTCCATACACTATACATCTTGTAGCCTGGTACTTTTTGTTGCCATATTACTCTGGTCAGGTCTTTAAAATCTTCCTGCTACATCACTACATTCAACAACCTAAAAGGTTTTCTCACCTACATCACTGAGAGGTCAGTACTGAGGATTATAGGTGTGTGATCCGAGCACCCAAAGTTTTTATACTCTGACTCTACATGGTTATAATGTATGAACCATAAGTGGTTACCTAATGCCAGTCAATACGACTATAAATTTTTGCCTGGTGATCTCTCTTATTACGCCAAGTGTATCTATGGCCCTTACTAGGCAAAGGTCCCATCCCAACATCATCTATATATTGCTGAAAGTCTACCAGTTCCTATGGAGTAACTGGTTCACCATTAATCCTATAATCATGAGATAAAATAGCATTGAAGTCACCCAGTACCACCCAGGGATTTCGGCAATTTGCTCCTATGTGTCTCAGGTGATCCCATAGAGTTCTTCTTGCTGCAGGTGTGTTGAACTCATACACAAATGTCATCCAGTATGTGAAAGTGGTGTTCTTATCGTAAAATACACAGTGTACCAGTTGTGCTAAAGTTTCTAAGATTGTAACATCCACACTCCCCTGTTTCCAACATACCCATATTCTTCCATTTTCTATAGTAGGATAGTCAGTATATACCTTCCATTCCTGGACAAATGAATTTTGAACGGTTTTTGCATTTGTATATTGTATTTTTGTCTCCAAACAACAAATGATATCTACCTTATTTATTTGTAAGAAGGATCTTAGTTCCTTCTATTTAAAGGGCTTATTAAGCCCCCTTACGTTCTATGAGCTGAACATCATGTACCTCCTGTCATGTCAGGTGTTTTAGCCCTATCAGTAGGTATAGATGGTTGGCCTTTTTTCTTTCTTTGAGATGTCAAGTGTTGCATTACACTACCTGTACTCTTAGGACTCTTCTGATAAGCTTGTTGTAGAGTAGGAAAGGAACCAGCACGATCCACCATAATTTCTTTCCCATTCGGCTATTGTCCCTCTTCACCTTGATTTTCTTGAGTCTGTTTACTTGGGTCCTTCTGACCCTGGTCTTTATTCATGGATTTTGGGAGCCATGTTGGCTAAATTTTCCTCCTTCGAGCTTTGGGTCGAGTACCAACCTTCGGTGGTTCTTCCTCCTTGGTTACTTCTTTGCACTTACCTATTGTGTGACCCATATGTATACAATCCTGGCATAATTTTGGTGCCCACTCAAATTCTATAGCCTGTGTATGAATCGTACCATTATGTTTTTCAATATAAATCTCCTCAGGCAGCTCTTGAGTGATATCTACTTCGATAAGCATCCCTGCGTATGAAATTCTTTCAACCTCCGCAGTTAATATATCAACACATATAGGTTTCCCAATATAACTTGCTATTCTACTAAGGTTGTCCTCTGCCCAGTAGTATATAGGAAGCCCAGGGAGAACAACCCAAAGCGACATGAAGTGTAGCATCTCATCTTTGAATCGAAAGTCCTTCGCCCAATTCCATAACACCATAGGACGATTATTATACGTATACGACCCATTTTCTAGGATTTCATTCTTGTCAGCCTGATTTTCAAATAAGAACATGAAATAGCCTTCATCATGGGAGTATACTCGCGGTGTAGTGAAAAAATTCCATATGTTGTAGACAAACTTCAGCATATCCTTGAAGCTTGGTGTTCCTCCAACTACACAGCCTATTAATGCATTTTCCCATTTACCACACTCCTCCTCAATCTCCGTGTGGTTTATTTTCACTATTTTCCGTCCATCCTTAACCATCGGAGGGATGTAAGTAAGATTCATACCTTCCTGCTGTAACGCCTCGAATTTTTTTAACCGAAACACTACATGGTGCTCATGACCCCGAAGGACCACAAGCTAACCCATGACTGATATCTATACCTGTACACTGCATAATATATAAATATAAATGCGAAAACAAGAACTGAAGGCCATAAGGTTCAAACTAAATAAACGTCTGATAACACAGTGTCTGAAAATGGTATAACAATACCAAAACAAATCTGAAATAAATGTCTGACATGCTATAGTCTGAAAGCCTCTAACTGTACTGAATAAAGAGTTGAAGGAACATGTCTCCAACTAACTCCATCTAGCAACTGAATAGAAATAAAATGAAGTAATAATCATATCGTCCTCGAAAGAGAAGGACTCACTGCAACTCTGAACACTGGAATGCTACTGTTGATCTAGAGCTCGTGTTTCTAAGACTATGGTATAAGACACCATAGTGCAAATACATCAGTACTTTGAATGTACTGGTATGCAAGTGAGGTAGGCTGAATGCAATAAGGTTTATATGCATGAATAATACTAGCTGACTGACTATCATGAACGTGAGAATACATACATGCATACGTAACTGTAACTGAACTCATGGAGATACTGACTACTGAGTCTGAATACTGACAACATAAGTGTACTGATACTGAGATACTGAATAGATGAACAACTATTTCTGACAGTTAGAATTATGAAAAACTGGTCTAGTTGATTGTATCTGACAGTCCTGAAGCTGAATACTGATATCATGAATTCTGATAATTGCTATGACTGATAACATGAGTTCTGAGAACTGATAACATGAGTGACTGTATTTGACAATCCTGGATCTGAAGAAATTATCTGAGTTTCGTACTATTTCTGAGTTGACTGTATCTGACAGTCCTGAAATCTGAAGAACTATCTGAGTTCTTTTACTTAGACTGAGACTGAAAGTGAGACTGTGGGAAGTAGTCTTCTAACAGACATTCCCCAATAGCGCATATAGCTAAGTTGGGGTCCAATCTCTGCCCCGACTGGAAGGGTGTCAATACCGCACTACTAGTAAGGACAAGCTGTGAGTGACCCTTATCTGGCAGGTTACTCTAATGAGAACGGTGGGACCCTGATCTGACAGGTCAAATCACCTCATCAACCCTAATCTAACAGGTTAAGATCTCTCAACTTGTGCTAGCTACGTAGTTCTGGAACACAAGGATGACTGCTAAGAATCACACTCTAATCTGGTAGGTGAGTTCCCATCCTTGGGTTCACTCGGTGCTATTTCTACTCCCATCTGAAAGACATTGAACTGACTAACTGAACTGGACTGATTCAGAGTTTACTGAGTTTTGTAACTAACGGAATACTACTGATATCTAATAGCTAACTGAGTTTATGAAATTACTGATCTTACTGAGTACTAAGTTCATGAGATTTTTGAGAGTACTGAATTATGGAGATTACTGAAGTTACTGGGTACTGAGATTAACTGAGATTACTGAGTACTGAGATTACTGAACTACTAAGACTGTTGAGATTTCTGAGTTTTCCTGAGTCACATGACTGACTGAATTCTATAGATCATGGTTTGACTGAGAGTATCGTGATAACATGACATGGCTCTAGGAATACAACTATATTTTTCCGGTACAAGTACCACCAGGACTCGATGGAAGGAAACTGACATAACTTGACCTTCTTGAGTACATGACCATCAATAACAATCCATAATACATGACTGAGGGATTTCATGAAGTCCAGGGTCATCATAATTATCTAACATGAATGTGAATTCTTGTAATCAAGTCATAAATTTCATGTTCTAATATCATGGATAATCCAACAACAAGTACTTTTCATAACGATAACATGAACACCGTTTAAGCATAAGGAAATGGCAAACATGTAACATTTAGTTCACATTGTAATAATTAGGGAATAACTCATGTGGTATTTCATGATCTTGATCTTGTACATAGCATGGAATGCATATGGGCACACTATAAAACCATCCTTCAATCATTATGTACATTCCATTAATACATATATTGCACAACAACAACATGTGAGCCTTTTGACTATAATAGACTAGCATGAATTTATCATATAATTAATTACCAATCTATAATTCATGATTTCTACCATTCTAGACATTTTATCAAACACCTTACATGCACAACTTTGAACATAGGTGTCTTTATCAACTTGCACTCTAAAACTACCCAAATTCATAGGTTTGCAATTAACAACTCACATACTTCATGAAAAGTCATCAAGACACCATCCATAAACATGAATAACAACCATTAACATGAACATGAGCAATCACAACAACCAAATCACAATATATTATTCAAAACATAATTTTTGGGCTCCACGAATGAAAGGAATTCGTGGATGAACACTACACACTAAGCATACCTTAGCTCTTGATTTAATGAAGATTGACGGAAAGATTCTTGGAATTTGATGGTAGAATTTGCTTGAACTTGAATACCCTAATTAAAACCCTAGCTTGTTCTTGAGAGGATTTTGAGAAAAGAGGTTATATTTTGGTATAATGGAGGCTTAATCTCGTGTTTTTGAGTATATATATGAAGGCAAAATAACAAACATACCCTCTAAGACACGGAGGTGAAATGCTGAAAACTGGGCAAGCACCGGACTTGCAAGGCTATGCCTGGCAATAGCGGTGGAGTTTCCAGGGCAACGCCTGCAATAACGGTGGAGTTTCCTGGGCGACGCCTGGCAATATCGGTGCTGAAAGTTGGGCGACGTGGGCTTATCGCCCTGAGCTACTATTTTGGAAACCCAAACATGCCCTTACGCTATCCAAAAAATTATGAAACTTACCCGAGATGTACTACGACCTTGCCCTATCGCAACACAACTTCAAAATCCAAAAACGAAAGTCAGGAAGGTCGTCAAATAAATTCTCAAAGTTTAGAGGTCTAAAATGAGACTAAGTGTTAAACACTTGGCAAAATTTTCTAAGTCTAGGAGCTTGAAAAGATTAATCAACTGAACTTTAGACTTAGGATTTTACGGGTTATTACACCTGCACTTGGCGATTACCAGTTGGAGTCGATTTGGTCTGCTTTAAATCCTTCTCCATAGGTGGTGTAGCTTGTAACATAGCTGAGAACTGAAGTTTTCGAGCTGCATTTGAGCATTCCACCTCATTCTCCTCCTGTAACACTTCCCCTTCCAATATCGAGTTTGCTTTGGTCAAATCTTGTCCATTATGCCGGCTACTTTCCTTCATCGAAGCAAGTGTGTGTGGAATACCGGAGTCCGGGGTAATCATTTTTCCTTGGGGTTCCTGCGGTGCTTGCACTAGTGGTCGAGTAGCTGCTCGTCGTCTTGCTATCGCTGCTTGGTGCACGTTAGCAAATCGTTATTTAACGTGCACCGACAGTTTTTTCCCTTAACGTGCGTCGATAAAAGAGGGTGTATGCATAAGTTCTCTTTAGATTTCAAATTGATGACTCTATTATGATGTTATGAATCTTGGGTGGTATATGCATGTTTTGAATATGACGAGCTGTGGATTTGATAGAATATTGACTTGCAAGTCAGGGTATGACGATATCCGGTGATGACCTGCCCTTAATAGAAAAAAGTATTGATCGTTTTGAAAGTATGAAGCATGACTTCGAAGAATTAAAATTTGGGCTTAAGAGAGCTAATTGGTTACCCGAAAAAGGCGTTTGAGTATAAGGGCTCATTGTTGAAAATCGTAGTTTCCGATACAAGTATTATCCCGAAAGGAGAATAATGTGGACGTCATGTAAGGGTGATGCCACGATATACTTATAAGGGAGCATACCAACTTATAAAACTCCAATTCTTGCAGTACACTTGGATTGGAGGCTTGGCCACTGAGTCAAGGGCGGATTTCATATAGCTTATGAATTACAGATTGTAGGGTGTACCGATTAGCTCGGAAGAGTAACAAAAGTGTTGAGTCATGATTGCAAGAAGGTTTCTGAAACTCTAAATTATGCCCATGTGTTTTATTTAACTTATGTGTAATGTTTCTCGAAATGATCTCATCTATTTTGTATAAAAACATGTTATTTTGAGTTGTTTCATATATCAGTACACCTGTATTGACCCTTATATTTCAGGATCTGAGGCACAGTCCTGGGGTCCTTCTAAGCACTAGATTGTTTTTTTGAAGTTGCAGCTGGTGAGCCTTCTCTATTTCGGAAGGTTTGGTTATCATACTGCATTATCTTATTTTGGTTTATGGCTCGACCGGGGACCTTGTTCCAGTTTTGTTTTAGAGATATGGTAGTTCTTGAATTGTTAGAGATTTCGCAGATGGGTGTCATGCATTTTAATTGTTAAGAATTTCCTTTTCAAACTGCTTAGTTGATTTATGAGATTGACCATGATTCCGTATTATATTTTCTTCCGCATTTCTTTTCATTGTATGAGTGTTGTGCATGATCGCCAAATGGAAAGGAGCGTCCGGGCCTTTATGGTTCGGGATGCCCGTCGCGGCCAGGGTCTCAACTCGGGTCTATATTGCCACTAAAAAAATGCCGCCAAAAGTAATTATTTTTAAAGTCAATAGTTTGGGTCTATACTAATTTATAATCTATAATCTATCTATATAATATATTAAAAGTGTGAATATCTTAGAAAAAGTGATTTGAACTTTTTAGCATTCTCTAAAAGTCTTTTCTTTAGATAAAATCGTCTTTTTACTTTTTAAAAGTATTGAATATTGAATATAATAAATATATGAAAAATTATATGGTTCAAACTCCTAAAATATATTAAAAGACTCCTAAACAAATGCAAATAGATATATGGGAAATTTTGATTCGTAGGTACTACGGGAATATGTGAAAAGTTTTGTATTATTGAAAGACTCCTATATATGGGAAGTAAAAGATTAAGAAAAGTATGTCATAAAAGACTCCTATATACGTGAATATATGCATCATTTCCTTTTGCTTATCTTTTCTCTTTTTCTTTTAAAAAATGTAAATTTAATTTCATAATATATAATTTTATCATAAAAAATTGATTCTCTATAATTTTTTTCCATTTAAATCTATCACAAAAAATCATAAATACCACCCTAATATACCATTATAGTGCAACACACAAATCAAAATCTCTCCAATGACTTTGTTCAGGTCCTACTCATGTCTTCTCTTGATATTTCTAGCTATCCGGTTTGGCTTTTGCGAGGAATTTTGGTATATCATTTTTTTCATTAATATTGCTCATTTTATATAAAAAACATGTTATATTGATTTACACTTGAGCCGAAGTTTTTTCGAAAACCTTTCTACCTCTATCATGTAGTGGTAATCTCTACCTTCATGAGGTAGTGGTAAGATCTATGTACCATCTATTCTTTCCATACCTTACATGTTGTTGTTTGTTATTTTATACTGTTTACCTCCACGAGGTAGTTATCAGGCCTACATATACTCTATCTTCTTAGACCTCAATTATTGTATTCTATACAGATTACCTCCATGGCATTGTGATAAGGTTTACGTACACTCTAACTTTTCAATCCTCACTTATTGTTGTCGTTATTTTACACTGATTTATACTTACAAAAATTATGTATTAATTTTATTATATATTTATTTTATTGTTTTGTATGGACAGATGAAAAAAATAAGTGTGTTGCTATGAGATATGCACTGATGCATCTTCCAGCGATAAGAGTTTGACGTTTTGCATACAAACATTATATTTAACTAAGAATTTATTCTTAGAACAAAAGCAAGCCCCGTGTAGGCCAAACACCATGTGAAGCTGCAGATATAATTGACAGTCTTTGGACTTTTCTAAGGCAAAAGATTTGCTTCAAGAAAGGGGAACATCGACAATTTCTTAAAATTGTCTGTAATGTTGTAAATATATTATCATATTTAGTGAATGTGTCTATTCATGAAAATGTTAGAAACCCCAAGGTTAGTTTTCCCCTATAAAGGGGTTTTCCAGCATTGTAATACCCCAAAAACCTCTCAAGAGAAATAATAGTATCTCCCTCTTCGCTCTCTATTTTTGTTTTATTTATTTTATATTTTATAAAATATATTTGCTCCTGAAGTAGCAATATCATGAAAGAGGTTATAAGCTATCATAATTTGACAGGCTTAAGGCACAATTATATTCCATTCCTGGAGAATCAGAAGCTTATTAATGTAAATGTGCACTTGATTGTGATGGTATCACAATTCACCTCCGAAAGAGGAAGAATAATTGAGAAGAGTTATTTTGAAATCTACTTCTAAAGTAGCAAATCTGAAATTTATTCATGTAATAGTAAATTTGAAATTTACTAAAGTAAAAAGGTACATGTCATAGTAAACTTAGAGTTTGCTTAAATAAAAGTTCATCAAATTGACATAAACGATTGAGCCATCTCAAAGATGTGCATACTGAGTATTTAATATATAATGAAGAATTAGAAAATTCATTACTTTTAATGTTGCTTGTTCTCACGATAAGTTGGTTGGACCAATTAATGTTGGGATTGATCAGTTAAAATCTGAAAATTATAAAAGATGAATATGAGCCCGTTCACCTATCATGTGATATGTTGAAAAGATGCATCAATAAGATGATCACATGCATGTACATTTATTGTCAACCTACAATTTTCCATTCATAAAGTTGCTTGCTCAATAAAATTGAGTTAAGAACATAGTTTTCAGATTGTGTAATCAAGGCAATTCATCTTGCTAATGCTAATTAAGTTGGTGTTAAATGCCTTCGATAAATAGTTGAATCATTATTTATGAGAACAAATCCACATGTGTAGGTCTAAAGTATGATGTATTGCATACAATAACACTTGTTTGCATTAGAACAAAAATTATGATTAATACTTCCCTCTCAATTGGTTCAAGGTCAGGAATCAATTATTCCTTCTAGTAGTATTGATGTGTGGTATTTGATAAATGAATATACCATAATGCATAAAGATGAGTTCCTCAAAAAAAGATGAAGGATGTATGTTAGTTTTCCTAACATAAGAGGGAGCTTATAAGCAATTATGAAATATGTTAGGAATTATCATCATATCCTCATTCAAAAGATAATTCAAGTCAAATGCCAAAAACATATCATATTTAAGCTGCAAGTGCTCCTATTTTATATCCCTCAAGGACAAGGTCTATGCATGCGTGAAGCGTGATAGACCAATCGGTTCCAAATGAATTAATTCTTGAAAAGGATAAGGAGAAAATAATCGTAATAAGAAAGGAATGTGCTTTTTAAGAGCCTACGACATAACACTTCAGGAAACCTTTGAGAGGTTCATGTACCTGAAAATAATGTAGTGATGAGATCTCAAAATGTTATGTCACGTTATCATGACTATAATAGAGAAGTTGTCACCTATGTGAAAGGACTTCAAGAACTACTTGAAACATAAATGAAAGAAGATGACAGCCGAAGATATCATAGTAAGACTTCCCATTGAAGAAGACAACAAAGTCGCGGAAAGAAAGTCGAAAGGAAATTCAGCATTGAATGGAGCAAACATTGTAGAAGATGACCATAACAACTCAAAAAAAAAAAAGCAAAAGAAAGATGGACAAGAAATCACTCAACCTCAGAAGAAATTCAAGGAAAAATGTTTTAATTGTGGCAAGATTGAACAAAAATCAACAGATTATCGTTCCCTAAAGAAAGACAAAAAAAGGACCAAACAAATATGGTTGAATCCAAGAAAGAAATGAATGATTTGTATGCCATACTGTCTGAATGCAACTTGGTGGGAAATCCTCGAAAATGATGGATGGATTCCAATTCCACCCATCACGTTTGTGCAAATAAAGAGTTGTTTGCTAAGTTCGCTCCGGCTCATGGAGAAGAAAAGATTTACATGGCAAACTCCGCAACTGCAAAAGTTGAAGGAACAGGAAAAGTATGCTTGAAAATGACTTCAGGCAAAGTGTTAACTCTCAACAATGTCCTGCATATACCGAAATTAAGAAAGAACTTGATTTCTGTATTACTTCTTGACAAAAATGGATTCAAATGTGTAACTATTTCCGGAAAAGTTGTAATTAGCAAGGAGAACTGTATGTAGGAAAAGTCTATCTCACTGAGGTCCTATATAAGATGAATGCAATGACTATTGAAATCAATAAAATTTCTATTTTTTCTTACTTATTTGAGTCTAACGATTTGTGGCATGATCGATTAGGATATGTCAATTATAAAACTTTGTTAAAACTGATTAACTTAGAAGTTTTGCCAAACTATGAGTGAAATATAAAATGTCAAACGTGTGTGGAATCAAAGTATGCTAAGAATCCATATAAGTCCATTGAAAGGAATTCGGATTTCTTATACTTAATACACACTGACATTTGTGATATGAAGTCAACACCATATCATGGTGAAAAATAGTATTTTATAACTTTTATTGACGATTGCACTAGATATTGTTATGTCTATTTGCTAAACAGTAAGAATGAAGCAATAGATGCATTTAGGCAATACAAAATAGAAGTTTAAAATCAGTTAGAGAAAAAGATCCAAACTATAAAAAGTGATAATGATGGAGAATATGAATCTTCCTTGGTGGAAATATATGTAGAGAATGGAATTTTCCATTAAACTACTGCATCTAATGGAATTGTGGAAAGGAAGAAGCGAACCTTGAAGAAAATAATGTATGTCTTACTAATAAGTTCAGGTTTACCAAAAACTTGTTGGAGGGCTATCCTTACATCCAACCGAATACTCAATAGAGTGCCTCATAGTAAGACATAATCAATTTCATATGAAAAATAGAAAGAAAGGAAACTCAATTTGAAACATTTCAAAGTGTGGGGGGTGTCTAGTGAAGGTCCAAGTTTTTATGCCTAAAAGGGTAAAGATAGGACCTAAGACGATGGACTGTGTATTCATAGGATATGTTAAAAGTAGTAAAGCATGTTGGTTTTTAGTTCATAAATCCAAACACCCGGATATCAATAAAAATACGATAATTGAATCAGACAATGTTGAATTCTTTGAACACATTTATCCGTATGTAACTAGACGTGAACTATCTAGTGGGGGTCTAAACGACCTCGAGATGAACCAAGAGAGGATGTAAAAAATAATGAGAATTCAAGATGTAGTACACATCAAAGAATGTCAACTTTATTTGGATCAAATTTTGTAACATTTCTCTTATAAAGTGAGCCTTAAACATTTAAAAAAGCGATGTCGTCATCATACTCATCCTTTTGGAAAGAGGCAGTCAATAGTGAGATTGATTCAATCTTAAGCAACCATCGTGGAAGTTGGTTGATCTTCCTCTAGAAAATAAACCATTAGGTTCAAAATGGATCTTCAAAAGAAAAAATGAAAGCGGATGGAACTATTGACAAATACAAAGAAAGACTTATAGTAAAAGGCTTCAAACAGAAAGAAGGCCTTGATTACTTCGAAACATAGTCTCCAGTAACAGGGATAACGTCAATTCGAATGTTAATTGCCTTGGCAGCGGTATATGGTATTGAAATCCATCAAATGGATATGAAAATAATATTTCTAAATGGTGAATTGGAGAAAGAAACTTACATAGAACAACCTGAGGGTTTTGTGGTTCCTGGTAAAGAAAAAAAGATGTGCAAACTGGTTAAGTCACTCTATGGACTAAAACAAACACATTAACAGAGGCATGCAAAATTTGACCAAACCATGTTGGCAAACGGGTTTAATATAAATGACTATGATAAATGTGTTTACATTAAAGACACTCCAAATCACCAAGTCATTATTTGTTTATATGTGGATGATATGTTGATCATCAGTAGAGAAATTTTTGACATAAATGCTACGAAACGAATGCTCGAGAGAAAGTTTGATATGAAAGATCATGGAGTTACAGATGTGATCTTAAGAATAAGAATCCATAGAACTCCACAAGGGTTGGCATTATCATAGTCTCATTATATTGAAAAGGTACTTGACAAATTCAAGTATTTAAAATTTGGTATTGCCAAGACTCCATTAGACATGAGATTTGCACTTCAAAAGAATGAAGGTGAAAGTGACTCACAGTTGAAATATGCAAGAGTGTTGGGATATTCAATGTATATCATGAATTGTACATGACCAGACATAGCATGTGCTACAAGTAAGTTGAGTCGGTACACGAGTAATCTCAATAAAATCCATTATATGGCAATGAAAAGAGTTTTGGGGTATCTTAAATACACTCAAGACTATGCTTTGCATTATAATAAATATACCGCGGTACTTGAAGGATATAGTGATGCAAATTGGATCATAGGATAGAATAAAGTAAAATTCACGAGTGGTTATTACTTACTATAGGTGGAAGAGTAGTCTCTTGGAAATCATCCAAACAAATATGTATTGCTCACTCTCTATGAAATCAGAATTTATTGTATTAGATAAAGCTGGTAAAGAAGCAGAATGGATCCAAAATTTCTTGAAGATATTCCTTATTGGCCAAAGTCGGTGGCACTATTATGTATAAGTGGAAATAGGTAGGAAAATGATTATGATGTACAATGGTAAATATCGACATATAAAATGGAGAAATAATACCATTTGAGAACTTCTCTCTAGTGGAATTATCACTGTTTACTTTGTGAAGTCAAAGGATAATGTGTCAGATCTACTTACAAAAGGCCTATCTAGAGAAAGAGTTGGGAGGACATCCAAGGGAATGGGTTTACATCCTAGGATAAGTTAGCATGGTGGTAACTCTACCTAGCAGACTGGATATCCCAAGAGCTAGGTTCAAGGAGATAAAACAAAGTTGTGTCTGACAAGTTCAACATTGTATACCCAACTCATTCTCATGATGTAGATAATGTTTAGTAAATAAGTATAAGACTTATGGAGTGAAGTCTTTTAATGATTATCTAAATTTGGCATATTTGACCTAATAGTTTAATCTATAGGATTGAACATTTAGAAATTACCTATGTGAGGACGAAGTGAAAGCTGCTTCAAGAAGAATGTTAGTAAAGGCCTATTGATACGATCCAAATGGCCATATTAGCTTTTGTTGACATATTTGGAGGCCAACACATAAATACTCAATACTTAGTCACCACGAGGACACAAGAACATGCATGGAGGACCCATTTTGAGAATTCCATAAAGCAATTTCAAGTGTGGAAGATTGCGTAGGGAATACATTTGATGCCAACCCAAGACCACAAGTGTTGAAGCATGACCCTACAGTTTTGGAGCATTGAAGAATCACCCTTTATTAAGGGTATTTTGGGGTTTACACATATTGAAAAGACACTCCATAGGCACTCCTTTTCATTAAGGGTATTGTGGTTATTTTATTATGTAATAAGTTAGGGTATAAATAGAAACTTATTAGTCTTATTTTAGTTAGTTTTTGATGATTAATATTTGAGAAACATATTCTTGAACTCCATTGGGAGTGTTTCTTAGTGTAGGGCTTGGAAAATCCATTAGTGTAGGGCTTGGAAAAGACATTATTGATTATTGCTTAGAAACGATTGTTGTAAGCGGAGTTGATTCCCTTAGAGGTCCTATAAGAGTTTGGTGTTGTTATTACATGTCTTGGGGGTCTTCTCATTTTATACATAGTTTGGTTCCTAATTCTCTATCTTTACATTCTTGCATTTTTGTTATCTTGTCTCGATTTTGTGTGTTGTTGCCATAGCATGTCTGTGTCTTACTCCCGTCTTTGTCTTGTGTTGTTGGATAGTTTGTGTGTTTTGTGGGCATCCTGTAATTATTTGGTATCAGATAAAGGATTCATTTCGTCCCTACGGAATCAATCTTGGGCCTGTTATCTTGAAAATAAAAAAAAAGTGTTGAAAACTAAAAATCTGACAAAAAATATTCAACCCTGTTTTTATGTTTTGACCAAAAATTTGAACTTAGATTTAGGAGATTTTAGTGTGTGTTTTTTGTTTCTAGTGTTAGGTTCTTTTTCCCTAACACTAAGTGGGTCTATGTAAGATCCCACGAAATTAAGCCCCTTAAGGGATCCCAACACTTAGAAAATTTTAGCCAAGTGTTCAACACTTAGTCTCATTTTAATCCTCTAAACTTTAAGGAATTATTTGATGACCTTACCTATCTCTGTTTGTCAATTTTCAAGTTGATTCACGATGGGGCAAGTCAATAGTACATCTCGGGTGAGTTTCGAAATTTTTGGAATAGCATAAGGGCATGTTTGGTTTCCCAAACCAGTAGCTCTCCACGATAAGCCCGCGTCGCCCTGGCTATCGTGTTGCTCCAGGCGGGGCGACGCCTTGCTTAGTTCAGCGAACTAGAAAGGCGGCGCCTTGACTAACCCGGCATACTTAGCAGGGCGGCGCGTTGCTTAGTCCGGCTGGGACAAATTCTTGCATTCCAAACCCGACCTCTTGAGGGAAAAAAGGGTCATTTTCCCTTCACCCAATGGTTCCATATCATGGGATTTAACTCCCAAATAGCTAAATCATTCATTGTTTTCACAAAATCCACTCAAGAACAAACCCTAGCTTCATCAAGTTCAAGAAGAAAAACTCAAGAATTCATCCCAGTCTCCACGGAATCAATAGTTAAGGTATGTAAAGTTTTTATCCAAAGACCCATTTCATCCTTAGAGTTCAAGAAACCATTTTTAAAAAACTTAAATAATGATGTTCATGTTGTGGATTGAAATTGTATCCATGTTGTTGATTGTGTATGGTTTCCATGATGGAATATTTATGTATTCTTTGATATTATGTTAGTATATGGATAGAATTTCATGAAAATGGGATGATTAATGTAGCCAAGATGTAATTATTTAATGTTCATGCCTAAGCCTAAAGTTATGCATGCAATGTGTTTGAGAAAATGCCTAAGAGAATAAGGATTATACCTTAGGACTCAATTGTGACCAAATTGATGAACCCATGCTTTACCAGGCTGGTGTATTATACTTGTGGTCAGACTGGTCATTTCCAGAGATATTTTCCTTCTGCTAGAAGGAAATTTTATGGTGCTAAGTCCCAAGAAAACTCCTCCGCGCCACCACCACCTCCAAAAAGCGCTACTTCAACTACCAAGAGCGGTTGCAATCGGTTGTCTGCCTTGTCAAATTTCCAGGAGGCAGTGGCCTCACCAGATGTAATCATGGGTATGTTACAAATCTTCTCCCGAGATGTGTATGCGTTACTTGATCCAGGGTTTACCTTGTCTTATGTGACCCCATATGTAGCAGTCGGTTTGTGTTTGAGCCCGAAGTTACTACAGAAACTTTCTCTGTTTCCACTCCTGTAGGTGATTTTGTTGTGTCTAAGAGAGTATATAAAAATTATGTTGTATATGTTGGCAGCCGTGATACTGTGGAAGACCTCATAGATCTTGATATGGTTGATTTTGATGTTATCTTAGGGATAGACTGGCTCCATTTGTGTTATGCCACGCTAGATTGTAGAACCCAAAAGCTCATTTTCTCTTTTTTGAATAAGCCGGTGATAGAATGGGAGGGCCATTCGTTAGCACCTAGAGGGAAATTCATATCTTACCTTAGATCCCGTAAGCTTATTTCTAAAGGTTATTTGTATCATCTGATTTGAGTAAAAGATTCTGATATTGAAAGTCCTTATCTTCAGTCAGTACCTGTAGTAAATGAATTTTTAGAAGTCTTTCCTACAGATCTCTCAGGGGTACCACCTGATAGGGAGATAGATTTAGATATTGATTTGTTGCCAGACACCCGTCCCATTTTTATTCCGCCATACAGAATGGCTCTTGCTGAATTGAAAGAATTGAAAGAATAACTAGCAGATTTTCTTGATACAGGCTTTATTCGTACTAGTGTTTCTCCTTGGGGTGCACCTGTCTCTTTGTATGTAAGAAAGATGGTTCCCTCCGTATGTGTATAGACTATCGTCAGTTAAATAAGGTCACTGTCAAAAACAAATATCCCCTACCTAGGATTGATGATCCATTTGACCAACTTCAGGGTGCTAAGTGTTTTTCAAAAATAAACCTTCGTTCGGGGTATCATCAGCTGAAGGTTAGGGAGGCTGATATTTCCAAAATAGCTTTTCGAACCTGATACGGTCATTATGAATTCTTAGTGATGACCTTCGAATTAACTAACTCCCCTGTAGCTTTCATGGACCTAATGAATAGGGTGTTCCGTCAATTTCTAGATTTGTTTATCATTGTCTTCATTGATGATATCTTGATTTATTCTAAGAGTAAGGAGGATCATGCTAGTCAACTCTGACTTATACTTCAGACCCTCAAGGATCATAGACTGTATGCAAAATTTTCCAAGTGTGAATTCTGGCTTAATGCTATTGCTTTCTTGGGTTATATTGTGTCTAGTGAGGGAATAAAAGTTGATCCCCAAAAGGTTGAAGCAGTGAGAAAATGGCCCAGACCCACGACTCCAATCGACATTCGGAGCTTCTTGGGTTTGGCAGGGTATTACAGAAGGTTTGTTGAGAGTTTTTCTTCCATAGTTGCTCCACTTACCAGGTTGACACAAAAAAAGGTGAAGTTTGTGTGGTATGACTCCTGTGAAAATAGTTTTTAGAAGTTGAAAGAAAAATTGACTACTAGACCTGTTTTGACTCTTCCTGAGCGTACAGAAGGATTTGTGGTGTACTATGATACGTCCTGAGTGGGACTTGGATGTGTACTTATACATCATGGCAAGGTAGTAGGTTATGCATCCAGACAGTTAAAGGTTCATGAGCGCAATTACCCCACCCATGACTTGGAGTTAGCGGTTGTGGTGTTTGCACTAAAAATATGGAGGCAATATCATTATGGGGTGCATGTTGATATATTTACTGACCACAAAAGTTTGCAGTATGTTTTCTCAAAGAAGAACTAAATCTCAGGCAGAGGCGTTGGTTGGAACTGTTAAAGGACTATGACCTGAGCCAGTACTATCATCCAGGCAAGGCGAATGTGGTAGCCGACGCACTCAGGAGGTTATCTATGGGCAGTCTTTCCCATGATAAGGAAGGAAAAGGGGAGATGGTGAAAGATATTCACCAACTTTCAAATATAGGGGTACAACTTTTGGATTCCAAAGATGGAGGAGGAGTTATGCATGAAATAGCGAAGTCTTCCTTATGTGCAGAAGTGAAGGAAAAGCATGCTGGAGACCCCATTTTGATGAAAATTAAGCAAGATGTGGGTCAACAGAAGGTGATGACCCTTGAAATTGGTGCTGATGGGATTTTGAGATATAAGGGTAGGTTATGTGTGCCAGATGTGGATGGATTACGGAAAAGAATTCTTGGCGAGGCTCACACTTTGAGGTATGTTGTTCACCCAGGCTCTACGAAAATGTACTACGATCTTAAAACTATATATTGGTGGAATTATATGAAGCGTGATGTGGCTGATTTTGTTTCCAAGTGTTTGAATTGCCAACAAGTTAAAGTGGAACATTTTAGGCTAGGCGATACTTCTCAACTGACAGCTTTACCTTTGTGGAAATGGAAGATGATCAATATGGACTTCATCATAGGACTTTTGAGGTCCCGAAACCAGTATGATTCCATCTGGGTGATTGTAGACTGGATGACCAAGTCAACTCATTTTCTACCTGTAAGGACTAACTATTTGGTTGACGATTATCCCAAGTTGTACATTGAGGAGATAGTTCGTCTACATGGGGCACCAGTATCCATTATATCCGACCAAGGTATGCAATTCTCTTTGCAATTTTGAGATCTTTTCAGAGGAGTTTAGGTACCCAAGTGAACGTGAGTACTGCATTCCACCGACAGACAGATGGGCAAGCTGAACGCACCATTCAGAACCTTGAGGATATGTTAAGGTTTTGTGTAATGGACTTCAAAGTTAGTTGGGTAGACCATTTTCCATTAATAGAGTTTGTCTACAATAACAGCTACCATGCTAGCATTAAGATGGCTCCTTTTGAGGCACTTTATGGGAGAAGGTGTAGATCACCAATTGGGTGGTATGAAGTGGGTGAGACGCAATTGTTTGGGCCTGACCTGGTTCATCAGGAAATGGAAAAGGTAAAATCCATTAAAGAATGACTCAAATGATTAGGTGTTAGAATCAGAGTCGTCAGAAGTCCTATGCCAATGTTAGAAGAAGGGAGTTGAAATTTGAAGTTGGTGATTGGGTGTTTCTAAAAGTCCCCCCTATGAAGGGAGTCATATGATTTGGGAAGAAAGGGAAGCTGATTCCTCACTTTATAGGACTATATCAGATCGTGAGAAAGGTAGGTGGAGTCACCTATGAGTTAGAATTTCCTGTGAATCGGGCTTTTGTTAATCCCATATTTCATGTGTCCATGTTGAAGAAGTGTATTGGAGATCATTCTCTAGTATTTCCTGTAGAGGAGATCAAGGTGAAAGACTCCTTGGCATATGAAGAAGAACCCATTGGTATTCTGGATCGTCAAGTTCGAAAGTTGGGAGTAAGGAAATAGTTTTGGTAAAAGTGTTGTGGAAGAATTAGCAAGTTGAGGAAGCTACTTGGGAGTCGGAGGATGATATGCATGCAAGATACCCAAATTTCTTTGATCTGGTGAATGATGAAATAGAAGGTATATACAATCCTTGCCTTATTCTTTTTATCTTGTATTCCCTGAGATAAATTGTGCTTACTTGTGTCCCGCGTCATCATTCGAAGATGAATGATCCCAAGGGGGGATAATGTAACACCCGTAGGTTTTCTCGACTCGATATCACTTCGTAGTATGCTTGGAGGGTCAATCTTCTAAAAAGTTTCTAAGTGTCAAAAAGACTTAGTCTCATTTTGAGTTCCTAATCTTTAATGATTTTATTTTCAACCTTTCCGACCTCAGAAAGTAAATTTTTAAGTTGTTTCATGATCGGGGGTGTCAAGGGTACATTCCGGGTAAGTTTCAAAATTTTTAGACGAGCGTAAGGGTGAGTTTGGATGTCCAAAATAGTGAAGGTCCATGATAGGCCCGCATCGCGAGGGCCAGTTGACCTAGATAGGGGCCGCAACGCGAGAGCTGTTTAACTTGACTGAAGTCACGACACGAAGGTAACCCAGTTCAACATTATTTTATCCACATTTTTAAGGGCAAATGAGTCTTTTCCTTTACTCCAATTCTCCCAAACACGATATTAAACCACTTTTGGAGCAAAATACATCAGAAAACTCATAAAATCTCTCAATTGAAAACCCTAGCTCCTTCCCCTAAGAACAAAAGTTCATCAATTAAAGCCAAGGATTTCAAAAACGTAAGTATAATTCAAATTCCACTGTTCCTTCTAAGCAATCTAAGGTACGTGGGATTTTCCTAAATCTACATGGGCATACGGAAATTGTTTCAACAACATTTAAATATTGAGAAATCATGAATTATTGAAGGATTTTGGAGTTTACTTTGAAATTGTGCAAATTTTGAATTCTTTAATGATATTATTGTTTTGGTCTTTAGGTCTTTCCCTCAAATTGATTAGTAATCGTATATATATGTATATATATGTGTTCAAAGTTGATAATTGAATTGAGAGCATGACTATTTACGCTCCCTCTCATTTTGCAACACCTTTTGATTTTAGAGTGTTATTTATACGCATGATATCAATGTTCTTGACTATTGTAGAATGATTTAAGATTGACCTTTAAATTAAGAAGAGGGGGTTTTGCATGTTGATAAGTGTTGAATATATTTAATGAAAGAATTGCATGATTTGTCAAAAATGCATGACCACCACATGTTTGTTGAAATGATTGAAAGGAATAATCTTTACATAATTTGAAGAATGAATCTTCTTGAATGGTTTGAAGTATGGTGGTCTAAACTTTATGTTTTGAAAGAGAAAGCTGTGATATGATTTTTAAGGCTCAGAATCATGACTTGAAAGTCTTGGTGTGATGACACCAATACAGATAATGCCATAACAGACTCAGAATAGAACAAAAATCGAATTTTCACTCAGATTTACAGACTTTGAATTTAATTAGAATGATTCATGTTTAGAAAAGGCTAAAATTGGGCTTAAATAAAGATAGGTGGTTACCCGAAGAAGGCACGAGTTCAGAAAACTCATTGCCCGAAATCGTGATTTGCCGATACGGGTTATTATGTCCCCTAGAGGGATAATACGCTGGCCCAGTACCCTGTGGCGTATCAGAATCAGAAACTCCAACCCTTGCGGCAAACTTGGGTTGGGGGCTTGGTTGTCGAGTTAAGGGAGGATTCCATATATCCCGTGGACTGTTAGACTTGTAGGGTGGACCACCTAACTCAGAAGTAATACAAAGATTAGACTGGTGAATCGATAAGAATTTTTGATGATTTGTCAAATAAGTGCCCATGTGCTTTGAACTATATCATGCATGATATTTTATGACCTGCTCTCATCTATTTTATATATGTATAAATGCAATATATGGGATTTCTCTACGTACCAGTACAATTGTATTGACCCCCTATCTTTCAGAGTCTGAGGCTCAGTCTAGAGGTCCTTCTAAGCCGTAGATTCATTCCAGACAGAAGTGAAGTATGCAGTTGGTGAGCCTTCTTTATTTCGGAAGGCCTGTTTCATTTCAGACATATGACACTTTATTTCGGTTTAGGTCCACTGGGGGCCTTGTCCCAGATTTCAGACAAGTTATTGATGTCTTATGTAGTAGAGATGTCGCAGATTGAGAAAAATATTGTTTAGATATTGATAAACTTATTTCCGTAATGTTGACCAATTTTTAGTATATGGCGATGATTCCATCTATTTTAATTCCGCTTTCTTTTCTTTATTATTTGAGTATTGTGCATGATTACCAGAAGTAGAAGAGCGCCCAGACCTCCATGGTTCGGGATGCTCGTCACTGTCAGGGTCTCGGCTTGGATAGTGACACTTCACCAGTCCTTACTTATAGAATTTTGCTGGGTATATGTTGTAAAGATGGAAAACATGTTTGATATCACATATCTATGGCAACTTTACTAGCAATAATAATTGTCGCTAAAAAAATGCCGCCAAAGGTAATTATTTTTAGCGTCGACAGTATGAGTCTATACTAGTGTTTGGTAAATGTCACCAAAGCCTTTAGCGACTCTAAATGCAAATGGCATTTAATCAATTGCCAATAAATGTGTTTGCGGCAATATTTAATGCATATGACATTTACTTATATTTAATGCAGTGCAATTTTGTTTAATGCAAAGGCAAAATTCTTAAATATGTCATTGAACTGTTAGAAATAGCTTATTTATGCCCTCGGTTAAAAGTTAGGCTCATTCATGCCATCGCCGTTATAAAACCAGCTCATCCATACCATTACTTTTTAATGGTGGGTTTTCATAAACAGCTTTGTCACATGACCTTTTATTAGAGATCCTCGTCATTAATTAAAATAAATCAAACAACGTACCTGTCACGACCCAACTTTTTAGGTCATAATGGCGCCTACCATAACCCACCAGTAGGCAAGCCAACCCGTAGTCCGGAACGGCTAGTAACGGACTACTTAATAATATAAAGAAAAGAATGTGAAATATGTGAGATAAAGATTAATACATAGACGAATCCCAAAACCTGGTGGTATCAGTACAAGAGCTTCTAAACATAATAAGAGTACAAAAGTGATATATCAAGGAGAAATACACTGATTCAACTTACCTCTGAATACAACTTAGAGGCTAGTCTAATACATAGGAGAGAGATAAGTAATACTCCGAACGTCATGAGCTCACTCTAAGTCTCCGAATCAGGGCTACTCCACACGATGCACACATCAACTGTGATAACTCGTACTATGATATGTAGGCCGCAGAGGTGTAGTATGAGTACCAAAGGAATGGTACTCAGTAGGCAACTGCCAACTGAGCTCCAAAGATAAAGTAGATATATACAACATATAAACAGAATGGAAACTACAACCAAGAGTCCATAAATTATGTAATAAGTCAATGAGAATAACAAGGAACAACTATCCTATTCATTTCCAAGAGTCTAACATAATAAGACTAAGGAAGTATTAAGGTGAACTATCTTATTCCAGTTACATTCAATATATGCCAAAGCTATACCGTATATCCTAGGTCAATATACAGATAAAGAGCGAAAGAAAGATATATTGTAATATACAAGGCGAAGGAACGACTATACAATATGAACAATGAAAAAAGGGATATCCGATGACTTCATATAGCTAGATATATATATGTACATATATACATATATACATATATACACACACACATATATATATATATAATACATATAAACATGAGGTCATCTCAAACATAACCTAGATCGTCATGTTCTCATTTTAAGACCTCATTATAATACTATCAGGATTCGATACCAACATACTCAGGATTTCTAATCCATATGGCTAGACATAGAATAATCGTGCATAGTAATGTAATCATAAGATAGCAAAGGACGAAGACATACCTCAATCCCAATACCGAATCCATGACCAATCTGTCATAGGATAGCCATAATAATGATCATAACAATGATAATAACAATATCAATAACATCGTAAATAACCGGCTACTCCGAAAAAACAAATACCTAGCCGAGCCTATGCGTACCCCACCGCCCTAGACTCAAAAGGTTCAATCAACAAATAACAACACAAGGCATATTCTTCACCCATATCTATGCAACCGTCCCATACCGGCTGATAGACATAGGTGCATACTGGTGATAGGCGATGCACATGCAGGAATGAATGCAAAATATACCATTAATATGAAAATGCGTCAGAACTGTCCTTATCAGGACCATCATCATCGTCATTAACCTCCGGCCTCCCCGAGTATCAATATCATCTCAATAGTATCCTCCGGAGTCGAATCGGGTATCAATATTATCACAATATCCTCCGGCCTTGCCAGGTATCAATATCATCTCAATAGTATCCTTCAGACTCGAACCGGGTATCAATATCATCATAATATCCTCCGGCCTTGCCGAGTATCAATATCATCTCAATAGTATTCTCCGAACTCAAACCGGATATCAATATCATCATAATATCCTCCGGCCTTACCGGGTATCAATATCATCTCAATAGTATCCTCCGGACTCGAACCGGGTATCAATATCATCATAATATCCTCCGACCTTGCCGGGTATCAATGTATCATCATAACTCTCAACACATAAATATAGGTATATAATAGGTGCACAAACGCAAGCCGATATACTCATAACCGTAAAGATATCTATCTTATAAATACATCCCAATTACTCATTATTAGCTAACCAACATTTATTATTATTAAACCGCTAGTTCGCTAGTCATCACATAACCTCTAGTTATTAGCCTAAACATTATCCTTCACATAATCCTTATTCACGGGATAACAACTAACCACTATTCATTTAATAGTCAACATCTAACATCTAGTCTAGGTTCATCATTAGACCAAAACCGTCATTTATCCACCATTCATTATTATCAACTATTCCTCCTATTTTTGTTAATCATTACTAGACAACACATTACTACTTGTCTCCTAACCATCTTTTATTAAATGACATCCTTCATTAACTGACCATCATTAGCTACCATGTTCTGACTAAGCAAGATTCATTAACTAATACATTAGCTTCCTAGACATCAAGTGCAATAGTTAGGTAATAGACAACTAGTTACCACATAACTTAACCGTCTAACAAGAAGAAAAAACATAAGATCATATTTCGGCTATAATTACATCATTTATAATGGTAAATAATCATGAACGTACCAAACCTATGCATGCCATCACTAGTATTCAATTAATGGAATAATAAGCATCATACCGCATCTTTCTCTGTCCCATACCAGAGAGATGTGTGTACAAACATATACATATTCATATTCATAAATTGCAATCACATCATTCACAATGATAAACACTTCTTGGATATTTAATCAGTACCATAACACGGCCCCTGGCCAATAAATTTATCCGAAATAATCACATCATAATCATTGCCTTAGGCCCATATACATATCCGGGACTCATATCAATAATCATATTTATAAACTGTAGCATATCTATAATCAACTCACATATAGGAGGAATCTCATATCTAGGAGGCATAATATCAACAAGCATATCGCCTCTATTAGACATCTCATATCTATAGTTTTGCATCATGACCAAGAGGAAAATCGTCTCTATAAGCTCAATAATCATGACAAGAGGAAAAGCATCTCTATGAGCCAAATATCGTAACTAAGAGAAAAATGCATCTCTATGGGCAAAATATCATAATTAAGAGGCAAATGCATCTCTATGGGCAAAATATCATAATTAAGAGGAAAATGCATCTCTATGGGTCAAATATCATAATAAAGAGGAAAATGCATCTCTATGGGCAAAATATCATAATTAAGAGGAAAATGCATCTCTATGGGCCAAATATCATCATAAAGAGGAAAATGCATCTCTATGGGCAAAATATCATAATTAAGAGGAAAATGCATCTCTATGAGCCAAATATCATAATAAAGAGGAAAATGCATCTCTAGGGGTCAAATTTCATAATAAAGAGGAAAATGTATCTCTATGGGCCACTAATCATAATCCAACGAAAATCATCACAATTTATCAATTCACCAAGTAATTCTCATAAATAAGGCTCGTTAGTCTCAACTAGGTCTACTATCTGCAACTAAGCCCACAAGGGCTAACACAAATCTTGGCCTAAGTGGGCCGGATGATCCCACTTCTAATCCATAATTTTCATAATTAGGCCTACTATGCTCCAAACTAGGCTAAGGTATCTAGTCCATCCTCTAGATGTCTAGCAAGCCATATTAATGCTTAAGATAATAACTTCGACTAGAAACAAGGGTACTCAAGTCAACTCTACCAAACTTACCGTTCCAAAACTATCACACGAGCCCAATAAGGCTAAATATACAAATCATACTTCAAATGCTAAAACCATATTTCGAGCATAACATTATATCATATCCATGCTATAAATTTACCCAAACTAGGGAGAAGGCAATAGGATTCTACAAGGGTATTAAGTAATTCAACCTACGGGTCCAAAACCCTATCTAATCTCCAAACTTATATGTATATTCAATACTAAGTCATTCTATCCAATATCAATCTTAACATTCACGTTCACACGCAATATATATCATACATCATCCATGAAGAAGAGTAGACAGAAGCCTACCTCAAGGCTAAACCGCAAAATCACACTTCAAGCACCACATGCTTGTCTTCACTTCACATTCCCCAAAATGCCATCACACTATCAAAAATATAATCTACTCATCAATACGAGTCTAACGATACCCATATTGCACTATTGTGCTTCTGGTCCAAAAATGACACCAAAAAGCCCAAGTGGGTCCCACATACGAAAATCCCATTTCCGAAGTCAACCCAATGCTCATCTATCACCAAGGAAGCATAACCCACAATTGATGGATGCAAACAAACGAAATTTGGGGATAAATCAAGCCCTAAGCTAAATTGGGGTTTTGGGTCAAGAACAATGAAATTCACCAATAAAGTGATGAAATCTTCCTTAATCCGGATGATAATCATGATAAAAGATGTTTATCAAGCTCCCTAGACACCCACAAGACTCAATTTCAAGTTATCATACCCATTTAGGGTTTTAGGTTCTCAAATGTGAAAGAAAAAATCCCAAAATCGCGACCTTGGATCTATTTATAGACCCCTTCAGCGAACAGACGCGGTACCCTGCGACAGCAAAGTCAAAAATTTATTTTTGACCCTCGGAACTCATACGGGACCCAAAATATATGATACAATAGTGAAATTTGAGTGTAAACCACAAATCAAATCTATTGGAATCATTAAAACTTCCATACAAGGTCGTTTAGGCAAAAAGTGGGGCCCCCATATATAGTTTCAATTTTATGACTTTCCGACTAATAGGTCGAAATGAGCTTGGGTACATTGGGACCCGAACCAAAGGTCTATCTAGACTAAAATCGATATTTCGGATATGTTGGCGCAATCAAAATTTTCATCCGAGATCGTTTCGCTGAAGTTTTTGATCGGTGGTCATTTGGAACCAACGAAGACTTCTAAATAAGGAATTGACTCTAAAAAACAAACGAA
This sequence comes from Capsicum pubescens, assembly GCA_030864215.1. Taxonomy (NCBI): domain Eukaryota; kingdom Viridiplantae; phylum Streptophyta; class Magnoliopsida; order Solanales; family Solanaceae; genus Capsicum; species Capsicum pubescens. The sequence goes on along the minus strand of CM061542.1, from coordinate 299,158,421 downwards.
CTGCCCGGTAACCGAACCCTCAGTCCCAGCAAGTCATAAATGACTTGGGACAGCTATAGAGAAGCTCAAACGATGAAGATAAGCATAAATATGGAAAATGACTTGAAGGGTCATTACAGTACCTAATAGTTTGGAGCTTAATTACAAAAGATTTCGGCATTTACATAATTACTAAAGATTTCGATTTTGATTATATTGAGATATATAATTAGCTCATGATACATTCAACGAAGATATATTTTCTGCTTTGTAAAGATACATCATTACCTCTCGATCCATTATTTTCGATTTTGAATTTATCGAGATACATAATACATTCAACAAAGATACATTTTTTCTTTTGTAAAGATACGTAATCAACTCCCGATATTTTTTTAAAATTTTGAATCTATTGAGATATATGATTAACTCTCGATATATTTAATGAAGATATATAATTAGTTGAAATTCTTGTAATTATTTTTTAAGTTGGAGATTTATATAAATATGATAAGTTAGGGTATATATTTATGTTATTTTTTATGTCCATATTTTTAAAGTGTTAAGGATATTAATGCTCCATCGTGACACAAATAACAGTTTTTGTACTTTTTCTAATCCAGAAGATATGCATCATTTTTAAATACGGAATACATCCATAATTTCTTAAATTTATTAATAAATTTATTTAAATAATTAAACTAGAATATGTTACAAATTTAGCACCTAAACAAGTATTTCTATTAGCTAATTTATGCGTGTTAGCATCTATTACGTATATAAGCTAACTACACAAAATATATTACTTCTTTTATTATGCACATCGACCTCAATCAATCAGTTTTATGATTAACTGATGAGACTTAGATGTATGGTTAAAAGAATTGATATGTTCAACTAGTTAAATTATCCACTTAATGAACGCCTAAAAGAACAGAATAATTTTTTAAAAAGAAAATTTGAATAAAAATTATTCAATAAAAATAGAGAAATATCCAATTACCCTCCTGAACTATACCGAAAAGGTTATGACACATCTCAATTTAAAGGGGGTCCTATTACCCTGAACTAATTAAAAGTGTAATTTTGACACTTTTAGTGCCTACATGGCACATTAGTGGCAAACACGTGTGCCTACGTGGACACTTCAGTGTGTTGTGCCATGTATGTGTCACGTAGGTACTAAGGGTGTTAAAATTACACTTTTAATTAGTTCAGGGGTAATAAGACCCTTTAAGTTGAGGTGTGTCATAACCCTTTTTGGTATAGTTCAGGAGAATAATTGGATATTATCTCATAAAAATACTTTATCATGCGTTTAGGTGTTCAATCAGAATGACCACTAACATCAAAAAAAGATATTTAGCAGCACCTAGTTAACGACAATAGCTTAATTATTGCTAAATTATATTTTTTTAGAAGCAATTATTAATGACAACTATATTATAGTAACACTTTTTGAAAATGTCCCTACTAATGCGGGATCTTTTGTTAAATGACCTTTTCAAATCTTCTTTTTAATAAAATAGACTACAAGTTTTTTTTTTTTAAGAGAAATGACTCATTTTTTAGACAGATCTATTACCTATCCGATTAATATATAGACAGACTGATTATCAATCCGACAGATCGATTATCGATCCGACCTATATATGGATAGATTGATTATTAATCCGACCGATCTATTATCGATTCGACCTTTATATGAACAGATCGATTATCAATTTGATATATGAGAATATAGAAATAGGTCATTTTGCTAATTAGAAACTTGACGCGGGTAAAATCTTTATCATTCTTTGTTCAATATACAATGTTTTCAGCCCATTTAAAACTTAAAATATTATTGATGCTATCAATGATATGACTTCACAGTGATATTGACATGACAACCACAACAGAATCATGTCTGATATTTGTTACTTCATCCGTTTCGGAATAAGTGAATTTTTGGGGTATTTATTGGTGTTTCAAAATAAATGAATCATTGAATTTTTTTTCAAATTTACCCTTATGATTTGACAACCAATTAACTTTTGAAAAGGTATTACAAGGTCAACTTTTTCTTTTTTTGGGTAAAAATGAAAAGTTGTGTATGTCTTTAATGTTTTTTTCTTAATATGTGTGTCAAAATCCAATAATTTATTTATTACGAAACAGAGGGAGTATTTTGTTACAGTACATGACACAATAGTTCAGATTTTGCTACCAAACAAAGATTAACAAAAACCCATAACTTTCCAAAAAAGAAAAGACTCAAGAAAATACAAAGTGAAAAAAAAAAAAAAAAAAAAAGAGAAGCAAAATGGAGAAGATAGAGCCAAAATGGTAGCTGTAAATGGAATAAACATGCATGTAGCAGAATTAGGCCAAGGTACAATAGTCATCTTCATACTTGGCTTCCCTGAACTCTGGTATTATTTTCTTGAATCTTGAATTTTGTAAGTCCTAATTATGTTATTATGTGTTGTTGGAGGGAGGTGGTAGGTATTCTGTGGATTTAGTCGAAGTGCATGAAAGTTGGACCGAACACCATGGTCATAAAAAAGATCTTAGTTATGTTAGATTTAGTAAGTTTGGGAAACTTATTTTTGTTTATTGTGTTGTATAATTTTTGTTCTCTATTTGTTTTGATTTTGTTATTGAAAGTCAACTTACTACAGGTGATAAGGATAACTAATCCCGGGATTAATTTAGAAGAGGTTTTGATCCCATGTTTGGTTGGGACAAAATGAATGGCATAACTCATCTCGGGATTAGTTATCTCGGGACTGAAGTGTTTTTCTTATCCCTCCTTGAGAGTCGGATAACTAATCCCGGAATAACTTATTTTCCAACCAAACAAGAATGAAAGACTATGTTGTTGTTGTTGTTTTTAGTTATCAGTCCTAAGCCAGGGGTCTATTGGACACTCTATCCTCCCCCGACCCCACTATGTGAGAATACACTGGGTATGTTGTTGTCGTTGTCGTTGTTGTTGTTTTGGTTGTGTACTTAGTTAATCCACAATGTGCCACAATTGTAATTAGAAACTTTTCCCTAATGTACAATTCTTCTAACTAGGCTAGTTGAATTTTTTTTATTATTCTCTTTGCTTTGACTGTGTGCTAGTTAATTGATGATCTTAAGATTTGGGAATTCACTTGTTGTAGGATTCTGAAAGGGCTTGAGTAACATTAAAGTTGTCTCTGTGTGACCTATAGATCACGGATTCGAGCGATAGAAGCAACCCAATGATGCTTCATTAGAGTATTAGGTTGTCTACTGTACCCCTTGGTATGTGGCCCTTCCTTGAACCCTGCGTGAACGCGGGATGCTTTTTACATTGGGCTGCTCTTTTTACTTCTTTTACGATTAGGAACTACCCGAGATTTGTATAATGAGATTGTAATTAGGAGATTCTTTGTACTGTACAATTTCTCTCATTCATAGTGAAAATCTCTCTTTGATTTCGCCTTTAGGACTAGGCTTGGCCGGTCAACCTGTAATACTTTGTGTTCTTTTTTCTTCTCTATTTGCTTTGGCTCTATGCTAGTTAACCCAAGATCTTCCACAACATGTACTCATGGCGCCACCAAATGGTGTACTTAGCCAAACGTGGCTACCGTGCCGTGGCACCAGACTTAAGGGGTTATGGAGATACTACAGGTGCACCTGTTAATGACATTTCAAAATTCAGTCTCTTTCACCTCGTGGGTGATCTTATCGCACTGCTTGAAGCCATAGATCTGAATGAAGATAACGTGTTTGTTGTTGCTCATGACTGGGGTGCCATAATTGCTTGGCATTTATGCCTTTTTAGGCCAGACAAACTTAAGGCGTTGGTGAATTTGAGTGTCCATTTTTTACAAAGGAACTCGCACATGAATTTGGTGGAGGCGTTTAAGGCTTTATATGGAGAGGATCATTATATCCCGAGATTTCAGGTTCTCGTTGTTCTTGTCTGTGTATCTGTTTAATTTGTCATTTGTCTTTGATAGGTATTCTGAAGTTCGATACATGAATGGGAGCCTTGGAGTAACTGGTAAAGTAGTTGCCATGTGATCAGGAAGTCACGGGTTCAAGCCTTGGAAACAGCCTCTTGCAGAAATGCAAGGTAAGGCTACGCACGATACACCCTTGTGGTGGGGCCCTTCTCCGGACACCGCGCATAGCGGTAGCTTTAGTGCACCATGTTTCCCTTTTTTTGTGTGATAACTATTCTACAAGTTGAATATATGCAGCACGGTGCATTGAACTCTCCATGCACACGGGATTCAGGTTGTGGCGGATGTAGGATTGTCACCGAGGAATTCATCATCTACCATATATACATAAGAAAGAAAATTTGGCCTTGTATATACGATGTGATTGTCCGGCAACAAAGATCCGGATGAACCTCCTTCCGCCTTTCTAGCTCCAGCCCTGGCCATTCGTGGATGGGCTGGACCATATTGAGTCTATTGTTGACATGACAACCAGTCAACCATAACAGAATCATGTCTGACATTTGTTACAGTTACATGTCACAATTAAGGGTGGGCATGATATGGTACGGTACAGTATTTTAAATTTCGGTACAGTAACTTCGATTTTTGGTATCTAAAAGAATAATATTTTAAATTTCGGTACAGTAACTTCGATTTTTGGTATCTAAAAGAACAATATCATTACCATACCAAATTAGTTCGGTATGGTTCGGTATTTTTAAATTCGATTTCGGTATTTTACGGTACGGTAATTCGGTAACTATACTTTATTTGATTACTAATTACATATATTCATATAAAAAACTATTACTTTAAATTTTTAAAAAGTCTCAATCATGTTAGGCTAACAACTATCTTTGTTAATCAATTACACAAAAATAACATTTCAATCATGATTGAATAGTCCGAGATGCAAACTCTGAACAATAGTACCTAAACTTAAGCATAGTACTCCTAAATAATAAGCTTCCCAAAAAATTTATTTCTGAATAAAAGCTACTTTTGTGTTCAATTGGCTAGTGGATGATATATAAATATATTTAATAATCCTAAATATAATATATATATATATATATATATATATATATATGGGTTTTATATGTTATTAAAAAACTTCGGTGCGGTATACGGTATTTCGGTATTTATTGCATAAATACCAAACACCGTACCAACTACCAAAATAATTTAAAATTCCTACCAAATACCATAACATCCATACCGTGGTATAAAAAAATTTGATTTCAATGGTATTCGGTATATACCATACCATGAAAAAGAGAAGAAGCAAAATGGAGAAGATAGAGCACAAAATGGTAGCTGTAAATGGCATAATTATGCATGTAGCAGAATTAGGCCAAGGTCCAATAGTCCTCTTCATACATGGCTTCCCTCAGCTTTGGTATTATTTTCTTGAATTGCGTAAGTCCTAATCATGTTAATATGTGTTGCTGTGGGAGGTGACAGGTATCCCGTGGATTTAGTCGAGGTGCATGAAAGTTTGCTCGGATACTATGGTCAATAAATAAAATCTTAGTTATGTTAGATTTAGTATGTTTGGGAAACTTATTTTTGTTAAAGACTGTTGTTGTTGTTGTTGTTGTTTTGATTGTGTACTAGTTAATCCACAATTGTATTTGGAACTACTTGATCTTTGTGTGATGAAATTGTAAATTAGACTTAGGTGAATCTCGTTAAATCCTTGTGCTATTTGTTTTTGGTTCTCTCATTGCTTTGATTGTGTTCTAGTTAATTGATGATCTTAAGATGTGGGAATTCACTTGTTGTAGGATTCTGTTGAAGTATTGAGTTATTTGCTGTTATTTTTCTTTTTTAGTTTAGTAATTTTATTTCTGAAATTCAGTTATTTAAGTTGATATAGAATAGGATCTATTAGTATCCTAGTTGAAGTTAGAATAGGATTTTATTAGTTTCCTAGTTAGAAATAGAATGGGAGTATTTTTGTCTATTTATATTCTCAGATGTGGATGCATAAACAATTAGAATATTTTTATCCTCATACGTGTGTTTTCTTCTTCTTCTTCTTCTTCTTCTTCTTTAGAACAACAATTGGTACCAAGAGCCAATTTCTTGTGGGATCTGTGAGAGAGAAGACCCCCCAAAATAACCTTGCATAAAAGTCAATATTGTTATGGCCTCCAACAATTTTCCAATTCCTTCACCCCCAATTTTTTCTGGTGAGAATTATCCAATTTGGGCTCTTAAGATGAGAACATACTTGCGAGCATATGATCTGTGGCAAGTGGTAAAGGTTGGAAGAGAGGTAAATCCTTTGCCAGATAATCCAACTATGGCGCAAATTAAGAATCACAGAGAAGAGGTTGCAAAAAACTTTAAAGCTCTCTCTTGCATACAATCAGCACTTTTGGAAGTAATTTTTGCTAAAGTTATGGCGAGTGAGAATGCAAAGGAGGCTTGGGATAAGTTGAAAGAAGAATTTCACGAAAGTGACAAGATTAGGCAAATAAAAGTGATAAATCTAAGAAGAGAGTTTGAAATTCTCAAAATGGAGGATTCAGAAACTATTGAAGAATTCTCCAACAAGTTGATAAAGGTTATAAACCAAATCAGACTTATGGGAGAAGAGCTTACAGATTCAAGAATTGTGGAAAAGGTTCTTGTGAGTTTTCCGGAAAGATTTGAAGCAAAGATCTCCTCACTCGAAGATTCGAAGGATCTCACAAAACTATCACCTTCAGAACTTGTACATGCTCATCAAGTTCAAGAGCAAAGAAGGTCCTTGAGGCTAGAAGAAGCTACTGAAACTGCTCTTCAAGCCAAGTTCAAAGGGGAGATGCAAATGCAAGAGGAAGGTAAAATCTTAGAAACTTCTACTAATTCTAGTAGAAATAATCAAGGCGATTCTCGCAATGGAGTCAAGAAAAGAGAAAACTTTCCTCCATGCAAGTATTGCAGAAAAACCAATCATAAAGAGGATGATTGTTGGTTTAAGGGGAAGAAACCACCTCTCCAATGTAGATATTGCAATAAGCTTGGTCACATTGAAAGGTTTTGCAGAGTGAAGAAGGAGAACAACCAACAAACTCAAAAAGCCAACGTTTCGAAAGTTGAAGAACAAGAGGAGTTTGTGTTTACGGCAATGGAAGCAACAAGATTGAATGACAAAAACACATGGTTTCTGGACAGTGGTTGCACTCAACACATGACAAGCAAACGAGAATATTTTACGAAGTTAGAATCTGCCAAAGGTAGTGTCAAGTTAGCCGAGAAAACCACGTTGGAGATTGTTCGTAAAGGAACTGTGGCAATTGAAGATCCCAAAGGTACTAAATTTATTCAATATATTTTATTGGTACCTGATCTTGACCAAAATCTATCGAGTATTGGTCAAATGCTAGAACGAGATTATATGTTACTGTTCAAAGATAAAAAAAAATGTGTTGTTTCTGATTCTAGTGGTCAAGAAGTGATTACTGTTGAAATGATAAAAAGAAGTTTTCCTTTGAATTGGAACTCAAATTCTGAGCAAGTTGGTCGAAGTAGTCAATGTGAACAAGTTATTTTGACAACCAAACACAACGATGACAAACAGTATATCTGGGAATCACAAGCAGGTGGTTCATTCACTGTTACGAGGGATGTAAATGTTGAGCAATTAGGCAGAGGAACAAATATAACTCTCTTACTCAAGGAAGACCATCTAGAGTATTTGGAAGAACTGAAAGCTTTTATAGAAGAGAAAAATCGTAAGATGGATTATTTGGAGCAGAAGATGGCTCATGTTGAACAAGAAACTAAACAGTTAAAATATAGATGTATGATGTTGGAGTCCTCAAATACTGTTTGTACACGTGCTGATGAAATAATGATTGACCATACTGATGATGGACACCTGAAGCATGAGATGATTTTCCTAACTGGAGGATATGATGGTGTATTATGGTTATCAACATTGGACTCGTATTTACCTTCATTCGATGTGTTAAATTTACTTAAACCAATGAATTCAGTCCGTGCATATGCCTCAGTTTCAAAGCTGAGTGGAGAATTTTATGTATTTGGTGGTGGAACTGGAAGCTTGTGGTATGACACAGTTGAATCGTACAACCCAGCTAATGATGAATGGACTATGTGCCCTTGTTTGAAAGAGAAACGGGGTAGCTTAGTTGGTACAACTTTGAAGGACGAAAATATTTGCAATTGGTGGTGGAAATGGGATTGAATGCTTTTCAGAGGTTATTCATCAGATTTTTGCTGAGAAACCAGTTGTCTGCCAAGCATATTTAAATTTTGTTCCTGGAAAGATGTCAGGAAAAGAATTCTGGACTAAATATTCAAAGGCTGAATACCTCCACAGTATAAAAAAATTTATTGCAACTTTTGCCAAGGCTTCTGAAAATGAGGAGCTTGCAGTTTTCTTGAAGCAAGATGCTATGTTAGAATCTGAAGCTCGGAAAAAGATGAACAACATCAAGTTATATGTATGGAGGGCGTTCATTATGGATAACTGTGAGGAGCTTATGCCCGAGTACCTTGGATTTGTGAAAGGTGTTGTGGACTCTGATTAGTTGTCTCTCAACATCTCTTGTAAGATGCTACAACAGAACAAGATTCTCAAGGTGATTAGGAAGAACCTTGTGAAGAAATGTATTGAGATGTTCAATGAAATTGCTGAGACCAAGGAGGATCAACTCGTTGATATATTTACCAAAGATCTTCCCAAATTCAGATTTGAAACTCTTCGTGAACAACTTGCAGTTACCAGCTAACATCTCAAGGAGGAGTGTTGAAGTATTGAGTTATTTGCTGTTATTTTTCTTTTTTAGTTTAGTAATTTTATTTCTGAAATCCAGTTATTTAAGTTGATATAGAATAGGATTTATTAGTATCCTAGTTGAAGTTAGAATAGAATTTTATTAGTTTCCTAGTTAGAAATAGAATAGGAGTATTTTTGTCTATTTATATTCTCAGATGTGGATGAATAAACAAGTAGAATATTTTTATCCTCATACGTGTGTTTTCTTCTTCTTCTCCTCTGTATTCCGTAGAACAACAGATTCTGAAACGGCTTGAATAACAAAAAGGTTGTCTCTGTGTGACCTATAGATCACAGATTCCCGTAATACTTTGTGTTCTTTTCTCTTCTCCATTTGCTTTGGCTCTATGATAGTTAATCCAAGATCTACCACATCAGGTACTCATGGCGCCACCAAATGGTCTATTTAGCTGAACGTGGCTACCGTGCCGTGGCACCAGACTTAAGGGGTTATGGAGATACTGCAGGTGCACCTGTTAATGACATTTCAAAGCTTAGTCTCTTTCACCTCGTGGGTGATCTTATCACACTGCTTGAAGCCATAGATCCAAATGAAGATAACGTGTTTGTTGTTGCTCATGACTGGGGTGCCATAATTGCTTGGCATTTATGCCTTTTTAGGCCAGACAAAGTTAAGGCATTGGTGAATTTGAGTGTCCATTTTTTCCCAAGGAACCCACACATGAATCCGGTGGAGGGGTTTAGGGCTTTACATGGGGAAGATCATTGTATCTCGAGATTTCAGGTTCTCTTTGTTCTTGTCTGTGTATATGTTAATTTGTCATTTGTGTTTAATAGGTATTCTACAAGTTTAATGCAACATGGCACATTAAACTCTCCATGCACACGGGATTCAGGTTGTGGTAGAGGTAGGATTTTCACCGAGGAATTCATCCTCTACCATATATACATACATAAGAAAGAAAATTTGGCCTTGTATATATGGTGTGATTTTCCGGAAAACTTCCGCCTGTCTAGCTCCAGCCCTGGCCATTCGTGGATAGGCTGGACCATATTGAGTCCATTGTTGACAATTCTTACCTTGCAAACATTATGTTAGTGATTCAAGTCTTCAGAGCAAATTTGAAGCAGATGATCTGAAAAGCAAAAGTAGATCAAGAAATTATCTTATTAATTTGTTTGGAACATGTTGCATACCATTCAAAAGTTCTCTTTGGAACAACCGTAATATTAACTCCATCTTAGTCTACCTAACTGTGACTTTGACTTGAAAGAGTACGTCATCGCCTCTGTTGTTGAAAAGTTATCACTCGTTTGGGGTCCGTCCCCAACTTTGTCATTTAGTGGTAACAGCTGACGTTTGCTCCTCTTTCTAGGGATATAATGGTTGTAACCACCTTGTATGATAAGGGCGTAGGTTTGGTAAGATTTAATTTTGATTGGTATTTCAGCAGCAGAAAGTTCACTATGATTTTACCCTGCAAGTACCGGGCGAAATTGAAGCTGAATTTGCTCCATATGGTGCTAAGGCTGTTCTTAAGAAATTTTTGACATACCGTGATCCTGCACCATTTTATTTTCCTGAAGGCAAAGGCCTTGACGCTATCCCTGATGCTCCCGCTGCCCTTTCATCTTGGCTGTCTGAGGAAGAGTTGGATTACTATGCCAGCAAGTTTGGGAAGACTGGTTTCACTGGTCCAATCAACTATTACCGAGCTCTTCCCTTGTAAGCATTCCTCGCCTTACTGTGATATCGTACATTTGAGTGCATTTGTTCGACAAGTTAGTTGTATGCTTATATAGTTCACATTTCTTTCAATTATTTGCGATTAAGAGCATTTCTAAAGAGTCCGAGCAACATAGATCCTATTAGTTGCTTTTAGACTGTCTTGATCAACTTCTTCATACATGGACGCTAGCAAGGCTTAGTATCTTTCGTCAAGAAAATGTCATTTTTGACGTATATATTTGGGATTTGAAGTTTGGAGTTTCCCGAAACTTTACATACATCCTAAAGTTCTGTGTCTTATGAAATGCAGAGACTGGGAACTCACAGCACCATGGAAGGGGGCTCAAGTTAAAGTTCCGACCAAGTTTATCGTTGGGGATCTCGACTTGGTCTATCATATACCGGGTGCTAAAGAGTACATACACAATGGTGGATTTAAGAAAGATGTTCCATTGTTGGAGGAAGTTGTGATTTTGGAAGGTGCAGCTCACTTTGTCAACCAAGAAAGGCCAGATGAGATTAGCAAACACATCTATGACTTCATTCAAAAGTTTTAAGCTTACTCTTTTCTCACTACCACTAGTCGAGTCTCGTTCTCTATGGCATGCACGTCTTTGATTGGATCGATGGAGACAGATGTATAGAAAGTGTGTTGTGCTTGATTGTACTTGTTTTGAGTTTGATAACTCTTCTGATAATAACTTTCTAAGTGATTGTTCTTAAGGTTATTTCTTTTTATGCTATAAAAGAGTGCTCTTAAGGTGAATTGATGGTCATTTTTAGCTTGTCATAATAATTGTTGCTAAAACAGGTTTACTTTATTGAAAATTATTGCATTTTTTCCTAGGTAGTGGTAAGGTCAAGTACACTTTACCTTTCTCAGACCTCACTTGTAGAATTTTGCGATGGGCCACTTGGAGCGTCGCGGTGAGGTTCCAAAATGTGTTTCAGTTGCGAATTTAAATTCCGAAGGGAAATCTCGTCTCCATAACCCCAAATTGTGATAACAGTAGATTAACTCGTCATTAGGGCATTATATGCCCAAAATTACTCAATTTCTCTCGAGAACTAAACTCAACTCTTCCCCAAAAATCAAGAATTCAACCTCTAAGTTCAAGATTTCAAGAAAAGAGTCAAGATTATGGTTCCAATCTTCAAACTAAACAACATAAGGTATGTGGGACTATCCTTAAACTTCATGGGCATGGATTTTATCGTTTTATCAAGTGTAAGGGTTTATAATCATGTTGCAAACTAAGAGTTTGAATATTGATTTAAAAAGCATGTCATGAAATCGTTTTGATGAAAGTATATATATATATATATATATATATATATATATATATATATATATATATATATATATATTGTGTTGAACTCCTTTTCGTGAAATTCGAATTATAGCCCCTTATGTATATACGTTTACAGTTTTGAAAAGTTTAATTGGGAGCACGAACAATGAATTCCCTCTCTTGTTATGAAACATAGTGTCTATTTGTATTGTGAGTGATTTTGAATGCATGAACTAAGGTTTGAAGGTAAGTTCCTTAACATCATGGTGTTTAGCATGGTTTATGATATGATGAGAGGGAGTTTTTTTACTATAACAATACTCTTTGCATTAAAAGAGAAGAATTACATGTGATTGAATGATTGACATGATCACCGCATATTTAAGTCTTGCAAAAAGAGGGTAATTGCATAAGTTTTCTTGAGATTTCAAAATCATGACTCTCTTGTGATGTTATAAATCTTTGGTGGTCATTTGCATGTTTTGAATGAGATGGGCTGTGAAATAGATACGATATGAACGACTTGCAAGTTTGGGTATGACGATACCCTGTGATGGCATGCCCTTAACATATTAAGCATCTAATGACCTTCAAATATTTCCATCTCTACATTTGGTGAATCCCCAGTAATGTCATAACCTTCGAATGAGTATTTTTTTTGCTCTTTAGAAGCCAACTTTTTCTTTTCTTTAGAACTTGATCCAAAATAAGTCAAAAAGGAGAACGGTAAATCTTTGATGGCTTCCTTGAGCGTGGTGCAGATGTCTTTTTAACATCTGACACATCCTTTTTTTGGCGTAGGAAAGGTAGACAAAATTGCGGTGTCACTAATCATATCCTCGTCTGGAGTTGTTGGTGGAGGCTTGTAAATTATCAATGTCATATCGTGTTCTCGACCTGGAATAATACTATCAAGCGGTTGCATTTTTTCAACAACAATGTCACTCAGTTTCTCAATTCCATCATCCTGAAAATGATTTGAAACATTAACAAATATTTTACCAAAAAAGTTCAATTATTTTAAATCCAAAATAGTAACAACAATGTCCATTTATGTATGTCAACTTTACCAAAAAGTAGTAACTTGCATCTCAACTTTATTTTAACTTGTAAGTTGTATCTCAACTTTATTTTAAATCTGAAATATTAATCACATAACTGTTTGTATTTTTTTTAGTGAATTAGATTCTTACTACTAAATTAATTAAACTGTACAAGATACCTAAATGTTAAGTTAGAGACAAAAAGTAAAAATATTTATCTTTCATTTCGTAGCATAAGATAGGCACAAACCTATTACATATATGTCTTAGTTTACATTTTATCATTTCAAGCATGCCAAAATAGTCATGTTAATTACAAAACATATAATGAATGTTAATTACCTTTTCATATTGTTCACCATTCTTGAAAGGTGATGGTGCTTGGTTGGCTTTATCCTCCTCCATTTCAACTGGTTTGCCAGTTTCTTTCACTAGACTGTCAGTACTAGTACGTCCTGCAACATCAACAACATCATCCGAAGGATCACCTTCTTGCCGGCTCTGTTTTAGGATATTTTCCTGTAGATTTTTTATCAGTGAATAAAAATATTCAATACAACATTAGTTAAAAAAAAATGAAAAATAATACAATTAGTACTTATGAAAAGTAAGTAAACATTAAGATATATACACATTACAAGATAATTAAAACAGTAAATATGTATCATGGCCACCTTCATTTTCTCTGTTTTTTCTGAGACAAAATGTGGACTGATGGGATTACTATGGCCTTCAAAGTCAGCAACATCATCTGAATGTTGACCCTCTTTCGGGCTTTGTTTTGCAACTTTTTCCTGCAACATAAGGATGAGCAGTAAGAATAAATTCAATATAGTCGTTAATAAATGTGTGTTGTTTTAAAGCATGTTACCTTTTCCACAGTCTCATTTTTCGGCTGCAATGACTTCAAAACTTCAGAGAATCTGTCATTCATCAGGCGCTCTAAATTTTTAAATTTTTGGTCAATCTAATAAATATGCATAATTGATTAGTTAAAATGCATACAAACCAAAAACTTATACAACAATAAAGTATATAGATCCTTACATATGTCTTCACATATGTCTTTATTTCGGACTCTAACGAATCTAGGTCCGCTTTAACCAAAAGCTCTTTCCTATTTATGCATGTAGAATCAGCATCCACTTTACTCTTTTCTTCTGTATCTGTTGGATTCGCCAGTATTTGTTAAGCATGAAAAAGAACAGGATATAGAAACGTTTTCATTAAGAGAAAAATATAATAGATGTTGATATGGAAATACCTGTTGTCTGTTTTTATTTTTTGCGTTCCGAATCTGCCTTTCTTCTTTACTATCTGATCTTCTTCCTATAGGAACATCTTTTTCACTCTTTGACAGAGTCGCGGATACTGTACGAGATACGTGTATCGACTCCCTCATCAAAAATTATAGAGGTGTCGTACTGAAGTCATCAAAACTGTCATGATCTTCGAAAACTTGGGGTAAATTCACTCTGTAACTTCTCTGATCTGGATTTTCAGTTGATGATGGCATCGGGTATCAGATGCAAAATTAGTTGGCGGCAAATCAAGTTTTTCAAACTTCTCCGCACTAGAAACAATGTTGGCATATGAACACTATGTACAAAACATTTATTCATTAAAAATTATTATGATTAAAACTAAAAATACTATAATGCAATGTATAAAAAAAATTCAATCAGTATCGTACCTTGCTAAACATTTCGGTCATAAGCTGATTAAACTGAGGTCGGACTGCAACAACCTTCCAATTCAATATACGAGGTATGTTATTACCCTCTTTCACAACAACTTTGGTATCAACATTTGAACAGTGTTCAAACATCCACACATTAAGAACCTGAGGGATACCACCCAACCTATAAAGCTGCTTCTCAACAAAAAATTCTTGCCCACGTGAGGCCATCAACCCAGAGAAAGACACTTTACCCCAAGAAAAGAATTCATATTTTCCATTTTCAATCATTTTGACATCAGACAATGGAACAGGAGAAGCATTCAGCTGTGAGTTGATGAATGTGTGGATGAAGTATAAGATTGTCATCTGGAGGGCATCCTCTTTGTTTTCAAAATTTTCCTTCAGAAAACGTTCCACCAATACCTCCTTATCAACTCCATTCGTTGATTGTGGAAAATATCTTTCCATAAGCTAACTCGGAGAAGAATCTTCATATTTGAAATCAACATTACCAAAACAGTTTAAGCCAGTTATCAAAGAAAATTTATAGATGGAAAATCTAATAATCTGGCCTTTGACAAACACATGTGTCTCTTCTTGATTTGGTTGCTTGATCTCGAGCATAAGAAGACATTTTATTATTTGTCCAATATAATTGAAAAGAGGTATGTTGAGATAACATTCAAAAATAGTCTTCTCAAATAAGTGTAAAACTTCTTGGCCGACAACTTCTTTAATTTCATCCTTAAATCTTAAATTGCATGAACTTACAAATCTAAGAGGATGAGTTGAAATTTCCTTTATAACGTAACTGATCAATTCCTAAAAACAAAAAAAAAAAGAGATAATACATTAATATGACCATAAACTTGACACCAAATTATAACTTTGACCTTAAACTTTGATAGTGCACAAATAGGACCTTTAACTATTCAAAACCTGAACAAATATGACCTCCGATTTTGCAACCCCATGCGTGAGTTTCACTCGCGCCTACGTGGAAAGGTAATCCAATCACACGGTGCCACGTCGTTAAAAGGGCTGACTTGGAGGGAGGTCATATTTGTGCAGTTTTGAATAGTTAAAGGTCATATTTGTGCAATATCAAAGTTTTATTTTTTGTGTTAAAACGACGTCGTTATTATTATTATTATTATTATTATTATTATTATTATTGTTATTGTTATTGTTATTGTTATTATTATTTATTTATTTATTTCTATAGCGGCAACACCTAACTTTTTTTTATTAAAAAAAGGAACAGCCACTAGCAGGGATCGAACCCGCGCAGTAGGCCGAAGGAAGCGCCTAAGAAAAGCAATTAACACCACTGGGTTGTCTAAGTGTCTTGTTTCATGTGGTTCAACATTAATATACATACATAAATATAGATTTTCTACCTTATATGTACAACCTAATTTTTTTACCAAGGGGTTCGGGTGAACCCCATGGCAACCACGTAGGCCCACCCCTGCGTTAATTTAATAACGTTTTAATAACGTTAATTTAATAACATTTTAATAACGTTCATTTAATACACTACTACTACTATCCTTAATAACGTTAATTTAATAATATTTTATTAAAACTATAATTTTTTTATTATTAGTATAGTTTCATATTTAATTTAATATTTAAATAAATTATATTTAGATATATTATATAACTTAAATTCGCCCTCTGCTTTATAATATATATACATACCCACATGATTTTTTCGTATGAGGCTGACCCACCTAATTAATAAATCTTCAATATTGCTCTTTTTCCGCAATGACAAAAGAAATTAGATGTCATTTTCATCTTTGAGCCAAAAATAATGAAAAAATAATAATGAAAAGTCATTTAAAGGTCATATTTGTGCAGTTTTGAATAGTTAAAGGTCATATTTGTGCACTGTCAAAGTTTAAGGTCAAAGTTATAATTTGGTGTCAAGTTTAGGGTCATATTTATGTATTATACCCTTAGATTTTAAGTTGGACGCGCCTAGTTTTGCGTGTTGATCACGCGTTTTGCCACATGGGATCGGAGGTCATATTTGTGCAGTTTTGAATAGTTAAAGGTCACATTTGTGTACAGTCAAAGTTTAAGGTCAAAGTTATAATTTGATGTCAAGTTTAGGGTCATATTTATGTATTATCTAAAAAAACAATAATGATAAAATTAGTTGAGATGCAATAACTCTGCATTAAGACAATACAATATATACAAAAACTCTAAGAACATCATTCTTTAGCTACAAGTTAATACAACATGTATGTAGATATAAGCTTGTATCTTTTGTAATACGACTTTCAATAGCAATTAAACAACACTAGATACATTTTAAGGCATTAACAGTTAGTCACAGATACAAGTTAACACAACATGTATCTATGAAGTTATAACTCGTATCTCTTATAATAAGACTTTCAGTAAAATTTAAACACCAATAGATACATATTAAAGCATTAACAATAACTCACAGACACAAGTCAACATAACATGTATCTATAATTCTATATACTTATAAACTTGTATCTTTTGTTATATTAATTTCAATATAAAAAAAAATCACAAGATACATATAAAATTGGCAACAAAGAACCAGATAAACAATGAATTTCTAAACGTATCATCCAAGTCAAAATATGTATCTCGGCCTAATATTCAACAGATCTGAACATGCAATTACCTAAGGAAGGTCATCTCTAGAAATTGCTTCGACAATTCTTCTTCTCTTGGTGGGAGCTTTACTTACAAGACTGTTGGATACTCTTTTCTTAGATCCACTTTCTTTTTTCTTGTCCTTCTTAGGATGCTTTTGCCGTAATTTCTTCCTAGTTTGGAGATCGTTTCTATGTTTTGATCTATTTTCATCAAAACCATCAAATTCATATTCAAAATTTCCAGGAACGAAGTTTACAACTCCTTGAGATTCTTTGATACTTTTTAATTGAGAAAATCCAAGACTAAAAGAAGGTCCAGAATCTTTATTCATAATGATAATTCAAACAATAAAGCATAAAAAAAGTATAATCGAAGAAATTACTCGACCAAAACACTCAAATTTTACTTAGCTTTACTTGCGCAATTTTTTTTATTTTTTTGAAAAATAAAAAAGGAATAGAATAAATTGAAGCTGATTTTATGGGGGGAAATTAACTTAATTGAAAGTTTTGAATTAGATGGAGAAGTTGGATAGAAACCGCACCACAAATTGCGGCATACATAGAGGAGAAGTGGGTTATTTCAACTTTACCAAAAGTATGAAATGCTGCGATTTAAGTAATTTTCTTAAAAGTGGGGAGATTTTTAAAAGTTTAGAAACTTATGTTATTTATTTAGGTAATTTTTTCTTTTTTATATCCATCATTTTTTAAATGTTAAGGATCATTAATGCTCCATCGTGTTCACCCAAAACCATGTGAAGCTCCAGACATAATGCACAGTTTTTGTACTTTTTCTAATCCAAAAGATATTGTAAAGGAAAGATATGCATCATTTTTAGTTACGGAATAATCAATAATTTTTAAAATTCATCAATAAATTTATTGAAATACTTAAGCAAGAATATGTTACAAATTTAGCATCTGAACAAGTGTCTCTATTAGATACTTCCAAAATTTATGTATATATTTTTAAGCATCTATTACATATATAAGTTAACAATATAAAATATATCACTTTTTTTTATTATACACATCGACCTCAATCAGTTAGTTTTATGATTAACTGATGCTGATATGTATAGTTAAAGGCCTCATTCATAACAAACCTCAGTTTTACGAGGTATGGTTAAAAGAATTGATATGTTCAACTAGTTAAATTATAGAAAAGCTTTTACACAATTTGAATAAAAATAATTCAATAAAAACAATATCATGTGTTTAGATATTTAATCAAAACAAACATTAACACCAAAAAAGATACTTAGCGGTAACTAGTTAACGATAATAACTTAATTATCGTTAAATTATATTTTTTTAGTAGCAATTATTCGTGACAATTATATTGTAGTGCTTTTTGTAAATGCCCCTAACTAATGTCGGTAAGTATCCAATGTATTCAGCCTTTTTAAAATCTACTTTCTCCGTTTTATTTTATGTGTCGTCATTTTCTTTTTAGTTCGTCTAAAAAAAAATGACATTTTTTCTTATTTGGTAACTATTTAATGACAATATTTCCATTTTATCCTTACTGAGTCCAACTTAATAAAAAAAGATAATTAAAAAATAAATTTTAAAAAATACAATTTTGTAAACTTTATAAAATTATCACTAATTTCTTAAATTTTGTGCCCGATCAAAATGCAAGACACAAAATGGGATTGAGGAAGTAAAATATTATTGATGCTATCAATGATAGCACTTTATAGTGATATTGACATGACAATCAGTCAACCATAACAGAATCAAGTCTGACATTTGTTACAGTTACATGTCACAATTAGGGGTGGGCATGATATAGTACGGTACGGTATTTTAAATTTTGATACAATAATTTTGGTTTTTGGTATCTAAAAGAACAATATCATTAGTTTGGTATGGTTCGATATTTTTAAATTCGATTTTGGTATTTTACGATATGATAATTCGGTAACTATACTTTATTTGATTATTAATTACATATATTCATATAAAAAACTATAACTTTAAATTTTAAAAAAGTCTCAATCATGTTAGGCTAACAACTATCTTTGTTAATCAATTACACAAAAATAACATTTCAATCATGATTGAATAGTCCGAGATGCAAACTTTGAACAACAATACCTAAACTTAAGCATAGTACTCCTAAATAATAAACTTCCCAAAAAATTTATTTCTGAATAAAAACTACTTTTGTGTTCAATTGGCTAATGGATGATATATAAATATATTTAATAATCCTAAATATAATATATATATGGATTTTATATGTTATTAAAAAACTTCAGTGCGGTATACGGTATTTCGGTATTTATTGCATAAATACCAAATATCGTATCAAATTCCAAAATAATGTAAAATTCCTACCAAATACCATAACATCCATATTGCGGTATAAAAAATTTCGGTTTCGATTTAGTATTCGGTATATACCATACATGGCTTCCCTGAGCTCTGGTATTATTTTCTTGAATTTTGAATTTTGTAAGTCATAATTATGTTTATATATTTGTTGCTGGTGGGAGGTGGTAGATATTCTGTTGATTTAGTCGAGGTGTATAAAAGTTGGCCCGAACATCATGGTCATAAAAAAATCATGGTTCAAAGGAGAGTCTTTTAATGAAGACAAAAAGTTCAAATCACCTTTTTAAATGTCTTCACACTTTTAATATATATATATAACCGCACGTGTCCTTTTGATTATTTAAAATTAGACGATTTTGTCTATTGCAAAGATTTTTAATGAAGTGCAAAATGTTCAAATCATTTCTCAAAGATCTTTCACATTTTAATATAATAATATAAATATAACATATATTTAATTGTAAGTACATATTAGATCGTCACTTTTACCTTTGTCATGAAATACCTCTTTTCCTTACGGCTAGTTGAAAAAATAATTTAAGAATATATTGAAAGGAGAACTTAAAACTTATGATGTGAAATAAGTAAGAAAAACTAAATAAAGGGCAGCTCGGTGCAGCTATCGCTATGCTCGGTGTCCGGGAAAGGGCCCACCACAAGGGTGTATTGTACGCAGCCTTACCTTGCATTTCTGCCGGAAGCTGTTTTCAAGACTTGAACTCGTAACCTCCTGATCGCATGGCAACAACTTTACCAGTTACTCCAAAGCTCCCCTTCAAAAGGGCAGTCCGGTGCACTAAAGCTACCGCTATGAGAAGAAAGGGGTGTTGCGAGAAAAACTAAGAAAAACTAATCGCTTGTAAATTGAACTTATATTATGTTGATGCTAAATCAAAGCAAAAATAATTGCGAACATGACTAAAGTAAATGATGACTCTAATTCAAAGCATTACCCAATTTTAAATTTTGAAAAAGAAGAAAAAATAAGAGAAAGAATAATATCTTTGAAAAGGACTTTTTCCAGACAAATTTATTATTGATATACAATTTACATGTGAATACATATAATACAAGAGTCCCCTCTACGTATAGGACTAAGCTACTTAGTAGCTATGATAAAGGAATACGTAAAATAATATCCCTAATTTGTAGTTAGATAGAAACACACGGACGTCTAAATCATGGTAAGTGTTTTGTTTTAAAACTTTTTAATTTTTTTTCTTACCCCCATACCTCGACCCCTAGCCCCCTATCAACACCCCCCCCCAAAAAAAAAAAAAATATATATATATTTCTAAATTTTTAATTATTTTTTAAAAAATATTCAAAATTTCGCACCTCCCTTAACTCATTCCTTCTCATTATTTCTGTTAAATATATACAAATATTTTTAAAAAACGTTTTCGTACTTGCATAATGAACAAAAAAAAAAAGTAAGTAAAGACAACTTCTTTTTCTAAAAAATATTTTCTTAAAAAATATTTTTCATTTCTTTTAAAATTATTATCAACTCAATTCTTACTATAGAAAGTTATAACATATCCTTAACTACTCAAATAGTCAGAGTCCCCGCCCATAACGTAATGAATTGGGGTAAACTTAAGTATTCCTAAAGCTCATATTGCATTACATCAAAAAAATGTCTTACCAATATTATGCAGTACTTTCTTTATTCAATCGAGGACATAAATAGAAAACAAAAAGGTGGACATCCAAAGTAAATTCTTAGTCATTATAGGGCCTATAAAGACATCTAACGTCTCAGACAATACTAATATACATGAACACATAACTTATTTCTACCTTACAATTATTATTTTTATAGGTGGGAGGTTATTTACAATAAATCATCTATTAAAGAAATAATAATAGTAATAATAATAATAATAATAATAATAATAATAATAATAATAATAATAATAATAATAATATCAAAGAATAATCAAAAGTCTTATTTGTATGAGATCAGTCGCCAAATGCTGCAAAAATAAAATGAAAAAATCAATTAGGTGTGTCCCGCACAAGAAATGAAATTTGTAAATATTCTACCATGTATAACAATTCTTTTATTTATAAATGTAAAGTACCTCGATCTTAAAGTAATTAACCCTAACTTTTCTCCTTATAATCAAATTAAAGTTGATTTTATCGTGTATGTTTAAGACAATAGAAGAATCTATATCTATTACATAGTTTTTTAATGAATGACAAATAACTCAAATAACATTGATATTTTATATAAATTCAAAGCGATAATACAACTCAATAAGATGCTGATATCCAATAATATGACAGGAGCACATGTATATTAGTAGAAGCTCCAAACTACAAATTAATAACTTCTACTCTTGAAAAAAAAAACTTATTAAGAAAGACTAAAAACATATTAAGCTTACAACAATAACAATATACCTCATGAAATGTCACAAGTGAACGCAAATCTTGTCATACTTCGTGGAGATAGAAGACTTCTTTCAATATAATCGACTTAATTGCATCAAATTAATTCACATCCTTGGTACCCTCTTAATTAAGGTTATGCTAAGAGGTTAACAACATCATAATTTTATCACAACACCTAACACAAATATAAAAAATAAATAATAGAACGCATAAAATCAATTTTACAAAAGATGAAACAAAAATTACATATTAAGAAAACAACTAAAAATCAAATATGTAGCATGTACATTAATCTACAATGTAAATATTTCTCTTAATTTCTCACCCTACTTTTTTACGTCTAACTAGCAAATTTACTATTGCAAGCTATTTTCTCATTATCAACATCATCGTATAAAAATTTCTGTGCCCAAGAAACAAACATTACAAAGATCGACTTGAGTTTATAATGTCCCTGAAAGTTGATATATATATATATATATGAAAAAATTATTTTATCTTAAATCTCCTTTTATGGTGCAAGAGAGACTTCAATAGCATAATTAATTACCTGAATACTAAATCAAAAGCAAGTCATTCCTTAAACTTGTAAATTCCATACTTATTGAGATTAAATTTTTTTATTCAAATTCATATTGATCAAAGATATATTATTTTTTTTAGGGGTGGGGGTGGGGGTGGGGGGGAGTCAAAATCAAAGTTATATAGCTAAAAAATTTCCAGTGCTTATATACATGTGAGAAATTATTTGCATCTCTATACACTAATGAAATTAATTTTACATGTAGTGTAACTTAAAAAAATAATTAATTTATATTTAGAGTGATAGACATATCCGAAGTTTGATCAAGTATTTAGATTGATCAAGTAGCTGCGCAACAATTCTAGACTGAACAAAAAAGAGGAAAAAATTCGTGACAGAATATGCCTAGCAAAAAATTTATTAGGACATCAAGTTTTAACCAGATTTGACATTGAGTCTTCAAATCATATCAGCAAATTCATAAATCATAAATCAATATAGGTTGTGGTAGAATGAATGATTGGAGTCTCTTCAACCTTAATTACATGTCTCATATTCTTCAACTTCTTAAATTAAAAAAAAAAATCTTACTTGATAAGTAGCATCCATTAAACAAAAGAAGACCTTTAAAATTATTTTATCTTCATGATTTGTTCGTCAACTATGTTTATGTGTCAATATTTTCATCTTTCGTCCGTCTGCAAGATACCAACAATAAAAAAAAAAAAAAAATCAAAACCGCGAACAACAAAGAACAACCTAAAATCAAAACAAAAATAGAAATTTTGAACCCTTACCCACGTTTGTGTGATCGAGTATTAATATTTTGACTCTCAATTGTCTCTTTTTGTTTTGAAACTTTGCATACGTATTTAATAAGGAAAAACACTTTTAATTGTAATTTATTTTCAAATATTTTAGGATCTATATATGGTAGGACTTGTACTCCCATATATGTTAGGAGTATATTTTAAGTACGGATCCCATAATTCTTATGGTAATTAAAATCAATATATTTTAGAAATTTTAATTTAATAAATAATAATTAGAAGAAAAAAAAGTAAAAAGACTATTTTGTCTAAAGTGAAGTCTTTTAGTGAAGGGTAAAAAGTTCAAACAACATTTCTAACGTCCTTCGCACTTTTAATATATTAAATAGATTATATAGATTATAGATATAAATATAGATATAGATATAAATTATAGATATAGATATAAATATATTATAGATATAGATATAGATGTAGATATAGATATAGATATAGATATAAATATAGATATAGATTATAGATTATATCTATTATGTCGGCCATACCTCTTCGAACAAATTATATAAAAAAGATTCGGAGTCGTATCTTTATTTACTTATCAAATATTTCAAAATTAAACAAATAATAAGGAAAATCGCTGCTTTCTCACCTAAAATATTTTTTCTATGTCATTATTCCATCATTTTCTTTTCCACTAAGTGATTGCTTTCGACCTTAGCATATGATCCTAAACAAATTAAAAAAAATCAAACAACATACCCAATAATTTGGAGTTTAATTACAAAATTTTTTGATATTTACATAATTACTAAAAAAATCGGTTTTGATTATATCGAGATATAAAATTAGCTCATAATACATTCAACGAAGATATATTTTTTTCTTTGTAAAGATACATCATTACCTCTCAATCCATTATTTCCGATTTTGAATTTATCAAGATATATAATACATCCAACAAAAATATATTTTTTTCTTTGTAAAGATACACAATCAACTCTCGATATATATTTTTTTATTTTGAATCTATATATTTATGTTTTTTTTTTTATGTCCATATTTTTTAAATGTTAAAGGATCATTAATGCTCCATCGTGTACACCAAAAAACCATGTGAAGCTCCAGAAATAATGAATAGTTTTTGAATTTTCGTACTTTTTCTAATCCAGAAGATATTCTAAAGGAAAGATATTCATCATTTTTAAATACGAAATAGATCGATAATTTCTTAAATTTATTTAAATACTCAAGCAAGAATATGTTACAAATTTAGCATCTGAACAAGTGTTTCTATTAGATATTAGATACTTTCAAAATTTATTTATGCATTTTTGAGCATTTATTACATATATAAGTTAACTATATAAAATATATCACTTTTTAAAATTATACACATCGACCTCCAAACCTCAGTTTTACGACTAACTGATGAGGCTTAGATGTATGGTTAAAAGAACTGATATGTTCAACTAGTTAAATTATAGAAAAGCTTTTAAAAAATTTGAATAAAAATAATTCAATAAATACTTTATCATGTGTTTAGATATTTAATCAGAACAAACATTAACACCAAAAAAGATACTTAGCGGTAACTAGTTAATGACAATAACTTAATTATCGCTAAATTATATTTTTTTTAGTAACAATTACAACAACAACAACAAACCCAGTATATTCCCACCAAATGGGGTCTGGAGAGGGTAGAGTGTACGCAGTCCATACCACTACCTCTAAAGAGGTAGAGAGGCTGTTTCCGATAGACCCCCGGCTCAAGATTAAAGACAGTATACAAAAGCATCAAAAGCAAGGAACATGATAAAATAACATAAGTACGACATCCACAGAAGATTGTACATTGCCAAACAAAGAACACCAAAGTCCACCTAATTACTGGCTACGACTCATCCACACCCTTAGCCCTCTATCCTAATATTTTTCCTCCATACCTTCCTATCTAGGGTCATGTCCTTAATCAACTGTAACTGCTCTATGTCACGCTTAATCACTTCTCTCCAGCATTTCTTCAGTCTACCCCTACCCCGCTTGAAACCTTCCAAGGCCAACCTCTCACACCTACGAACTGGGGCATCCGTACCCCTCCTCATCACATGACCAAACCATCTCAACCTCACTTCCCACATTTTTTCCTCCACAGATACCACTCCCACCTTTGATACAAGAAAGACAAGGAAACACGAAACAAACACCAAAATCAGTCCACTAGACAAGAAACCGAGGACCTCTTTTGGTGACCCCTCTCAGATTCGCTACCAACAAGAAGAATACAAGGCACAATGGCATAATAACACCAAAACAGTAGCAACACAACAAGAACAAGATGAACAATAGACTAATTTCGGATTTCACATTAACAACACTAACACACGGTTATAACATCAACACTACTACATGATTACAAAGAAAAAAAAGGATAGATAGTTAGACAAATTGAAGGTATAATATTAACAACCCAAAAACCTATTTCACTCTTGAACCTTTAACATCACACACATCAAATACCTAACTCTTACGTTGGCACAAGAGTGACCCCAATCTCCCAAGCATCCAGCGTTTCCAAGCTTGAATCCAACACAAGCGATTCCACACTCAAGTTGATTTTCCTAGTTATAATTTTGGGTTGGTGGTCTTCTCTCCTTAGAGAGAAAATGTTTCAAGTGTTATAAACTCATAATATTCATCAAAATATCCCTAATGAAACCCTACATTATTCTATTTATAGTGTATTACAAATAATAGGTAAAATGACTAGAAGGCCTCTTAGTGAAGGGGCACCCCTCTAGTATATGTAGTGGACTGATTTGGCCCTTTTAGTGTATGTAGTGAACTATTTTGGTGTCCATTTAGGTGCTCCTTTGCACTTCATTGCACACACCAAGCCTTGGGTCTAACGTACGCCCTCATAAGTTCATCTACACGATCGTACTCGTATCATCCTCCCCTTCTTGAAAAGGATTCGACCTCGAATCCGTACCTTGCAAAATCAAAGAGGAAACAAACAAGTACACATCCTCATGGCATGAGGGTTAGGGTTAGCAAAATAAAAAATTAGCACTATCATGCCACGGTGGTACACACTTGAAGTACAACCAAGGATCTTTTGTTTTAATTATGAAAATTGTACAACATCACAAACGAAAGGGCTCAGATGAACATCAAGAATTAAGGGACAAAAACCAAGACTACGCCTATCATACGATGTATATCCAACAACATCATGAATATCATCATATGCATATAGGTAGTGAAGAAAGGAACCAAAGAGACAATTCTCATCTAAGATGTATTCAAAAGTAGGAACACACAATGAAAGAAAGGGTCATTGCAGGCACGTAGGACCTCTCTCCTTCCAACCACTTATCGAGGGAAGGCATTCCATCAAGGGAGTCATACCAATAGGGAGAATAGGGAAACTACCATGCAATAATCCAATCTAAGGCAAGTAGTTTGCCCAAGAACTCGACTTCCCTTTACAAATGATGTGAAGCACGCTCCCAAGAGTCCCACAAGAAACTTCAACTTGTCCAACCACATGAAGGTGACAAGAAGTTTTTAACATCCTTGGACCCTTCCACAAACAAGAATACAACTTGGCATCTTTAAGTTGTGGTTCACATAACTTAAATACAAGTGTGTCAAACATGGATGCACGAATATGAGCAACACCCCAAAGAGACAATGACACATTTTTCCTACGGTCCTCGAGTAGACACAAACCACCATTAACATCAAAGGGATCACAATTCAAGTCACCATATTTGTCAAGCACGGGTGGGGTGTCAAGCAAAGGAGTACAAGAAAAATCATTTTTCAAAGATATGTCAAGAACATGATTAACTCTATGAGCCAAGCAAACATTAGAATCTTTACAACAACATAGGCTCACGAGTTCACTCCTTTTTCCTTGACCAACATCTTCAAATTCTTCACTCACTTGAGATTCATTAATCACATCACACATATTCTCAAGTGATGGGCAAGTTTTACACACAAGTTGATCAACACAATTTCCACATGACGATGTACTTTCATTTAACACAATAGCTTCAATACTAGGTGGACACAAATCGATCTTACTAGAAGAGTCAATTCGGTCATCTATAGAATCAACTAGTGTATCCACTCGCACAACATGTACATCATCCACAAGTGGTAAGGAATCAATATACTCATATGTAGGTAAGATACTACTCACACTCAACGGTTTATTAGTCACATGTTCATCATTCACATGTACCAAAGTATAAGAGTTATCTATTTTTCCTTGACGTTCATGAGTATGTTCATATTTACCTCGGTGTGAAAGTCCTTCACAAGTTTGGGCAGCAACTTCCTTCGGGAAGCTCTCACTGCAAGGTGTTTGGACCTTAGGTTTTGGATTTATTGGGATAAGTGTGGATACCAATTGGCGTAGCCTTTCAACGTGCCCTTTTATGTCTTCAATATTGCCAGTAATGCGGTCAAACGTGGTATCGAGATTGGTGGCAGCCATGGTACCTAAAAGAAAAGATAGCAACGAACAATAAAACAACAAACTTGTTAGCTCTAAAATGCCTCACCACACTCTCACTCTCGATTTTTACCTCACACTTGATTTCACAAGTGTTGAAAGTCGGATTGTACTTTGTGAGTGATTGATGGTCGAGTCTACTCTTGTCTGGAATAGATTTTCATTTGAGTTGACTCAAAGAAAATTTGTTTACGAACTTGAACCGACAAGATACAACGAATTCACAAAAGATAAAAGCACACACCAAACGTAGACACGAACAAACGGACTCTACAATTAACTTACAATCTAGCAGGAGATTACTAGTTTGTTAATTAGTGTTCAAACCAACAAATGGAACTAGGAAACAATAAAATGAAACTAAGAAATATAAAATTTGAGCTTAAAAATTATCGGTGAACAGTAAAAACGTGATGTGGCAGCCACGTATTTGTTGCGGTTGTTATCAAATTTTATTTTCTAATTCAAGTCTTGGTCCAATTGTAATTTGAAATTGGTGGGAATTGGATAAGGAAAGAAAACAAGTCTTGAAATCCTCTTTCAAATTCAAAAACAAGACTTGACTTTTCTCCTCAAGACATGGTCCTTAAATCATGGAAGGTTGTTGGAAAAGTGGTTGTTAAAGTCCTTGAGTGGTTGGAATTGGTTGTAAAAGTCTTGAGAGGTCTTAAATTTTGAAAATATGTCTTTCAAGACTAACAAAATACACACTCTCTTTCTTCAACTTTAAAGATCAAACATCCACTTTTTCTTCAACAATAGATGAAGATGTGAAGAACACCAAGAACATATTTTTTTGAATCTTGAAGTTCTAAGGTTCAAGTTAGACCCCAAACATCAACACCTTTTCAAGCTTAAAAATACAACACAATAACCACCATACACATTCAAATATTGAATCAACAACATACCACACGTCCAAGCTTTGAATCCGCAACAACAATACCAACAACAATCACACGGCCAAAGTTTAGGTTCACAACAACAACATCAACAATTAAAGCTCAAATCTAGATCTAGACTTCTTTAGTGTTAGAGATGAAGAAGATAACACTAGAAACAACAAAACAAATAAAATGAACAACATCAACAATTAAAGCTCAAATCTAGATCTAGACTTCTTTAGTGTTAGAGATGAAGAAGATAACACTAGAAACAACAAAACAAATAAAATGACTCCTAGATCTAAACTCAAAACAAGAAAATTTTTGGCCAAGACACAAAAATGGACAGATTTGCTTCTTTTTGGAATTTTCAGATTTAAACTATTTTTTTTGAATTTTCTAACAAGCAAGACCAAGATTGATCTTGTGGGAACAAAATCTAGTCATGCTCTGATGCCAAATGATACAAGAAAGACAAGAAAACACAAAACACCAAAATCAGTCCACTAGCCAAGAAATCGAGGACCTCTTTTGGTGACCCCTCTCGGATTCACTACCAATAAGAAAAATACAAGGCACAATGACATAATAACACAAAAACAGTAGCAACAAAACAAGAACAAGATGAACAATAGACTAATTTTGGATTCCACATTAACAACGCAAACACACGGTTACAACATCAACACTACTACACGATTACAAAGAAACAAAAAGGATAGATAGTTAGACAAATTGAAGGTATAATATTAACAACCCAAAAGCCTATTCCACTCTTGAACCTTTAACATCACACACATCAAATACCTAACTCTTACGTTGGCACAAGATTGACCCCGATCTCCCAAGCATCCAACATTTCCAAGCTTGAATCCAACACGAGCTATTCCATACTCAAGTTGATTTTCCTAGTTACAATTTTGGGTTGGTGTTCTTCTCTCCTTAGAGAGGAAATGTTTCAAGTGTTATAAACTCATAATATTCATCAAAATATCCCTAATGAAACCCTACATTATTCTATTTATAGTGTATTACAAATAATATGTAAAATGACTAGAAGGCCCCTTAGTGAAGGGGCACCCCTCTATATATGTAGTGGATTGATTTGGCCCTTTTAGAGTATGTAGTGGACTGTTTTGGTGTCCATTTAGGTGCTCCTTTACACTTCATTGCACACACCAAGCCTTGGGTCTAACATACGCCCTCATAAGTCCATCTACGTGATCGTACTCGTATCAACCTTATCCCGAATAATATCATTCCTAACCCTGTCAGCCCTTGTGAAACCACACATCCAACGCAACATCCTTATTTACGCCACTTTCAACTTCTGGATGTAAGAATTCTTAACCGTCTAACACTCCGCTCCATACAACATAGAAGGTCGGATTGCAATTCTATAAAATTTTCCTTTTAGCTTGTGGGGCACCTTCTTATCGCATAAAATACCTGAAGCGAGCCTCTATTTTATCCAACCAGCCCCAATACGGTGAGAGACATCCTCATCTATCTCTCCATTCCCCTGAATCATAAACCCGAGATACTTAAAACTATTCCTCTTGCAAACCGCCTGAGAATCCAACTTTACTACCACCTCCTCCTCGTACCTCGAGTCACTAAACTTGCATTCCAAGTACTCCGTCTTGCTCCTGCTCAACCGGAAACCTTTAGACTCCATGGTTTGTCTCCAAACCTCCAGCTTATCATTAACCCCTTGTCGCGACTCATCAATCAAAACTATATCATCCGCGAAAAGCATACACTAAGGTACCTCGCCTTGTATATTCCGCGGCAACACATCCATCACCAAAGCGAATAAAAACGGGCTAAGAGTTGATCCCTGGTGCAACCCTGTTAAGACCCGGAAATGTTCAGAATCTCCTCCCACAGTCCTTACCCGAGTCTTCGCCCCTTCATACATGTCCTTAATCGCTTTGATGTATGCCACCGGGACCCCTCTAGCTTCCAAGCATCTCCAAAGAACCTCCCTAGGGACCTTGTCATACGCCTTTTCTAAGTCAATAAACACCATGTGAAGATCCCTCTTCCTCTCTCTATACTGCTCTACCAGTCTCCGCACAAGGTGAATTGCCTCAGTCATGGAGCGACCAAGCATAAAACCAAATTGATTCTCCGAAATAGACACAATCTTCCACAACCTCCGCTCCACCATTATTAGTGACAATTATATTATACTCCCTCTGTTTCAGAATAAATGAATTGCTGGGGTATTTATTGATGTTTCAAAATAAGTGAATCGTTGATGTTTTTTTTAAAATTACCCTTATGATTTGACAAGCAAAAGACTGTAACTTTTCTTTTTTTGGGGTAAAAGAGATTTCAAGGGTAAAAATGAAAATTTATGTCTTTAATGCTTTTTTCTTAATCTGTGTGCCAAAATCCAACAATTCATTTATCTCGACACGGAGGAAGTAGTACTTTTTGTAAATGCCCCTAACTAATGTTTGTAAGATCTTTATTATTCTTTGTTCGATATCCAATGGATTCAGCCTTTCCAAAACCTACCCCCTCCGTTTCATTTTATGTTTCGTCATTTTATTTTTGTAAAAATATGTTTGGTAAAAAAGGATGTCATCTTTCCTTATTTGGTAGTAACTATTTAATGACAATATTCTCATTTTATCCTTACTCCCACTTAATAAGAAAAGACAATTAAAAAATAAACTTTAAGAGGGACAATTTTGTAAACTTTACAAAGTCATCACTCATTTCTTAAACTCCGTACCCGATCAAAAGTCGACACATAAAATGAAACGGAGGAAGTAAAATATTATTGATACTATCAATGATATCACTTCATTGTGATATTGACATGACAACCACAACAGAATCATGTCTGATATTAGTTACATGTCACAGTAGTCCACATTTTGCTATCAAACAAAGATTAACAAAAACCCATAAGTTTCCAAAAGAGAAAAGACTCAAGAAAATACAAAGTGAAAAAAAGAAGAAGAGAAGAAGCAAAATGGAGAAGATAGAACACAAAATGGTAGCTGTAAATGGCATAAACATGCATGTAGCAGAATTAGGCTAAGGTCCAATAGTCCTCTTCATACATGGCTTCCCTGAACTCTGGTATTATTTTCTTGAATCTTGAATTTTGTAAGTCATAATTATGTTTATATATCTGTTGCTGGTGGGAGGTGGTAGATATTCTGTTGATTTAGTTGAGGCGCATGAAAGTTGGCCCAAACACCATGGTCATAAAAAAGATCTTAGTTATGTTAGATTTAGTAAGTTTGGGAAACTTATATTTGTTTATTGTGTTGTATAATTTTTGTTCTCTATTTGTTTTGATTTTGTTATTGAAAGTCAACCTACCACAGGTGATAAGGATAACTAATCCGGGGTTAATTTAGAAGAGGAGCTTATTCCATGTTTGGTTGGGACAAAATAAATGAGATAACTCATCCCGGGATTAGTTATCTCGGGATTGAAGTGTTTTTCTTATACCTCCTTTAGAGTCGGATAACTAATCCCGGAATAACTTATTTTCCAACCAAACAAGAATTAAAGACTATGTTGTTGTTGTTGTTGTTTTTAGTTATCGCTCTTAAGCCGGGGGTCTATCGGAAACAACCTCTCTACTTCACTTGAGGCAGTGCTATGGTCTGCGTACACTCTACCCTCCCCAAACCCCACTAGGTGGGACCCATAGGTGAGAATACACTGGGTATGTTGTTGTCGTCGTTGTTGTTTTGGTTGTGCACTTAGTTAATCCACAATGTGCCACAATTGTAGTTAGAAACTTTTCCCTAATGTACAATTCTTCTAACT
Organism: Capsicum pubescens; assembly: GCA_030864215.1. NCBI lineage: Eukaryota > Viridiplantae > Streptophyta > Magnoliopsida > Solanales > Solanaceae > Capsicum > Capsicum pubescens. The sequence continues at coordinate 299,126,070 of CM061542.1, read as the reverse complement.
AGGCTTGTTGAATCTTGTTAAATACTAATGCTATTTTTTTTTTTTATTATTCTCTTTGCTTTGACTGTGTGCTAGTTAATTGATGATCTTAAGATTTGGGAATTCACTTGTTGTAGGATTCTGAAAGGGCTTGAGTAACATTAAAGTTGTCTCTGTGTGACCTATTGATCATGGATTCGAGCTATAGAAGCAACCCAGTGATGCTTCATTAGAGTATTAGGTTGTCTACTGTATCCCTTGGGATGTGGCCCTTCCTTGAACTAACCTTGCGTGAATGCGGGATGCTTTTTACATTGTTGGGCTGTTCTTTTTACTTCTTGTACAATTAGGAACTACCCGAGATTTGTATAATGAGATTGTAATTTCTGTCATTCATAGTGAAAATCTCTCTTTGTTTTCGCCTTTAGGACTAGGGTTGGGTCAACCCGTAATACTTTGTGTTCTACAGGTACTCATTGCGCCACCAAATGGTCTACTTAGCTGAACGTGGCTACCGTGCCGTGGCACCAGACTTAAGGGGTTATGGAGATACTACAGGTGCACCCCTTAATGAACCTTCAAAGTTCAGTATCTTTCACCTTGTGTGTGATCTTGTAGCACAACTTGAAGCCATAGATCCAAATGAAGATAACGTGTTTGTTGTTGCACATGACTGGGGTGCCATAATTGTTTGGCATTTATGCCTTTCTAGGCCAGACAAAGTTAAGGCGTTGGTGAATTTGAGTGTCCATTTTTTTCAAAGGAACCCACACATGAATTTGGTGGAGGGGTTTAAGGCTTTATATGGGGAAGATCATTATATCCCGAGATTTCAGGTTCTCGTTATTCTTGTCTTTGTATCTGTTTAATTTGTCATTTATGTTTGATGGGTATTCTACAAGTTTAATGCAACATGGCACATTAAACTCTCCATGCACACGGGATTCAGGTTGTGGCGGAGGTAGAATTTTCACCGAGGAATTCATCTTGTACCATATATACACAAGAAAGAAACTTTGGCCTTGCATATACTGTGCGTGATTGTCCGGCAAAGAAGATCCGGATGAACCTCCTTCCGCCCGTCTAGCTCCAGCCCTGGCCGTTCGGGGATGGGCTGGACCATATTGAGTCTATTGTTGACAATTCTTACCTTGCAAACATTACGTTAGTGATATCTCATTAATTTGTTTGGAACATGTTGCATACCATTCAAACGTTCTTTGGCATAACCGTAATATTAACTCTATCTTAGTCTACCTGACTTTGACTTGAGAGAGTACGTGTTTGCCTCTGTTGTAGAAAAGTCAGCACTCGTTTAGGGTCCGCCCCTGGCTTTGTCATTTAGCGGTAACAGCTGGAGTTTGCTCCTCTTTCTAGGGATCTAATGGTCGTAAACCACCTTGTATGATAAGGGCGTAGGTTTCTTGAGATTTAATTATTTCAGCAGCAGAAAGTTCACAATGATTTTACATTGCAGGTACCGGGCGAAATTGAAGCTGAATTTGCCCGATATGGTGCTAAGGCTGTTCTTAAGAAATTTTTGACATACCATGATCCTGCACCATTTTATTTTCCTAAAGGCAAAGGCCTCGACGCTATCCCTGATGCTCCCGCTGCCCTTTCATCTTGGCTCTCTGAGGAAGAGTTGGATTACTGTGCCAGCAAGTTTGAGAAGACTGGTTTCACTGGTCCAGTCAACTATTACTGAGCTCTTCCCTTGTAAGCGTTCCTCGCCTTCTGTGATATTGAAACTTTGGCCAAATAGATTATAAAGAGAAAATGCACTATTTCCACCCTGAACTATAAACGAAATGGCTGAGACATACTTCAACTTAAAGGGGGTCCTATTACCCTTGGACTAGTTAAAACTGTATTTTTGGCAACCTTAAGGCCTGCGTGGCACACTGCATGAATCAACATACTGAAAGTCCATGTAGGCACACGTATGTGCCCATGTACGCACTTAAGGTTGCCAAAAATACGGTTTTAATTAGTCCAGGGGTAATAGGACCCCCTTTAAGTTGGGGTGTGTCTCAACAATTTCGTTTATAGTTCAGGGTGGAAACAGTGCATTTACTCTTAAAAAAAATACCTTAGTTTGTCTTAGAAGACAAATTAAGTGGACCTTATTAGAATGAAACAAACATGAAAGGGGCGGAATCGATGTGGTGGAGCTGCACAGAACCTAACTAACTTGTAATCGATGCATAGTTAATTGATTGTTTTTTTGTGGGGTATAATTACATGGGTGAGGGTATTCGGTAGGATAAAGTAAAAAAATGGGTAAAAACGATATCGGGGAGGGACGAAATTAGGTGTCTACACAATTTAAATAGAATGATCAACTCTTTGAAAAATCATAGGGGCACACCATTGAAGAATAAATGGATGCATGTCTTAGCAAAAAAAAAAAACAATCTAAAAACAAAAAATAAATTATCATGCTCTCTAGGAAGTCTAGAAAACTGTGAAGTTCATGTCTTCATGACCGCTATCGTACTCTATGTTGCTCAGGCTCTTCAAAACTGGTGCCACACTTGTGCCGGATCCTCTAAAATGCACTGTTTTTGGAGGATCCGACACGCATCCAGAAGCATTTCAAAAGAGTCCGAGCAACATAGATTCTATTAGTTGCTTTTAGACTATCTTGATCAACTTCTTCATACGTGGACGCTAGCAAGGCTTAGTATCTTTAGTCAAGAAAATGTCATTTTTGACGTAGATATATATTTGGGATTTGAAGTTTGGAGTTGCCCGAAACTTTACATAATCCTAAAGTTCGGTGATTATGCAATGCAGAGACTGGGAACTCACAGCACCATGGACGGGGGCTCAAGTTAAAGTTCCGACCAAGTTTATCGTTGGTGAATTCGACTTGGTTTATCATATACCGGGTGCTAAAGAGTACATACACAATGGCGGATTTAAGAAAGATGTTCCATTGTTGGAGGAAGTTGTGGTTATTGAAGGTGCAGCTCACTTTGTCAACCAAGAAAGGCCAGATGAGATTAACAAACACATTCACTTCATTCAAAAGTTTTAAACTCACTCTTTTCTCACTACCCCAAGTCGAGTCTGACTCTCTATGGCATGGACGTCTTTGATTGGATCGATGGAGACAGATGTATAGAAAGTGTGTTGTGCTTGATTGTACTTGTTTTGAGCTACTTTGATAACTCTTCTAATAATAACTTTCGAAGTGATTGTTCTTATGGTTACTACTTTTTATGCTATAAAAGAGTGCTCTTAAGGTGAATTGATGGTTCTTTTTAGCCATCATAATAATCGTTGCTAAAACAGGTAGTGGTAAGGTCTGCGTACACGGTACACTTTACCCTCATGCTCATCAGACCTCACTTATGAAATTTTACTATTGCTGTAAAGATATTAAGTATGTTTGATTTCATGTATCTTATTGGTCATTTCAGCTCAAAATTTGAAAAAATATTTGTGTGTGATCTCAACCATTCAAGTTAACTACATATAAAATTTATCTAGTAAATTAATTTCGACACTCAAATTACCAACATGTTTCTAATTTAGGACCTAAATAAATGTTCTTAATTATTAGATATTTTCAACTCAAATTTTGAAAAAGTTTTCGTGGTCTCAACCATCTAAAGCAACTACATAAAATATCTCATCTTTTTTCTTATACACATCAACCTCAATTGAAGATGCATGGTTAGTTTTACGATTAGTTGGGATTAGTATGTATAATTAAAGAAGGTGACATATTCTAATTAGTTACTTTATCAACGAAATGGACGCTTAAAAATACGCATAGAAGCTTTCTCAAAATTTATATTATACAAATATTTAATAGAAATACTTTATCATACATTCAGATATTTAATCGGAACAAGCCTTAGTTTGATTTCATGTAATCGAATATACCTCAAACTATGATAAATGAAACGTATATGTCCTCTGTCATACTTTGAATACACATATATCCCAGGACCGGCTCGACATAAAGCGGCTAAAGCAATGACTTGAGGTCTCAACTTTTATGAAGCCACCATTTTTAAGCTAGAAAATAATTCACAATGATAGTATACACGCACATATTTAACAATAATATCAATGTGATTCGAAAATATTTTTACCAATTGATAACAAAATGTACTTATGGCACACGAAATGCACATTAAATGCGCGCACGTCTCAAAAGATGCACATACACGTACGAGGTGCAGACAAAAGCTACTTTTATTAAATATATTTGAATATTTTATTAAGAGTTGACTTTAGGCCACTAAATTTATTGAGCCGCCCCTGATATGCCCCTAATATTAATAAAATGATACGAAAAATATATATATATATATATACCATTTATCATAATTCGAAATTTGTCCCTATTCCGTTTATTAAAACTTGAAGCATTATTATTGTTTCATCAGTGTAGGCCAAACCCCATGTGAAGCTCCAGACATTGTTGACACTTTTGGACTTTTCTAGTGCAAAAGATTTGCATCATGAAAGGGGAACATCGAAAATTTCCTAAATTTGTTAGTAAATTAATATTGATAATTAAATTACGATATATTTTTAATTTAGCACCTAAAATTAGACACTTTCAACTTAAATATTAAACGAGTTTTTGGGTATGATCTCAACGATCCAAGTTAACTACATATAAATTTCACCCTCAACTGAAACAAACTATATTAATTTTGCGACTTAAGGAGACTAATATGTATAATTGAAAGAGATGACATATTTTAAATAGTTATTTTATTAATATAATGGATGCTTAAGAATACGCATGAAAACTTTTTCAGAATTTAAATTTAAAATATCTAATAAAAACACTTTATTATATATTCAAATATTTTACCGGAACAAGCCTTAGTTTGATTTCAATGTATTGATCCTTTTTAGAACTTGGAAGTATATTGATGCTCTATCAGTGATAATAACCTAAAAAGTCAAATAGTGAAATTGACAATACTGCCACAGCTACACATAATATTTTCTCTGCTTTATTTTACTTGGCCTTTATAATAAAAATAAATATTTCATTTTACTCGTTATTTCCGAACATAATTTATTTCATGAAAAATAAACTTCAACCACAAATAAAAATATGAAGAAACAACAATTTTATTGATAAACGAGTGGTTACAAATTTGTTCCTCCTTTAATTCTTCTCTCGATTTTTTCCGTAATTCGAAGGCCGTTAGTGGAGTATTTCTCGGACATAGAATGATCATCCAATGATTTTGTGAGATATTGGAGATCCCGATCTTTTTACGAATACCTATTAGTTTATGGGATATTCAAGATGATTTTGTGGGATATTGGAGATCCTGATCTTTTTATGAATAACCATCAGTTTATGGTTATGGGATATTCAAGATGCCTTTCAGGGAATATGTTACCCTAAATAGGCGGGATTTAAGGTAAAGTAGCCTCCTATGACTTTAACAAAATTTGAATTCTTAGTCCCACAAATTTTAGATGTCTACAAATGTCTCCTACTTCAACGCTAGTCGAAGTATCTTGAAATACCAATAGATCTTCCATTTTTATGCGGCGGCTACAGATTTGCAGATCTGATTATGAGAGGAGATGAATGGAAGATTTGGTCCCACTGGGTGTGCCAATTTATTTCCGAACATAAGTTATTTCATGGAAAATAAACTTCAACCACAAATAAAAATATGAAGAAACACCAATTTTATTGATAAACGAGCTGATTACAAATCTGTTCCTCTTTTGATTCTTCTCTCGATTTTCTCCATAATTCGAGGGCCGTTAGTGGCGTATTTCTCGAACATAGGATGATTATCCCATGATTTTGTAGGATATTGGAGATCCATTGGAGATCCTCATCTTTTTACGAATACCCATCAGTTTATGGGATATTCAAGATGCCTGGATATTCAAGATGCCTGTTTCAGGGAATATGTTACCCTTTAAATAGGTGAGATTTAGGGTAAAGTAGACTTCTAGAACTCTAACAGAATTTGGATTCTTCTTGAAGAGTCCCACAAATTTTAGATGTCTACACTCGTTCATTCTAGAAGATAATAGATAATAGAAGTAATTTTACTATATCATTCTTTGAATATAAAATTTAATATGTTAAAAAATGTATTAGATAATTAATATATAGTATTTATTATCGAACCACTATATACACTCTGGTATAAACTGAAATCACTTTACTCTAGAGTCGGGGATATAACAATACACATAAAACTAAACTTACCCTGTAAGACGGTATCTTTATGTATAACAACCAATGCTAATGCCTCCTTCTATGATTCAACCCTTAGGTTTCTATAGCCCCAAAAGTCATAATATAACAACTTAAACATTCACCAATTTAGATTCTTCTAACACTAAACATGGATATCTCCAAACCTTTGACGAACCATACCACTTCTATCATAGACTACCAGCATCATGCCTGCAAACTTATATTTCCAAACCATGAGAACCAAGATTATACAAAAAGGATCAACATCATTAATCATAACTCCATAACTTAGCTATCAAGAACATCACATATTATCTAACTAGTCTTTTTCCACCTAGCAACTCAACGGTACTACTAACCACACAACATTCAATAATCCTTGAAAATAATGCAGTCCCATAGCACCTTGGGCGTACTTCTACATCAAACTTACAACATCAGACTTGATTACGAATCAAATAAACTTAAGCTCTTGTATACACTGTTCAAGCCTACTAGATCACTTTCACACAACTAACACCCACCACATCAATTCATTATATCCACCTTGATCACCATCTACTATTGCAACTTAGTGTCTAGTTCTAGCTATGATGAACCATAACTTCACACAATTTTCTTACATGCCAAACATCTGAAAATATTAATCTGCCAAAACTTCATAACAGTAAGGATCAATCACAATCCTATGATCTATCTTATTTAAAATCCATTAAAACATCCTCCTTCTACACATCATTACTATCTACCCCTTTTATATAGCTAAACTTAGTTCATAGCTCTATAAGTTCCAACTAAACTCCCACTTGCAAACTCAGGGGCATCTAAATTAACACCACTCATCCACTAAGTACCTTTATCAATAACCTATAATTTTCTTGCACGACAAACACCGTCAACAACTCTTTTCATACTTCAAGTAAATAATAATTCACCTTAACTAATAACTCTTTCTCTACCTTACCTTCTACTAAACTAACACACAGGGACGTATCACTTCATTACCAACTCAATCTCATGCAAAAATATTCGGCCATACATATATTCAATAAATCGCCCTTACTACTTTTCTTTCCATTACGCCACTAAACCCCAGTTCCAACCAACACAAGAACAACAAGATGAACAACAAGTTGCTAGTGAATCGAAATAGGCTCCACTAGACTTTGATTTTGTGTTTTGAATAAGAAATGAGATGACTGACAAGGCAACTATGCTAGTGAATCGAAAGAGCCCCACACGGCTTCACTAGACTTTCAGTTTCAACAACACAATGATAACAAGATTACAAGAGATAGAAACTTGACAAACAACATTCAATGATCTAAGAATACACATCTTACTCTGTATAAATAAAAAAATCTAAGTCAAACACTTCCCCATAGACTACCATACAATCCACACATGCTACTATCTACCACGTTAGTCCATCACTATAAAATGGTAAATCATTATCAAACATCAGTTATTCAACTAAACACATTTATCTACACAAAAGTCACCCTCACTCAGATTTCTAACCTTGCAACTTCACATCACCAACTTCTTGGTCCAATATCACTACCAATAGGTCATGACACCGTCACTTTAACTTATACTACTACTTGGGTGAAAATACAGTTCCAACATTCTACTACACATTATTTCCCCTGAAGCATGACGTCTGCAACATAAATTTTAAAAAGGACTGAATACACATAATACTACAGGCTGAAAAGCACGATTTCATCAGAATCAAAGTTCACACTAGAATCAATACACCTTGGAGCACTAACGGACTCTTCTCAAGTCCTTGCAAAAATTTTAAACTCTTATATGGCTTAATTAGAAAGGACCATAACGTTTATACTTTAAACTTTTGCACTTGTGTCACCCCAATAATAAAACATATCTGAGCACATTCAAGTAAGGAAAGAATTGGGATGACTTTACTTCCGTATGGGCGACACAATAGCACAAATTAGAGTATGTAAGAGGAACATTCTGACTCCATAGAACGAACTAGAACATGAAGCAAGAGAGACATTCTTAAACGCCTAGTAGCCTCCTACCTATAAGTGTGGCATGCTACACACCCATAAACAAGACTCTACCCGACGCAATTTCACAGACACCCTGGGACCATGAATCGTGCTTTGATACCAAGTTTGTCACGACCCGAACTGGGGCCCTAGCCGTGACGAGCATCCCAAACCATGAAGGCTTGGACGCCCTTCTAATTTGTAATCACATACACTGTTCAAAAAAATAATGCGAAAATATATACTAAAATGGAAACATGGTCATTAAATCTAAATTCAAATCATAATGAAAGTTTCAATTAAAAAAAAAATATCCAAACGATATCTGACTCAGTCTGCGAAATCTCTATTACATGTAAAAACCCAACAGTCTGAAAACTGGGACAAGGCCCCCAGTAGACCAAAACATACTAATGATAAATTACTGAAGTATCTAGGCTTTCTAAAATATAGAAGGCTCACCGCGGGACTCTGCACTTCTGCCTAGAGAAAATCTACTGCTTATCGGGACCCCTAGATTGAGCCTTAGAACCTGGAAGGGAAGGGGTCAATACAGATGTACTGGTACACGAAGAAATCCAAATAAAGCTTGTATATAAATAAAATAGTTGAGAGATAGTCATAAACATCATGAAAGATATAATTTCAAAACACATGGGCATTTTTGAAAACATAAAACCTTTCTGTCAATGCAATTCTATTCTTCGTATTACTTCTGAGTTAGGTGGCACTCCCCTACAAGTCAGATATTCCACGGGCTATATGGAATCCGTCATTGACTCGGTGGGCAAGCCCCCAACCCAAGTGTGCCACAAAGGTTGGAGTGTCTGAGTCTGATATGCCACAGGGCACTAGACCAGCGTAAAATAATATATCCGGATCGGCAAATCACGGTTTTGGGCAATGAGTTGTCTGAACTCGTGCCTTCTTCGAGGAACCACCTAAGCTCTCTTTATGCCTAATTTTAGCCTATTCTGAAACATGCATCATTCTAGTTGCAAAATCCGAAAATCTGATTTCAAACATGCATACTATTTTGTTCTGAATTAACATGGCATTATCTGTGTCGGTGTCATCACACAAAGACTTGCAAGTCTTATTTCTGAGCCATAATGCATCATGCATGATTCTTTCATCAAAAACTCAATTCAGACCACCCAAACATGCAAATAGTATAAGAGATTTCATGTTCCGAAAGCACAAGTCAAAACTATGAAAGGATTATCATTCTTTCAATAACAATGTGTGGTTGTCCTGAAATCTTTGTCAAACCATGCAAATCTTTCCATTAGATATTTACATTTAATATTTATCAATACAAACAACCCTCTCTTTTGATTCAAAAATCATATTCATGTCATAGTATAAATCAATACATTTCGTATCATGCTTTTCAAGATGCATTTCAAAATAATCCATATCATATGAAAAATGGGATAAATCATATCAAAAGGGGGATTTCATGTGAGTCATGCTCTCAATTCAAACATCACATTAAAACACATACATACATATACATAGAATTTCAAATCACATCGGGGGAAGGCCTAAAGACCAAACAATATTAATTAAAGCTTCTAAACATGCTAGTAATGGTAAAATTCAAACCCTTTCCGTAAAATCATGATTTCTAAATCTTTAGCATGAATTAAAGAAGGTTTCTTTGCCCATAAAATTTTTACGAAAACCCCACGTACCTTAATTTATGACTCTTGAATGAACTCGTTCTTTAGGGATGCTATTCGAACAATTGATGGGTGCTTCTTGTAGTCCTCGCAATAGGGATTCCGAATCTCGAAGAATTATTGAAAACCCACAGTGAAATCTTAAGCTATTTTGATCTTTGGGTTGAAACCCTAAGAAGTGTTCTTGGTGATTTTGAGAGAGAATGATCTTATTTTTTGGTGTTTGGGGATTTAATCCTGTGTTATGGCTGAATAGGGGGTGGAAAATACCACTTTTTCCCTTAAAAACGTGAAAACAAAACCTGAAAATTGGGTGCGTGCGACAGAGCGTGCATCGGACGCTAATCGCGCGATGCTACTATCTCAGTCACAAAAATGGTTATAACTTTTCGTTCGGGTATCGGATTTTGGCGAAATTAGTATCGTTGGAAAGATAATTCGAAGCGCTTTCATTTGATATATAGTAGGCCCTCTAATTCGTTATATACAAAGATTTATGTTCGATTGAAGTTGACCCAAGTTTTGATGCTCACTCAAACTCGAATGATAGGAAAGCTTTCAACTCGTCCTTGAGTTAGGGGACCTCTATGATCTCAATTCATGCTCAAATAGGTTCCCACACTACATAATTGATTAACATGCCAAATTTGCATAGGATTTATGGCTTTTGGATCATCTACGCATAGAAATGACGGTTTTCGTTTTAGCCCGAAATGCGGGGTGTTACAGAACGACATTTAAGCTGGGGAAAGGATTGAATTTGCTAACAATGTGAAAGGAGTAACCTGAAATCTCGAAAATGAGAATGATTTTACTCCTCCACAATTTGTTGTCCCAAACATCACGATAATCAAATGCACGCATTTATAATTTATGATGACCTATCTCCACTATGTTCTTAGTAAAGAGGCAGCATATTTTCAAATGTCATTATTATTACGCTGACCACCAGGTCATGAGTCTTTCACAAAGGATGTTTTCAATTTACATTCTCGACTCTTAAGAAGAGCGACCAAACAATCAAAAATTAGACAGGTGCAAGTACCTTAACCGCCTTATCCATCACTGAAACTATATCCACGTCACACTGAAAACGCATATGTCAAAAACCCATGCAACATAGTCATACCCAGGTTTCGATCTAGTGGTAAGAGCGTAATTTTGAATTAGGCGCACGTGATAGGTTCAAACCTTGCAACAGACAAAATCCTGATACTTAAGTGGAAAAAGGTATAGGGGTGGGCTCATTATCCACCGAGTTTCGAACCATGTGCCATCAGTCCTCATAGGGATTTAGTGAAGGTACTCATAGCATTGTCGGTGATGGAAAAATGATCTCCTGTGACCACTTATAATTTGAAAAGAAGAAAATGATCTTACATAGACTGTTATAACATGTGATAAAGGATGTATAACTAAAATAACATGTAATGGACTAAAAAACATAGTTGAATTATATATTTGCAAGAAATAAGTACAATGTTATGTCCCTTAAATTGTAATCGAATCGCGATAGAGAAATCGAAGATTCAGTCGAACAAAATTGGGATTTTATTGATAATAGGTCAGTACAATTGTTACAATAGTATCCACTACTACAAGATTACTGTGAACCAAACTCCATTGATGAGCTTCCAAATCTCTTTAGGCTGTCACTCATCATCTGGCCGTTCATCACTTTAATGAAGGATCTATCTCGTCCGTTTATTTCATCCCATCCAATGGCTTTCACACGGACACGTGGCCTAAGCTGTGCCACCTAATCACTAAGCTACTTTCCCAATTCACACTTTAGGATCTAAGATACAAGTCGAATGTAGCAATCATGTCTTGGATTACAATGCTTCCCATATAAATAACAACCAAGAGATACAATAAAATCGAGAGGCTGCCTATGGAACAGACAGTAACAGCAAGACCAAGTGAATGTGATAAAGTAGCAAACATACCCGTTGCGAATGCAATTACAACTGCTAACATTGAGAAGGACAGACATTTACTTGCGAGATCATAAACCTTCTGTAAAATTTTTAATGTTTGAAGACTTGGATTTGTATCTGTCATAAGTGCCATGAGGAAGTAGATGAATATGGGAACAGCTGAGCATGTGAAGGCAATGGCATTAGAAACAACAAATGCACGAAATGCTGTTTTCTTTATTAGAATCGCCATCCCTTTATTAGGGCTATCTGGGTCGCTCTCAAAACCTCCTGGCAATGTGATACCAGCGGCGAAAGTGATCGTCATTATCAAAGTGGCCACGACAATATGCATTTGAGCTGACTTCATAATATTTTCGACTTCTGTTTGATCTGCCTTATTAGCTTTATCATGATCATCTTCCCTCAGTGGCCTGTACTTCTGCTTTAACTCAAAGTCACGTTTTCCAAATCGGCCAATGCTACTCAAATCCCGCACCAATTTCTCCTATTTTCATCAATAGTACAGTTTATATTCAGCTAGATATCTGAATCCTGATTGCAAAAAGTTTTGCAAGTCATTCTTATTCTATTCTTGCAAGGAAAAAATAACTTCAGTAGTTATCTGAAAATTCTATCAAATAGTATCAAACATGATATTTCAGATAATTAGCATATAGTATTTGAACTTGTAAAGGAGTATTTGAAGTTTTGTGGAACTACTTGTGTTTGGACAAAAAGCTGAATATTTGAGAGTGAACGCGAACCACTCTTTGACTTGACATAATCCGTGAACTAGTATTTCAATTTTTCACCAGCATATACTCAAGCGCAACCAGTATTTGTAAAACAAATGTGCTACCGCTTACCTTCTTTGTTGTCGCTTTGCATGACAATGCTATATCAAGTGGAGTCTGGTTTTGTTTGTTAAACGACGTCTTCTTTGCTCTAGGATGTTTTATTAATTTAGGTATATGGTTACCAGAGGCAGCAAGCAAATGGAGAGGAGTGTTGCCGTCACTATCTGGCTCATCAACAAGGCTGTCACACTTATCAGAGTCTAATAAGAAGCGGACTACCTTGTCTTGATTGTTCAATACAGCAACATGAAGAGCATTTTGATTGTTGCTGTTAAGCATATCCCAACAATCAGGGCAGTGATTTAATAGCTCAATGATCATGTCTACATCACCTTCACTGGCTGCAATGTGAATTGCTGTCGTCCAGTCATTTTCACTTCCTGCCGGAAGGTACACTAAGGATTTTTTCCACGCCAGCATATTAGAAACTAGGAATTCCATTCCTAATTTAACAGCATAGTGCAGTGAATTCCAACCCCATAAGTCAGGTTCCTCGCATAAAGGCTTATTCCGTCGCCAGAGTGATCTAATGCAATCTGGATGCGTCAACAGTCAACACGATAAATGAGCAATTAAGGGGTTAGATCATCTCGCAAATATAGTTGCACAACAGACATTAAGAAACCATCAACAGAAATTGCAGATTAATGTTTTTTAGAGCGGTCGCATAACAAGTGACCTGAATGCTACATAAGTTGATGAGGCTAATGGAGGATCCTAGGGAGACTATCGACATGATTAATACAAATTTATGTAGACGATGTTAAATATTGGAAAGTCAACTTTAGTTAGATATCGATACATAAAATAACAAAAATTATGTACCTATATGTTGCTGAATTACTGCTGCATGCAGCGACGTTCGATTAGATGGACCTGCAGTATAAGTTGTTTTTTTGCAGGAGTTCAAGATGATAATCAAAGCATCATGAAAACCAGATTCAGCAGCCAGATAGAGTGGTGTCTCCTGGGCATGGTTAGGCGGAAATTCAAATTCAGGATCTTCTTTCACCAAGAGCTCAACCACATCTAGATGTTGGCTCCGCACGGCCTTGTGCAGGGCTATATCTCCACTAGCATCCGTCATCCTCGTGAGTTTCTCCTTAGTATTATGATCTTCTATACATGCAAGTAGCACACGTACTACTTCAGTGTGCCCTTCGTTAGATGCTATGTGAAGAGCGGTTTCATTTTTCTTATTTTGACAGCATAACATTGCCGGAGTAATCTTAAGGACTTCTGCCACAAAATGGGAGTGTCCATAGAGGGCTGCGACATGAAGGACCGTGTTGCCCTTTGGAGTGACTTGGTAGCCGTTTTCTTCATCCCTTTTCAGATGATCAGCAAGTAGAAAATTGGCATCTCCGATATTGCCTCTCATCGCAGCATTATACAGGGTCGGATCCATTCCTTTTGATTTGGTGTTTTATCCAAAATCTCCCAATGATAATCCTGTGAGTCCTTTGCTTTCTCTGATGAAACATTATTATATATAGGAAAAACTAATTAGATTCTTAATGAATCTCAAAGAAGAAAGAGATCTGGTGCTTGCCTTGATCACAAGAAAGGGATTTTGATGTTTCCGTATTTCGCATTCATGTCAAAACAACCCACTCCGATCGCACATCATATAGCTTACTCTAAAGTAACGCATCTTTAATAAATGAAATAAAAAACCATGACCATGTTATGCAGTAAGAAATTCATATTAATTTTGATGTTGATGACATATCTATCACCCAAGAACATTATATGAAAAGGTTGAAGAACTGCAAACCAGTGAACATGTCAAGGTTGTAACATAGACGCGATTTTCTATGTAAGTTTTGTAGGAAGTTTCAGATCACAAGGCCCATTCGTTCACCAAAGCAACGGTACTTCTTATTAACACGCGATATTATCTATAGTAGCTTGCTCTTGTAGCATCTTTATCAACTTCCAACGCCAAATTGTATGACCAACACATAAGGCAGCTGCAACATACTAGACTTTACAAGTTAATAAAGGAACCAAAAAAAGAAAAAGAGAAAAACAAGAGAATATCATCATAGGTTGCTTCTTAAGCACCAAAGTAAATGTCATTTCTCCAAAAGAAAAGATTGCAGTGTAAAGCATTGTAGCTATGCGTAGGGTCCGGGGAAGAGGGTCAGACCACAGGGGTCTATTGAACGTGGCCTTATCTTGCATTTCTGCAAGAGTCTGCATTATAAAGCATTGAATTTGTAATACGAAGAGATTTTGGTAAATCTTGATTTTGCTTCCATGTGACCAGGAGGTCACAGGTTCAAGCGTTGAAACAGCCTCTGACAGAAATGCAAGATAAGGTTGCATATGATACACCCTGCACATAGCGGGAGCTTTAGTGCACCGGGCTGCCCTTCTATCATTTTCAATTACTTAGTCTTTTTTGTGTTGGGAAAAAGAGTCATGACAAGAAGATCTTAAATAGTAAAAAGATGTTTTTATTCATGTTTGTTTTTCTTTACAAATTCCTTTCTTCTGATCAAAGCAAACAATAAATACCTTTCTTTTTATCAAAGGCAAAGATCTATGTGGTGTTCAGAATATTTCTATATGATTTTCATCTGGAGAAAGCAAAGAACTCGGTAAACCAAATAAAAGAAACGAAAATGGATCCAGCCTTGTACAATGCCGCGGTTGGAAGGCAATATCAGTAATGGTGATTTTTCACTTGCTGAATATCTGAAAAGGGATGAAGAAAATGAGTACCAAGTCACTCCAATGGGCAACACAATCTTACACGTGGTGGCCTATTATGGCCGATCCCATTTTGTGGCAGAAGTCCTTAAGATTACTCCGGCGTTGTTATGCTATCGGAACAAGAAGAATGAGACTGCACTTCATATAGCAGCTAGTGAAGGTCACATCGAAGTAGTCCACTTGCTACTTAGTATAGATGAGTATTATAAGGAGTCACTAATGAGGATGACAGATGAGAATGGCGATACAACACTGCACAAGGCCGTGCGGAGCCGACATCAAGATGTAGCGAGACTGTTGGTGAAAGAAGATCCTGAATTCGAATTTTCCATCCAACAAGGCGCGGGAGACACCAATGCATCTGGAAGCTGAGTTTGGTCTTCGTGACGCTTTGGTTGAAATCTTGAACTCCTGCAAGCAACCAACTTCTTCTGCAGGTCCATTAAATCGAACACCTCTGCATGCAGCAGTGATTCAGGAACACACGGGTATGTACATAATTTTTTGCTGTTACTCTCACTATTAACATCTCTTTTCGATTTTTGTTACTATCTGTTGTTTCTTGTACTTCGACTATTGTATTATTTTGTTGTAGTACTGTTCTATTTTGGACTATTTTCTCTTGAGCTGAGAATCTATCGGAAATCGCCTCTCTGCCTCTGAGGTAGTGGTAAAGTCTGCGTACACTCTACCCTTTCTCAGACCCACTTAAAGACTACACTGGGGATTTTAAATTTTTGTTGATTTAACTCCTTATCATCATCATATTTGACACATGCATCCAGATTGCGCGAGATTGCTAATGCAATGGAATAGATCGTTGTGTGAGGAACCTGACGTGGGGGGTTGGAATTCGCTGCACTTTGCTGCTCTTTTAAGATTGAAAGAAGTAGTTTCCGATATGCTTGGGTGGAAAAAATCCTTAGCCTACCTTCCAGCAGGGAGTGAGAATGACTGGATAACAGCAATTAACATTGCAGCCAGTGGAGATAAGATAATAAGCTAAGGAACTAGTTGTGGCTACTTTATTAGTCACAGTCACCTTTGCAGCTGGTTTTACATTACCGGGAGGATTTGAAAGCGATGACAATAGCCTAATAAAGGGATGGCAGTTCTAATAAAAAAAGCATCGTTCCGTGCATTTGTTATAACGGATGCCATTGCCTTTGCTTCTCCGCTAGTGCTATATTCAGCTACTTCTATATGGCGACAAATCCTCGTCCATTGTCCAATCAAGATTTTGGTTATTTGTTGTCTCTCAGTAAAGTTGGAGCTAGATCGCAGCTTGTGGCAATGTCAGGAGTTGTCATTGCTTTTGTAACTGGTATGTATGCTACTTTAGCAAATTCAGTTGGTCTCGCTGTTACTGTCTGTGCCATCGGTTGCATCTCTTGCATTATGTGGGCAGTGCTGAGGCCAGTATGCTGGATAAGTCTAGTAAAAAAATAATCTAGACGTACAAAAAGTATTTTTTGACATATATATACATAATAAGATGCTCAACTGACCACCCTTTACTGCGTGTGGGTCATGTATCTTCTCGAAAAAGAAGTGTAGAGAGTCTGCACCTCGACTAATTCTATGAGGTATTTGCTATCTAATCCCCCCACCCCACCCCCCACCCAAAACCCCCAACACATGTACCGTGTAACTCTCAACAAATTGGAATAAATCACTTAGTGTACTGCCTATTTCATCGGTTGTATCTCTTGTGTATAATTTCCTGTTATGTTCCTTGTACTGAACTCGCGATATACATTAGTAATATGTAAGAAAAAGACTAGTGCAGTTCAAGAACATGAGCAGAGACATCGATTTCAAGTGTTAGTAACTGAATTCCTAAAAATTACAAATACGAATCGAACGTTGAAGTGGGTGAAAATTCTAGGAGACCAAGATTCAAATGTGAGTTTACATTTATAGCAAAAATGACTTAATAATGCAAACCATTAACCTCCTTATCCATCATTGAAACTATATATTGTCAGTATGAACATCTCCACCATTATTTTCTATGAAGTAGAAAACCTTAGGCAAAAGTTTATGTTATGTTGAAAATAATTTCTACGCTATCAGGTTATACGACATGCACTAACAGTTAATTCTCCTGGTCAAGAATGGCATGAAAACAACTTGCAACAATCCATTTAATTGACAACAGAAATATTAGAACATACATGGGCGGATTTACAATGTTGGTTTTATGGATTCACTTAATTGACAACAGAAATAGTAGAACATACATGGGCGGATTTACAATGTTGGTTTTATGGATTCACCATCTGAATCTAATAGTTTGTGACAGATCCTATATATATATTAAGAAATCACTGAATATCTATAAATATTTTGACTTGAGAACCCATAAATTTAAGTTATGTACAATGGAATTTACTACTGGAAACCAAACACCGTATCAGTTATATAGAGATTATATAATCATTAACAGTTGGAAATTGGTAAAGTTGTTGTCATGTGACCAGAAGGTCACGTGTTCAAGTCTTGGAAACATCTAGCAGAAATGCAAGGTAAGGTTGCGTACACTATACTCTTGTG
This sequence comes from Capsicum pubescens, assembly GCA_030864215.1. Taxonomy (NCBI): domain Eukaryota; kingdom Viridiplantae; phylum Streptophyta; class Magnoliopsida; order Solanales; family Solanaceae; genus Capsicum; species Capsicum pubescens. Next base: position 299,108,118 of record CM061542.1, on the reverse strand, counting down.
GTGGGTCCGCCCTTCACCGACTGTAACACCCCGTAAAATTCTTCATGTATTATATTGTAATAGTGTGCTTGTTGAGTTAAGAGCTTGAAAATTTTCTAAGTGTAAGAAAAGACTTAGAATTATTTTTTGCTTCTAAACTTCGGGGAATTTATTTTCAACCTTCCCGACCTCGAATTTTAGATTTTTTTATTGCGTTGCGATGGGGCAAGCCTATAGAACATCTCGGGTGAGTTTCAAAATTTTTGGACCTCGCTTAGGGCACGTTTGGATGCCCAAAACAGTAGCACCATGCGATATGCGTGCGTCACATGGTCCAACACACGGTGGCAGCAAGCGATATAGCATGCGTCACATGCTCCAGTGCGGTGGGATAGAGCATGCGACGCATGGTCTGCTGCACGCCTGGGAATTTTTCAGCACCTACACTCCGTCTCATTAAGGGTGTTTTAGGTATTTTCCACGCCCTTATAAGCTTAAACATGAAATTTTTACCCCAATTAAGCACATTATTCATACTTGCACCAAAAATCATCAAGAACACTCTCTAGGGTTTCAAACAAGAATCCCAAATAACTCAAGATTCAACCGTGGGTTTTCGAAATAAATTAGAGATTTGGAATCCCCAAGCCATGGGCATCAAGAAGCATCCGTTAATTTCTTATATAGAGGTACGTGGGGTTGTCCTAAATTTCATGGGCATGCTTTCGAAAAGAATTCATACAAGACTTTAAATTTATATAAGTATTTATATATATTATTACAAGTGGGGTTTTCGTTTTAATACCAATAACTTGTTTTGTGATATGATTTTGAAAGAAATATTGAAATATCATGGGGTTGTCTGTTTGAATATATGTCCATGGTTGAATTGTGAACATGTGATCTGAATTTCGAAAGGATGTAATGTGTATGGACTGTGAATTCTTTAAATCCCCCATGATAATGTCTTATACCCCATATTATACTTGTGTTAAACTATTGAGAGCATGAGTTTTGAAATTGATATGATATTACTCATAAATGATAAAACTTCTTGAACTATTACATGTTGAGAACCATGGTGCATGTGTGATGTGTGTGAAAGTCTTATATATGTGCATGGTGTGAATGGCATGAGAAGTTGGAGAATTGATGTTATACTGATGACTTGCAAGTAGGGTATGACGATACCCTGCAGAGTATGATATGTGATTGATTGAATTGACCTTAATGCTTGACTTTATGTGAGTTAGGTGGTTACCCAAAGAAAGCTCGGGTCAAATGACTCTATGCTGGAAACCATGAATTGCCGACACGGGAAACATGGTACTATGTTGTGTGATCTTGTGTACCTAATAATGTGTCCTCCCTATTCGGGACAAATGGTTAGGAGCCCTGCTCTGTGATTTGAGCCCAACCCTGACACATGGACTTGATTGGGATGGAGACACCCTGTTGTGTGATCTTGTGTGTCTTTCTCTCCTCACTAATACTCAGATCTCGACGGCAATCGGGATTTGATAGTTGGTGAAAATTGTAGGGTGTACCACCTAGCTCAGTAGTGTTACATTGTTGTTGAAAAATCATTATACCATGCCCATGTGTTTTCGAACTATTTTGCAATCACGGGTTTCATAGCAGCTCTCATTTATGTAATATAAAAACCTTTTATATCATTTTTGGATTACTCTGCGTACCAGTACATTTGTATTGACCCCCCCTCCTCCCTCCAAGTTTTGAGGCTCAGTCTAGGGGTCCAGAAAAGTAGTAGATTTTATCAGACAGAGTTGCAGTGTCCAGTCTCACCTTCTCTATTCAAGAAGGCCTGTTACTTTCAGACAATTATTATTAGATATGATTTTGGTCTGCTGGGGGCCTTGTCCCAGTTTTCAAATTATGTTAGTTATCATGTAGTAGAGATTTCGTAGACAGTTTTCAAATGTTGTTAGATGGTTTTGGATTGTCCTTCTCTATTATTTAATCTATATCAGATTTATGACATGATTTCGTTTTGCCGAAAATTTCCGCATTTCCTTATTTGTGTATGAATGGTGTATATGATTTCGAGTTAGCAGGGTATCCGGGCCTTCATGGTTTGGGATGCCCATCATGGCCAGGTCCTTGATTCGGGTCATGAAAAACTTGGTATCAGAGTACGGTTCATGGTCCCAGGTTGTCTACGAAAGTGAGTCGGGTAGAGTCTTGTTTATGGTTATGTAGCGTTCCACACTTATAAGCAGGAGGCTACCAGGCGTTTATCTTCGTTTCAACAACCAGGATACTCAGGATGATGAAGTTTGCCCCACCCATGGGATGAAGACCCGTAATAGAGCGCAAACTCCAGAACCTATTCCTACTCCGGGAGTACCTCCAGTCCCGACCAGTCCTCCTCGAGCTCCTAGGATAAATGTTAATCGTCCCCAGTCTTCTAAGAGGGACATATCGAATGCTGAATTTAGGCAATCCATTCACATGCTTGCACAGCTGGTAGCCTCATAGACTCAGAGGTCATAAGATACAAGGTCTGCATCTATCACTTCTGAGGCTACTAGGGTGGTCCAGTTCATGAGAATGAACCCGCCCAAATTTTCTGGCATTAAAGTAGAAGAGGACCCACAGGAGTTCATAGATGAAATGGAGAAGATTTTCAAAGTAATGCATATGGATCAGGTGGAAGGGGTTGAGTTAGCAGCATACCAGCTTAAGGATGTAGTGAACCAATGGTACAATGAGCGGGAGGATGCAAAAGTGGAGAGTGCTAAGCCCATAGTTTGGGATGAGTTCATGGAATCTTTTCTTGATTGATTCTTTCCTCTAGAGTTGAGGGAAGCCAAAGCAGAGGAATTCATGAATCTTAAACAGGGGAAGATGAGTGTCCAGGATTACACTCTGAAGTTTAATCAGTAGGCTCATTATGCACCAGAAGTGATAAAGTAATATGAGAGCCTGGATGAGGAAATTTACATCCGGCCTTTCCAATGATCTAGCGCTTGAATGCCAAGGGACTATGCTAAATAGGGATATGGACCTTGCTAGGCTGTCTGTCCACATGCATCCGGTTGAAGAGAAGAAAAAGAAAATTGTCGAGTTTAGAGAGAAGGACGGATAAACGAAGAGAGACAGAACAGCGGATCAGGACCTCAGTTAGCAGCAGAGCGGTAATTGGGGTACCAAATGGAAAAGGAAGAAGTTTTGGGGCAAGGAGCAGTCTGCAGCTAGCGCCCCAGTGCCCAGACCCCCAGTTGATAGGCGATCTCAGTGTTTTCAGACTAGTCATGGACCTAGAGCTCAGGATACTCAGTCACAGGGCAGTGTGGCGCAGCCCGCCAGATCTTTTCCCTGTTGTAACACCTGTGGGAAGAATCATCCTGGAAAGTGTTTGTCACGACCCGAACCAGGGACTGGCCATGATGAGCATTTTGAACCATGGAGGCCCAAAACACCCCTATCTTTCTGGTAATCATGCACCTAATTCTTATGATCAAAGTAATGCGGAAGAAACACAATAATTCGGAAACATGGTCATAAATATGAAAAGAAACAATAACGGGGAAATAAAGTTCCCCCAATATCAATCAACCTCTAAACAACTGTCTACGAAAATCTCTAACAAATGACTGAGTCAAGTAACTATATATAAATTGGGACAAGGCCCCCAGTAGACCCCAAAACTAAATATAAGATAAAAGGACTGTAGGACATAAGACCTTCCAAAACATAGAAGGCTCACCACTTGTCTTTGCAACTCTGTCTGAATGATCTACTGATTCTCTTGACCCCTAGACTGGGCCTCTGAACCTGAGAGGTTGGAGAGGGGAGGGGGTCAGCACAAAAGTACTGGCACGCAGGGATATCAAAACAAAACATAATATTGTTACAAAATATAGTTGAGAGCCATTATAAAGCAATTTCATATCAAATCATTTGAAAACACATGGGCATAATGCAATAGTTTCTCAACAACAATGAAATGCAACTGAGCTAGGTGGAATACCCTACATAATTTACACCAACTGTCAAACCTCAGTTGCCACCGAGATTAGAGTATAAGTGAGGGAGAGACACACAAGACCACGAAGCATGGTGTCTCGACCCAATGGTAGTGCCCAAGATCACTTAGCCTGGGCTCCTACCTATAGTACCAATTTGGGAATGACATAAAGTCAAGTACACAAGATCACTTAGTTTGGTACCAAATTCCCTTGTCGGCAAACATGGTTTCCAGCAATGAGCCCTTACACTCAAACACCTTCTTCGGGCATCCACCTATCTCATATAAAATCAATGCATTCAAACTTCATTTAATTCAATCACGTATCATATTCTGTAGGGTATCGTCGTACCCGACTTGCAAGTCATCAATATCACATCCACATATGCATAATCATGTAAAAACCAAGGTGATTCATCATTTACAAGTGGTGAACAATAATTATTTCAAATTCATGCTATCTTTTGTTGGTCACAATATGATATAGGGTATCAAGACATTATCATGGGAATTTGAAAGCAATTTATCATTCATATTTATCAAACTTCCATGGAAAATCTCAAATCACATATGCATGGTTTCAACCATTGAAGTAAATAGGCAAACAATTCCCATGACATAAAGAAAAATGACTTAGAAATCATATTGAAAGCAAGTTATTAGCATTTGATTGAAAACCCCCATTTAAAAGCATGCATGTTCATAAAAACTACACCCATGAGATTTTAGGATAACCCCACGTACCTCTATTTCTGAAAATACTAGATGTTTCTTGAAGCTCGCGGATTTGTGATTCCGAATATGTAATTATCTTCGAAAACCTATGGTCGAATCTTGAACTATTTGGGTTTTTATTTTGAAACCCTAAGGAGTGTTCTTGAGCAACTTTGATGAATGAAGGTGTATTTTGGTGTTTGAGGGATTAAATCCCGTGTTGGTGGTATATATAGGGGTGAAGGATGACCAAAATACCCCTTAAGGAACAATTAAGGTCAAATTTGTCCCTCAGTTGACAGTTTGATAGTCTGGAGTAAATCGATTATAACTTTTTAGTCATATAATCAAATTGGATGAAACCAACTGCATTTGAAAGAGGACTCAAATATATTTCATTTTTTATATTATATCTCACACAGTTCATTATATACAGGGATTTATGATTGTTTGAAGTTGACCCTGAAATGCTGAAAGCTGGGCAATAGGCTATGCGTTTTGCTACTGTTTTGAAATCCAAACGCAGCCTTATGCATTCCAAAAAATTCCGAAACTTATCCGAGATGCACTATGAGATTTTATGATCGTAACGCAACTTGAAAATCTAAAAACGGATGTCGGGAAGGTTGAAAAGTTGTATCCCGAAGATTGCCAGCTAAAATGACTAAGTCTCATTTTACACTTAGAAAATTTTAAGTCATTAAGTCTAAGAGACTAATCTATGCACGCCTTTTACGGGGTGTTACAGTGTTACTTTGAGAGGAGAAATTGTTATTCCTGCGGTCAGGTAGGACACCTTCAGAGAGATTGTCCTGTTACAGGAGGTAATTTTGGGGGAGCCAATTCATAGGCAAATTCTTCCGCACCAGTACCTCAGAAGGGAGCCACTTCAGCTGCCGGGAGCGGTCGCAACCGGCTGTATGCTTTGACCAACTGCCAGGAGGAAGAGGCCTCACCAGATTTGGTTACCGGTATGTTACAAATATTTTCCCGTGATGTATATGTGTTGCTTGATCCCGGGTCTACCTTATCTTATGTGACCCCATATGTGGCTGTTGGTTTTAGGTTTGAGCCCGATGTGATTACAAAACCTTTCTCTATTTCCACTCCGGTGGGTGATTTTGTTGTGGCTAGGAGGGTGTACAAAAATTGTGTTATGTCTATTCTTAGTAGGGATACTGTGTTAGACCTCATAGAACTTGATATGGTTTCTTTTGATGAGATCCTAGGGATGGACTGACTCCATCAGTGTTATGCCACACTAGACTATAGAACCCGAAAGGTTACCTTTTCTTTTCTGAATAAGCCAGTAATAGAGTGTGAAGGGCACTCTTTAGCACCTAAAGGGCACTTCATATCTTATCTCAGAGCCCGTAAACTTATTTCCAAGGGTTGCTTGTATCATCTTATTCAGGTTAAAGATTCTAATGCCAAAAGTCTTCCTCTTCAGTCTGTCCCTGTAGTAAATGAATTCCCAGAAGTTTTTCCAGATGATCTCCCAGGAATTCCACCTGATAGGGAGATAGATTTTGGCATTGATGTGTTGCCAGATACCCGTCCTATTTCTATTCCGCCATATAGAATGGTTCCTGCAGAGCTAAAAGAGTTGAAAGAACAGCTAACATATCTTCTAGATAAAGGTTTTATCAGACCTAGTGTTTCTCTTTGGGGTGCACCTGTACTCTTCGCGTGAAAGAAGGATGGGTCCCTATGTTTGTGCATAGATTACCGTTAGCTGAATAAGGTGTAAGGCCCCGTAAAATCCTAAGTCTAGAATTCAGCTCTTTAAGCTTCTCAAGCTCCAAGACTTAGAAAATTTTGATAAGTGTTCAACACTTAGTCTCATTTTAGACCTCTAAACTTCAGGGATTTATTTGACGACCTTCCTGATCTTCATTTTTGGATTTTCAAGTTGCGTTGCGATGGCGCAAGGTCGTAGTACATCCTGGGTAAGTTTTAGAATTTTTCGGATAGCGTAAGGGCGTATTTGGGTTTTCAAAATAGTAGCTCGGGGAGATAAGCCCACGTCGCCCCAGTTAAAGAACCGCTATAGGGCAGGCGTTGCCTGGTGGATCGCGGGCTATAAGGCAGGCACCGCCCAGTGGATAGCACGCTATAAGGTAGGCGCCGCCCCCTGGATCGCCCCAGGCCAATTTTTGCAGTCCAGCTCTGTGTCCTTGAGGCCATTTTGGTCAATTTTCATCCATATATAAGTCCCAAACATGGGATTGAGGCCCCGAATCATCTAATTACAGTGCTTTTCATCAAAATTCACTCAAGAAACATCAAGAACAAGTCTAGGGTTCAATTGGGGGTTTCAAGTTTCAAGCAAATTCCACCGTAAATTCCACGGATTCTTAATCTAAGGTATGCATAGTGTTCATCCACGGATTCCCTTTGTCCGTGGAGTTCAAGAATCAATTTTTAAATACTAAATTATGAATGTTTCATGGTGATATGATTTTATACATGTTGGTGGTTGTTATTTGTGTTGTAAAGTAGTATTTTGATGTATTTTCATGGATATTATGATCATGTTAGTTGGAACCCATGAATTTGAGTGGTTTAATATGGTGAAGCTTATGAATATACCTATGCCTTAAAGAGTGCATGCAAGGTATTTGATAAAATGCTTAGGATGCTAGAAATTCATGTTACCATGGTTCTAAAGTATCTAAATGACAAGTCAATGTTAACTATTATAATTCAATATGAATTCCATGCTAGTGTAGTATTGCTATTGTTGTGGTATGAAGCATTCATGATAATGGATTTATACAATATGTACATGATATATATATATATCCATGCACTCCCTACCATGCACAAGATGTTGAAAAACTACATGTGATATGATATCCCCTACTTATGATGTTATGAAGTGTGAACTCCAATCTTGTGATCAAGTCAGTCATGTGTGTCAGTTTCCTTCTATCGAGTCCTGGGGGTATTCGTACCCAAAAAATATAATTGTATGCCTAGAGCCATGTCATGTTTCACGAAATTCAAAATCAAGCCATGATTTAGTAGAATTCAGTCAGTCATGTGACTCAGGAAACCTCATGATCTCAGTCAGTTATCAGATATCAGTTATATTCCGTCAGCCAATGGAATTCAGTAAACTCAGTCCATGTCTAGTCAGTTAATCATGTTCAGTCTCTTCAGATGGGAGTAGAAGTTGGCACCGAGTGAACCCAAGGATGGGAACACACACTGCCAGATAAGGGTGTGATTCTTAGCAGTCATCCTTGCGTTCCAGAACTATGTAGCCAACATAGGTTGAGACATTAACACTGTCAGATGAGGGTTGATGAGGTGGATTAGTACTGCCAGATGAGGGGTCCACCATTCTCTTTGGGAAACACTGTCAGATGAGGGTTACCGACAATTGTCTTTACAAATGGCGTGGTATTGACACCCTTCCAGTTAGGGAAGAGATTGGACCCCAGCTTATCCATAATGGCACATAGGGGGCCTGCCGGTTAAACAACTACCTCCCATAGTTTCAGTATCAGTCTCAGTAAAAGAACTTAGATAGTTCTTCAGATTTCAGTATATCATGACTGTTAGATACAGTCAATTCAGTCACAGTACGGAACTCAGATAGTTCCATCAAATTCAGGACTATCAGACACAGTCGCCCATGTTATCGGAATTACAGTATCAGTCATGTTAGTTATCAGTAAACCATGTATTAGCGTACAGATTTAACTATCACACATTTATGATTCCAGTTACTATGTGTGCATGTTTACACTCTTACGTTTATATCAGTCAGTCAGTTAGCATTGCTCATGCATGTAAACCCCTTTTGCATTTAGCCTACCTCACTCGTATACTCAGTACATTCCCACGTACTGATGCTTTTGCTCTATGGTACTTTATTTTCATGTTATACCATAGGTTCAGAGACACGAGTTCCAACCAGCAGTAGCAGTCGTATTCCAGCATACAGAGTTGCAGTGATTCCTCTTCATTCGAGGACGATATGATTTGATTCATTTATTATTTCAGTTAGCTTTCAGTTTACGGAGTTAGTTGGAGACATGTTCCTTCAACTCCTTATTTCAGGCAGTATTTAGAGGCTTTCAGATTTAGTTCAGATTTGATTCAGACTTCAGTTATTTTGGGTACCTTTCACCCATATGGATGTTATATTTTATTCAGTTAAACCTTATGGCCTATTGTTTATGTTTTCCGCATTATTACGTCTTATATTGCAGTATACAGGTACAAATATCAGTCATGAGCACCGTGTAGTGTTCCGGTTCAGATAATCGGGGCATTACATAAGGCTAGTATTAAAAATAAATATCCTCTTCCTAGAATTGGTGACCTCTTTGACCAACTTCAGGGTGCTAAGTGTTTTTCTAAAATAGACCTTCATTTGGGATATCACCAGTTGAAAGTTAGGGAGTCAGACATTCCAAAAATAGCTTTCCAAACCAGATATGGTCATTATTAATTCTTAGTCATGTCTTTCAGTTTGACTAACGCTCCTGCATCTTTCATGGACCTAATGAGTAGGGTCTTCCATCCGTTCCTAGACCTGTTTGTCATAGTTTTTATTGATGACATCTTGATTTACTCCAAAAGTGAGGAGGACCATGCCAATCACCTCCGCACTATTCTTCAGACTCTTAGAGATCATAAGTTGTATGCGAAATTCTCCAAGTGTGAATTCTGGCTGAATGCTATTGCTTTCTTGGGGCATATTATGTCTAGTGAGGGGATCCAGGTTGATCCCCAAAAGGTTGAGGCAGTGAGGAAATAGCCTAGACCCATGATTCCAATCGACATTCGGAGCTTCTTGGGTTTGGTGGTTATTACAGAAGGTTCGTAGAGAGTTTTTCTTCCATAGATGCACCACTTACTAAGTTGACTCAGAAGAAGGTGAAGTTTTTGTGGTCTGAATCTTGTGAGAATAGTTTTGAGAAGTTGAAAGACAAGTTGACTACTGCTCCTGTTTTGACTCTTCCGGAAGGTACAAAGGGTTTTGTTGTGTATTGTGATACATCCCGAGTAGGACTTGGCTGTGTACTTATGCAATATGGTAAGGTAGTAGCTTATGCATCTCTACAGTTGAAGGCGCACGAGCGGAACTACCCCACTCATGACTTGGAGTTAGAAGCTATGGTTTTTGTACTTAAGATCTGGCGGCACTATTTATATGGGGTTCATGTTGATATATTCACTGACCACAAGAGTTTACAGTATGTTTTCTCGCAGAAAGAATTGAACCTCAAGCAGAGGCACTGGATGGAATTGCTAAAGGATTACGATATGAGCCTGCACTATCATCCGGGAAAGGTAAATATGGTAGACAACACCCTTAGCAGGTTGTCTATGGGAAGTCTTTCTCATGTTGATAAAGAGAAGAGGGAGATGGTAAAGGATATTCACTGGGTTGCAAATCTAGGAGTGCTACTCTTGGATTCCGAAGATGGGGGAATGGTTGTTCATGAGATAGCTAAATCTTCCCTTTGTTCAGAAGCTAAAGAGAAGCAGATTGAAGAACCTATATTCATGTAGATTAAGAAATATGTAGGCCAGCAGAAGGTGATGTCCTTTGAAATTGGTGGTGATGGTATTTTGAGGTATCAGGGTAGATTATGTGTGCCAGATATTGATGGTTTGTGGGAGAGAATCCTTGAAAAAGCTCACACTTCAAGGTATGTTGTTCACCCAGGCTCTACTAAGATGTACCATGATCTGAAATCTATGTATTGGTGGAATAATATGAAGCGTGATGTGGCTAACTTTGTTTCCAAGTGTTTGAATTGCCAATAAGTTCAAGTAGAGCATTTGAGGCCAGGTGGTTCTTCCCAAGAGATAGCTTTACCCTTGTGGAAGTGGGAGATGATTAATATGGACTTCATTATAGGACTTTCGAGGTCCCGAAACCAGTATGATTCCATTTGGGTAATTATAGATAGGCTGACCAAGTCAGCCCACTTTCTGCCTGTCAGGACTAACTATTCGGGAGAGGATTATGCCAAGTTGTTCATTGCGGAAATATTTCTTTTGTATGGGGCACTTGTGTCCATCATATCCAATCGAGGTACACAGTTTTCTTCTCAGTTTTGGAGATCTTTTCAAAGAGGTTTAGGTACCCAAGTGAACCTAAGCACTGCTTTTCACCCTCAGACTGATGGGCAGGACGAGCGCACCATTTAGAACCTTTAGTACATGTTGAGGGCCTCTGTGATTAACTTTAAAGGTAGTTGGGAGGAGCACTTGACCCTGATAGAGTTTGCGTATAATTAAAGTTTCCATTCTAGTATTAACATGGCATCATTTGAGGCGTTGTATGGGAGAAGATGTAGGTCACTAATAGGGTGGTATGAAGTGGGTGAGATGCATATGTTTGGGCCTGATCTTGTTCGTCAGGCAATAGAGGACATTAAAGTTATTAGATAACGACTTAAGACAGCCCAAAGTCATCAAAAATACTACGCCATTGTTAGGAGAAGAAATTTAGAGTTTGAGGTGGGAGATTGGGTGTTTCTTAAGGTTTCTCCCATGAAGGGAGTCATGCGGTTTGGGAAGAAGGGTAAGCTGAGTCCTCACTACATAGGACCATACAATCTGAGAAGGATAGGTGGGGTTGTGTATGAGTTAGAATTACCTGCAAGTTTAGGTTCTATTCAGCCGGTATTTCACATATACATGCTGAAAAAGTGTGTTGGAGACCATTCATTAGTATTGCCTGTTGAAGAAATCAAAGTGACAGACTGCTTATCCTATGAAGAAGAACTTGTAGAAATTTTGGATCGCCAAGTTAGAAGATTGAGGAGCAAAGACATAGCCTCAGTTAAAGTGTTGTGGAGAAATCAGAAGGTTGAAGAAGCAACTTGGGATACAGAAGATGACATGAGGGCTAGATACCCAAGCTTATTTGATCCGACGAATAATGAGATGGAAGATATAATCCTTGTTTTATTCTTTTATATGCCTTATTGTGCTTGGAATCGTACTTATCTGTTTTTATGCATCATCATTTGGGGACGAATGATCCCAAGGGAGGGATAATGTAACACCCCGTAAAATTCTTCATGAGTTATATTGTAATAGTGTGCTTGTTGAGTTAAGAGCTTGAAAATTTTCTAAGTGTAAGAAAAGACTTAGAATTATTTTTAGCTTCTAAACTTCGGAGAATTTATTTTTGACCTTCCTGACCTCGGATTTTAGATTTTTTGTTGCGTTGCGATGGGGCAAGCCTATAGAACATCTCAGGTGAGTTTCGGAATTTTTGGACCTCGTTTAGGGCACGTTTGGATGCCCAAAACAGTAGCACCATGCGATATGCGTGCGTCACATGGTCCAACACACGGTGGCAGCAAGCGATATAGCATGTGTCGCATGCTCTAGTGCGGTGGGATAGAGCATGAGACGCATGGTCTACTGCATGCCTGGGAATTTTTCAGCACCTACACTCCATCTCATTAAGGGTGTTTTAGGTATTTTCCACGCCCTTATCGGCATAAACACGAGATTCTTACCCCAATTAAGCACATTATTCATAGTTGCACCAAAAATCATCAAGAACACTCTCTGGGGTTTCAAACAAGAATCCCAAATAACTCAAGATTCAACCGTGAATTTTCGAAATAAATTAGAGATTTGAAATCCACAAGCCGTGGGCATCAAGAAGCATTCGTTTATTTCTTATATAGAGGTGCGTGGGGTTGTCCTAAATTTCATGGGCATGCTTTTGAAAAGAATTCATACAAGACTTTAAATTTATACAAGTATATATATATATTATTACAAGTGGTGTTTTCGTTTTAATACCAATAACTTGTTTTGTGATATGGTTTTGAAAGAAATATTGAAATATCCTGGGGTTGTCTATTTGAATATATGTCCATGGTTGAATTGTGAACATGTGATCTGAATTTCGAAAGGATGTAATCTGTAAGGATTGTGAATTCTTTAAATCCCCCATGATAATGTCTTATACCCCATATTATACTTGTGTTAAACTATTGAGAGCATGAGTTTTGAAATTGATATGATATTACTCATAAATGATAAAACTTCTTGAACTATTACATGTTGAGAACCATGGTGCATGTGTTTGATGTGTGTGAAAGTCCTATATATGTGCATGGTGTGAATGGCATGAGAAGTTCGAGAATTGATGTGATACTGATGACTTGCAAGTAGGGTATGACGATACCCTGCAGAGTATGATATGTGATTGATTGAATTGAGCTTAATGCTTGACTTTATATGAGTTAGGTGGTTACCCAAAGAAAGCTCGGGTCAAATGACTCTATGCTAGAAACCGTGAATTGCCGACACAGGAAACTTGGTACCATGTTGTGTGATCTTGTGTACCTAATAATGTGTCCTCCCTATTCGGTACAAATGGTTAGGAGCCCTGCTCTGTGATCTTAAGCCCAACCCTGACACATAGACTTGATTGGGATGGAGACACTCTACTATGTGATCTTGTGTGTCTTTCTCTCCTTATTAATACTCAGATCTTGACGACAATCGGGATTTGACAGTTGGTGAAAATTGTAGGGTGTACCACCAGCTCAGTAGTGTTACATTGTTGTTCAAAAATCATTATACCATGCCCATGTGTTTTCGAACTATTTTGCAATCATGGGTTTCATAGTAGCTCTCATTTATGTTATATAAAAACCTTTTATATCATTTTTGGATTACTCTGCGTACCAATACATCTGTATTGACCCCCTCTCCTCCCTCCAGGTTCTGAGGCTCAGTATAGGGGTCCAAAAAAGCAGTAGATTTTATCAGACAGAGTTGCAGTGTCCAGTCTCACCTTTTCTATTCCAGAAGGCCTGTTACTTTCAGACAATTATTATTAGATATGATTTTGGTCTGCTGGGAGCCTTTTCCCAGTTTTCAGATTATGTCAGTTATCATGTAGTAGAGATTTCGCAGACGGTTTTCAGATGTTGTTAGATGGTTTTGGATTGTCCTTCTCTATTATTGAATCTATATCAAATTTATGACCATGATTTTGTTTTGCCGAAAATTTCCGCATTTCCTTATTTGTGTATGAATGGTGTATATGATTTCAAGTTAGTAGGGTATCCTATCCTTCATGGTTCGAGATGCCCGTCACGGCCAGGGCCTCGGTTTGGGTCGTGACTTGGACCCTGCGCATAGCGGAAGCTTTAATACATCGAGCTGCCCTTTTATGTGTGTGTGTGTGTGTTAGATAGAGAGGGAGAGGAAGAGACAAAAGTCGCTAACTGTCAATGAATATAATATTTTGAATCCATAAGTTCTAAAGTACAATAAGTACAGTTTTAAGAATTTCCAAGGTTGAATCTTTCAAGTTTAAGTCCTACAGATGACAGTCTATATCTATGTCTGGAACTTCGGATAACATGTATCCTGGCAATGTCGTTGCATATTTTAAGGTACATTTCTTATCGCATAAGTGAAATTCTCTCAAAAGACCTATAAATTATCGAAATTTATGCAGACTTAGCGAAAGATATGACATAACGGATGAAAAAGATGATCATATATAAAGGGGATACCATTTAGTTGGGAATATGTTTAAGACATGTTAGTAAGGCTACTCTTTATAATATGATGTTAATAGTTGTTAAAAAGTGCTACAAGAGGAATTAACCTAGCCTATATGTAATGCATGTTTAATAATAGGTCTTTAGATGCATGGATTATAATTCATGTTGTCCAGTCAAGAACTCACGTTCAGAAGATAAAAGTTACGGATATGAGGAAGCTGAGATGGATGTGTGGGACTAAGAGATAGGATTAGAAATGAAGATACTCGGGTATGAGTGGCCTTGATGAATAACAAGATGTGGCAAGTGAGACTGAGATAGTCCAGGCATGTAAAGAGGAGAGGAGCCGATGCCCCGATATGGAGGTGCGAGAGATTGGCTATGAATGGCTTCAAGAGAGGTAGAGTAGATCGAAAAAGTAATGGGAAAAGATGATTAGATAAGACATGATGTAGTTTCAACTAACTGGGGACATGACCTAAGACGTGAGGTTATGGAGGACACGAATTCGGTAGAGTTCTCTCTCTTTTCCTTCCATACTAGTTAATTAGTAGTAGTACTACTCTTTTGTACTTTGATTATCATAGTATTCTGCGTACAATACACCCTGGTGGTGGGGCCCTTCCCCGAACCATGCATATAGAAGGAGCTTTAGTGCATCGGGCTGCTTTGAATTGTTTTTCCATGCTCTGAAGGTCTATCAAAATTCGGAAACTCTCCCTAAACTCCACTTGTGGAATTTTACTGGGTATATTGTTGTTGTTGTACCATGAATTATTTAGTGAAGGTACATTGGGTCTATAGCATTGTCGGTGACGAAAAAATGATCTTACATAGATTGTTATATCATGTGATAAAGGATGTATAAGTAAAATAACATGTAATGGACTAAAAACCATATCTGTCATATGTAATTCAAGGTATTGGGTAAAAACTGAAATATGTAGTTGAATTATTGGAAGCAATAAGTATAAGTAGTAGCTCACATTCATGTCTTTATACTCTCTTATTCTTCATCTTACTCTCATCATATATGTCTCCAACTATAAATAAAAACCAAGAAGTACAATAAAATAGAGAGGCAACTTATGGAACAGGCAGTAACGGCAAGACCAAGTGAATGTGATAAAGTAGCAAATATACCCGTTGCGAATGCAATTGCAACTGCTAACACTAAGAAGCACAGACAAATACCTGCGAGATCATAAAGTTTCTATATAATTTTCTTAAGAGGATCTCTACTTGTATCTGCCATGAGGAAGTAGATGAATATCACAACAGCTGAGAATGTGAAGGCAATGGCATCAGAAACAACAAATGCACGAAATCCTATTTTCCTAATTAGAATCTCCATCCCTTGATTAGGGCTATCGGAGTCTCTCTCAAAACCTCCTGGCAATGTGATACCAGCAGCGAAAGTGACTGTCATTATCAAAGTGGCCACAACAATATAGATTTGAGCTACTTTCGTAATACTTTCGACTTCTGTTTGATCTGCCTTTTTTTCTTTATCACGATCATCTTCCCTCAGTCGCATTTTGACTCCTGTTCCCATTTCATCATTCAGTTGCATTTTGACTCCTGTTCCCATTTCATCATTCAATTGCATTTTGACTCCTATTCCCATTTCATCATTTGGATTGTGAATATACTCGTACTTCCGCTTTACTTCAAAGTCAGGTTTTCCAAATTGGCCAATGCTACACAAATCCTCCACCAATTTCTCCTATTTTCATCAGTAGTACAGTTTGTATTGAGTCAGTCAAAAATTTAACACAGTAACTTGTCTAGCAGAGAACTAATTTGTTCATAGCGTAGGAGGCAACGATATCATGTAAAAATAAATTCAGGCGAAGGTAGAGAGAGAAATAGAATTACAGTTTTACTTGATGTTTCAACACCACATCAAGAATGGACAAAAAGCAGAAGATTTGTGAGTTCACGCAAATCGTTATTTCACTTGACATAATCCTTGAACTAGTATATCAATATTTCACCAGCATATACTCAAGCGCAACCAGTATTTGAAAAACAAATGTGCGGCCGCTTACCTTCTCTGTTGTCTCTGTGCATGACAATGCAATATCAAGTGGAGTCTGGTTTTCTTTGTTAAATGACATCTTCTTTGCTCTAGGATGGTTTATTAATTCAGGCACATGGTTACCAGAGGAAGCAAGCAAATGGAGAGGAGTGTTGCCGTCACTATCTGGCTCATCAACAAGGCTATCGCACTTATCAGAGTCATAAGAAGCAGACTACCTCGTCTTGATTGTTCTATATGGAAACATGAAGAGCATTTTGATTGTTGCTTTTAAGCAAATCCCAACAATTAGGGCAGTGATATAATAGCTTATTTATCATGTATACGTCACCTTCACTGGTTGCAATGTGAATTGCTGTCGTCCAGTCATTTTCACTTCCTGTCGGAAGGTACACTAAGGTTTTTTTCCACTGCAGTATATCAGATACTACATCCTCCAATCCTAATTTAACAGCAGAATACACATAAGTCAGGTTCCTCGTATGAAGGCTTATTCCAACGCCATAGTGATCTAATGCAATCTGGATGCGTCAACATGATAAATGCATAAATAAGGGGTTAGATCTTCTCGCAAATAAAGTTGCACAACACACATTACGAAATCATCAACAGATATTGCAGATAAATGTTTTTTAGAGCAGTCGCATAACTAGTGATGTGAATGCTACATAATTTTTATTTCACGCATTAATACCATTTTAAATGGTAATTCTTGATGCCTAGAAGTTTTTGCATTTTAATTTTGAAGAAATAAGTCAAAATATCAGATGCAGCTCCTCTCGAGAGAGCCTTTCGTCCAGTTTCTCGAGTACCATTTGAATCTAATGGAAAAATTAGTTATCTCACAATCAACAATCCCCTCTTCTCCTCTCCCCTCCGAGTGAAACAACTTCCATTACCAGTAAAATGGATATCAAATATAGGATGCTGAAAAAACCAGCTCATTGGAAAAGACAAGTGTTGTCACCTGTCTCGCTGTTAGAAAATTCACAGATGCAACAACAACATACCCAGTGTATTCCTACATAGTGGGGTCTTAGGAGGGTAAAATGTACGCAGTCCATACCACTACCTCCAAAGAAGTAGAGAGACTGTTTAGAAAATATTTTTAGTCAAAGAATATAACGTTGCACAGAGATATTGAAATGACATGGCTCAACCCACCCCTCCTCTAAGTCTTCTTCTCTTCCCTCCTATTTTTTCTTATGACAGAATTGCTATTCAGGTGGATAAACACTGGGGAATAATTGACAAAGAAGAACTTTTGCAAAACTATTTTTCCAAATACCCACTTAATTTCTTTTTGATTTATTTTTTAGGTTTAGGGTGCAAAAAGTGGAAAAAGTGGGTCCCACACGTTGGCCAAGGGACCAATTCATCATTTATACAACTTTACAAATTTGATATAATACACCTAACTCCCTCCACTTATTCCAATATCCAAAAAAGAAATCCCTCACTCTCTCCTCTTCAATTCCCAACTCCCGCTTTCAAACAACTTCTTCCAAAAATGTCATTTTCGTACGTTCTTCATCTGTAGCTGCTAAGGGGGCGTTGTTTCTTCACAAGGTTAGTTAAAATCGAGTTTCAATCATTTCTAGATCCATTTAAATGGTTTTTGTTTTTGCTAATCGATTGGTAGTGATGTAGGATTTTTTTTTTCGAATTTGGTGTTTTGATTTAATCGTGTTTTTTTAGCAACGAAATGTTGAATGGTGGTATAATTATTGTTTGAAGAGTTATTTTGGCATTTTGATTTGAACAGCGTCCTGTTTCTGTCCGTAGACCCGTGGTCTATTCGTAGACCCGTGGTCTATGAAATGAGAATGCCCTAGATATATTTCAATTTCCAGACGTATGAAATTTTTTTAAAACATGATTGCTGAAATAGTGAAAATTGAAATATTAATAGCTAATTAGTTTGATTAGGTGCACTAGTTTTAACTTTAGCAATTGTTTTGTTTTGATATTTTGCATGTTCGATTTTGGTTCAATTATTGTATGTTTGTGTAGTGAACTTTTTAATAGTGGGGTGTTTGTTAATTTTTTTTTTTGGGAGGGGGGATTTCATTTGATCATTGAGTTATTTTTGTTCATAGACTTGTGGTCTATGAACTGAAAATGGGGGATTTGTTCTTTAGGTGTAGACTGTGTTGAAAATGGATAGAAAAAATATTATTCCTAAACAGAAAGACGATACCGCTGGTAGTAGTAGAAAAAGAAGAGTTGCGGTAGTTGAAAAAGTGTCAAAAAGAAAGAAAATTGAAGAGTCGGTGACCGAATCAGATTCGGAGTTAAAGGAGATAAGCGACTACGTCAATTCTAGTGAAGATGTTGCCAAGCGGAGTGTCAGTGGTGATAGTGAAGAGTGCGAGGGAAGTTGGAGTAATAGTGATGATGGGGATAATGATTCGTTGTCTGTGCTATATCTTTCAAGGTGCATTTTCGTGGAGCGGTATGACCTTTGAACGATAATTGACGAGGTCAGATCTTTCCCGGCAAAGATATTGGTCAGATCAACAATGGCTGCTTATCGAGAATTTAAGCAAATTCTTGTCGACCAAGAATTGAAGAAAAGATTCAAGCGGTCCTGTTTTGGACACCTGAGAAACCTGCCGGAACATCTCAAGTTCAATGGGCAGTTGGTCCATTATTTTCTGTTGCGACGCATTAAGAACGATAAGATGCGTCATGAGATGTGGTTCTGCGTTAACAACAAGCCTGCCTGTTTTGGCTTGAAAGAGTTTTGTTTGATCACGGGGCTAAACTGCTAATCATACCCCAGTGAATCAAAAATGAAGAAGGTGTTAGCAAAGGGGGACAATTTTTATTTTAAGGTGACAAAAAACAAAAACATCACGGCGGCCAACTTGTTACACCTGATCAGAGGGAATAAGCTGAACGAGGACCAGAAGTTCAACTGTTGTCTACTGTGGTTCTTGCACACCATGTTTCTTGCGAAAGATTCGACGAAGGTTGTCAACATAAAACTTATTCGAATAGTCGACTCTTTGAGTATCTTCGAGAAGTATCCGTGGGGGAAAGAGACATTTCAACTGACCATGGACTATCTGAAGAAGAAAAGTGACCTGAAGAAGCAGAAGGAAGTATTTGATGACAAACAGAAGGCATCCTATGCTCTATTCGGATTTTCCTGGGCATTCATGGTATCTACCATAAACCCTTAAGTGAGTTTATCATAGATTATCATTTTATTTATATTATGTCATAGACTCATAGTTATTTTTTTAATTGCTATACTGCTTACAGATTTGGATCTATGAGGCCTTTACTCATCTTGGAGAATTTGCTGGAAAATCAATGGATGAGCCCTTACCCATCCCCCGCATCCTCAGATGGAACACTTCAAAAAGCGATAAGATAATCTAAGGCGACCCATTCAAGTATAAAGGAAAAGTTACTGAGGTATGAACTTATTTTCTATATGCAATAATAGTACCGTTTTATCAAATGTTATGTAATTGTTAATTGATATTTGGTAGAATGTGAACCCGTACATCATCCCTACTATTCGTGAGACGAAGATGGATTACATGATTACGTTTGAGACATATACGGACGAGGTGAAGAATAACGTCCTCGATGGCTTGAAGAAAGAGTTAGAAGGGGTGATTGTCCTCACTTCAAATGAGGATAATGATGATGACGGGGATTTGGGTGGTAACCCCGTTGGAGTACGTGTTGGTGATGATGATTCTCCGAGCACCTCCAAAGATGCAGCGGGAACCTCATCCCCCGTGGATCTTCATAAGCGTGTGGCTGCGCTCGAGGAAGCGGTGTTGGATATTGCTATCTATATCAAAGAGAAAAGAATGAAGAGAAAGGAAAATGATAAGAGACAACATGTGTGAGGTAACTTCATTCATTAATTGATGTTGTTAATGAATATTCAGCTTTAAATATCAGTAACACTTTGTAATATTATGAAATAGTGCATGTGCATGAATCGGAGAGGAATGAAGAAGGAGAAAAAAAGAGCAAAATGGATGAGTTGGCCGCTGTTGTGGCAGAAGAGGAAAAAGAAGAAGAAAATAAGGATGGTGAAGAAGATAAGAGCCAAGAAGAAGGTGAAAAAGTAGCAGCAGCAGCAGCAGAAGAAGAAGTGGCAGCAGATGAACAAGGAGGTGCGGAAAAAGGAAAAACTGTTGAAGAAGAAGTTGGCAAAGCTGACAAAGAAGAAGTTGAACAAGAAGCAACAGGTGAACGAAAAGAAAAAGTTGAGGAAGAAACAGTTGTTGAAGCTGAGGAACAAACAGCTGCTGCAGGTGAAGTAAGAAAAGAAGGTGTGGAAGAAAAGAAAACTGAAGAAGAAGCAGCTGATACACATGCTGAAAAAGAAGGAGAAGAAGGTGAGAATGAAGAAGCAGCTGAAATTGTTGAGAAAAAAGAAGTTGAAGCTGTCCAAATAGATGTGGTCATGGACATTGTTGATGAAATCAATAGTAACACTTGTGTTGATGAGGAACTTAGGGAAACAGACATTTAAATGCTAAGATGTTTAATTTGTTGTTAAATGATGAGTTGTTAGGATATGACAATTTTTTTTATTCCACAAATATGAAGTTTGAAGAATATGGTGGTAGGATATGACAATTATTCTTTTATTTTATGAAACTTGTTATGATTCTGAGCTGAATCTGTTTCTATCAAACTGATTTATGGCATGGAATTTGAATATGCAGGGTGTGGTCATAGTTGGTACATTGTATGCTTGATATCATAGAATGCATACTTAATATTCCATATACCATATGCATAGTCTATCATTACCCTGCTGGTCGAATTTAAGTTGACGTGTTGTTTAATCGACTATGGTTCTATCAAAAATAGTATTTAACATTATACAAAAGTAGAACTATTATTATTTTATTCAATATCACTACATCCATGTTACACTTTTCCAAAGAACGAATACTAGCATTATAGCACATAACATTATTTTTAGGACATTCTCTCTTTCTTCGGCGAAAATCAATTTTAATTTTAGTTGATCCCTGTCTATTTGGGTGTCATATAGCAATAGTTTAAAGTGATCCCTCTATTCTTTGGCTTCTTTGAAAAAAGTCATGAGAAAATCTTTATTTTCTTCGCATTGTTGGAGCCTTTGTAGTAGATTAAATTTTGCCAAGCCTTGAAAATTTGATGTCTCGAGTCCCGGAATAAACGTTGATGG
The DNA here is from genome assembly GCA_030864215.1 of Capsicum pubescens. NCBI lineage: Eukaryota > Viridiplantae > Streptophyta > Magnoliopsida > Solanales > Solanaceae > Capsicum > Capsicum pubescens. Next base: position 299,086,681 of record CM061542.1, on the reverse strand, counting down.
ACTAGATGGAGGTGATAGCTCATCAAGCCATTTGAAAAACGAGCATGAGTCATTATCCTAGGAAAAAAAATAATTACATAATCATTAACTTAACTTTTAAAAAAAAAAACACGCACACCTCACCTTTGCAATTGCACAATTATAAAATTTGCGACCTGGATTTGAATCCGTGCGTGACGTCCTCAAGACAACCGAATTCCCATAATGACAAATTAGAGTATTTTTAGAATTGGATGATTGAGATGCTTGCGACATTGTAGATTTTTTAAAAATAAAATAAAGTTGATGAAATAAAATAAGGAGGGATGTACACCTTATATATGAAGTAAAAACAAAGTGTTCACACTGATGGCTTACAAAAGTAGCCATTTTTTACCGTTGGAAAAGTAATTTTTCTCTTTTAAACTGGTGGTGAGACTAAATAGACTGTCGTAGATCATGACCTATGTCAGCCATTGATTTGTATGGTTTACCATAGACTTACACTTTATTAGTGCATTGACTGATATCCTGGTTATGCGTAGACTACCGTGATCTATGTACACATCTATAGACCATCACGTGGAAAAATGAATAATTAAATTAAAAAAATAAATAAATAGATAATAGTAACATGTTTTGGGGCTGGTGGAAGAAAATAAATAAATATAATATGATTTAAATGGATAATCACATGTTTTGGGGCCGGTGGAAGAAAGCAATTACATTAAAAATGATTTAAATAGATGATCTTGGACTGGTGATGACACTTAATAGACCGTCGTAGATCATGAACTATGTCATCCATCGATCAATATAGTCTATCGTAGACTTACACATTTATTATTGCATCAACTAATATCATGATTAGGCGTAGACCACGATGATCTATGTACAAGGTTATAGACCATCACTTGGATGTAGTTAAAAAATGATTAAATAAATTATAAATAAATGTGGTGTGGATTTCTACACATGTGAAGGAGTGTAAACAAGTCACATAATCATATTAGAGCTTAGACAAATTAGGGAGGGTGAATTAAGAAGTGTGTGGATGGGTAGTGGTTGAATGTGATACGCCCAAATTATAACTCTCGTTAGAAAGTGCAAGCAGTCGCTGTCAAATATAGAACCCAACTGGGTTGGGTGTCGAATCCCACAGGGAATACTATGATCACTAAGTATTGTGATTATTATTAGACTGTTGATCGAAGGTTCCAAAGTAAAGGGGGGTTTCAGTTTAAGTGCACAATAATATTATCGGTGTAACAATGAGATGATATGTGTAATAATATTTGATCACAGAGAATGACAAGTTAGGGTTATGTCCACCTTGTAGCTTCTACTTCTCTATTAACTATGAGTAATAAGGATTTATACATGCATGCACTTATAGAGAGATGTATTCTAATTCTAAATCCAAGTGTTTCTCAACCATCAAGGATTTATTCACCTTAGTTCTCTCGAATCCAAAGTGTACAACCAATCATACGAACTCTCCAAGTAGTTAATCCTGCTAAGGCATTAACGTGTAAAATAGAGGTTGGAAACCCTATTTTCTTGTCACACTCTCTTTTCCAAACAGTAAATTTTCTATCGAACAAGTTATTGCTATAATGGCACATTCTCTATGTTTGAAACCACGAGAATTCAATCATAACAAAGAGAGTAATGATATAAGTGGATTAACACATCATAAATTCAAAAACCCATAGCAATAGAGAGTATACTACAAGGTTTCCATAACCCTAACAAATAAACTTAGCTACTCATGAATAAAACGGAAATCACAATAGAAATATTCATCATACCAAAACTTAGAACGGTCTTGGTGGAGAAGATGAATAGCGAAAATAAGAGGGAAAAACATTTCTCTCTCTCTCTCTCCTCAAGCTAAGCCGCTTTCTCTTGTTTTCAAAAAAATACAGAATGTGAATAATGTGAATAATAATCCCTAAAAATTCAGCAATAATGCTTTTAATAACATCCTACTCTAATAAATTGCTACTGCATCCTTAACTATTTAAAAATACTGAGTTTGCCCGGAAAAAAGTTCTCATGCATCACATTCAGTCCAAGAGCTGCTTTCCTTTTTATGTGAAGTTTTCCTTTGCTGTCCACAGGTCCCCAAAGTGCTGAAATCTTCTTCATTAGTACCTGAAAAGCATGCTAATCACATAGGTCAGCTCACTTAACTAAAAATAGACTAAAAGTGCAAGAATTATGTATTTTATCCTCAAAACTTAGCTAAAACATGGGTAAGTTTTGGTGCTTACACGTATAAATACGCCCAACATCAGAATGCTCAATATCATAAGAGTAATGTTTAAACAAAGCATAAGTATGTATATAGGATATGTATTGTATTTGATGCCTACACATTCCACATATTTCTTTCATCACCACCCCTAAATCAAAAGAGTGTGTGCAATTGATAGTGGTAAAACATTTATCATCCTCAATACATACTTGTGCTTTGAGAAACATTACTCTTACGATATTGAGCATTCAACCACTACCCATCCACACACTTCTTAATTCACTCTCCCTAATTTGTCTAAGCTCTAATATGATTATGTGACTTGTTTACACTCCTTAACATGTGTAGAAATCTACACCACATTTATTTATAATTTATTTAATTATTTTTTAACTACATCCAAGTGATGGTCTATAACTGTGTACATAGATCACCATAGTCTACGCATAATAATGATATCATTCGATGGGATAATAAACATGAAAGTCTACGATATACCAGACTGATCGAAGGTGGACATAGTGCATGATATACGACGGTCTATTAAGTGTCACCACCAGTCCAACATCATCTATTTAAATCCTTTTTAATTAAATTATTTTCTTTCATCAGCCATAAAACATGTGATTATCCATTTAAATCATATTATATTTAATTATTTTCTTCCACCAGCCCAAAATACATGTTACTATTTTTTTTAATTTAATAATTGTCTTTCATAATTGTCAAAACGTGTGATTATCTATTTAAATCATTTTTAATTTAATTATTTTCTTCCACCAGCCACATAACATGTGATAATCTGTTTAAATCTTTTAAAATTAAATTATTTTTTGAAAATCTGTTATTATTTATTTTAATTTACCCGATGATCCATCGATTCATGTAGTCTACGATCGACTAATATGTACAGTCGACGAAATAATTTGTATAAAATCTAAACATTAGATTTTACTCTTCAGGAAATTAGTCAAGCTACAATACGGTAACTTGAAAAGGTAGACATATTTGATTCGAGTTTTCAAACAAGGGATCAGAACAAAGATGGCAAACACACAATGTTAAAAGAAACTGAAACATAGTTGTATTGAAATTGTTCATTGCATTACATAATAAAATTTACATCAAAAAGGGGGAAATGGAAGAAGCTTTCTTCTAACAAGATCCTACAAAGAAATCTTCTTCAGCAATGAACAAATCGAAAAAACGTAAAAATATATACTAAAATAAAACATTTAAACTAAATTATAGGGATGGTGGGGGGTGATGTAGTCAGGGCCTTCCATTTCGAGCCTTTCCAGAATTGCCCTCAAGAAACGAGCAATTCGACGGAGCTCCCACTCCAGGTAGATGCGGTCTTGACCCAGCCCATAGAAAAGTCGTGCAAAATCATTCCTTAGGAGGAGGAGGTCGTAGTGCCTTGGAGGAACACGTCTGATGGGGCGCAGGGGTATCCTTCTTGGAGGCATTTTTTTTATTTGGGTAAAGAAGAAGAAGAAGAAGAAGAAGAGACAATTTCTAATATTTTCGGTTTAGGAAAAACTGAAGGGTTGCGTAGAAAGAGGGCCTGTACTTATAGACCTATAGATTGCGTCCGCTCATATATCCACCCAATGATAGGTCGACGTGTCTGACAAGAGAAAACATTCCGTATGCGTATACCAGCTATTTTTCCTCGTGAAGAGACGTTTTGTGCAGCTTTTTAATAAATGGGAACGGGAAACAAGGGAAATAATGATTCGTTGCATCGATTGAAGAGATAAGCCAGAAAAATGACCAATATAATGTGTTATATCAGCAATAATATAATCAATACATAATATTTTATAGACCATATATTATATATACCATAGACTATAGATAGTCTATCGTAGACAAAGCTTTAGGTCGATAATAACTGAACGTTAAAATCTACAGAAATACACATTCATCCCCTAAAATAGTAGCTTTACAAATGAAGCTAAAAAAAAACTATTTATGATTTGATGCCCATTCTACACGTGGTTCTTTTGTGTCCGGATTTCTTGCATATTGAACACCTATTCTTCCTTTTGGACTTGAATATCTCACCGATGCCCTTAGTGTGTTTGACTTTCTTCCTTCCGAGTTTGGGATCGTACGGGGGTGGAGAAATTTTGGTGTCTACCAATTCCTGTGGCACAGTCCATTCAGCCTCCGGAGGGACCACGTTAATTGCTTCTGAGTATGCGAGGAGGTAACTTTCAGCTTTATAAATTGGCGAAGAGTAGTCATAGATGGAGTTACCATAATCTTTGCCATCGCCGTACTTTGCTCGCAAAGCTGCCATTGCGTGTTCGCACGGCATTTTCACCAAGTCAAATTTCCGAAAAGAATAGATCCTCTCTGAGAGATTGACCTTGGCAGTAACTCTGTTGCCGAACACCGTATACTCATCGAGAACCCCGTTTGGATTACCCACATACAAGGAATCGCTCGCACTCTTATTATCCCTTAGGATCCTTTCCGCAGAAGGCACAAATATGTTCTCTTTACCACCGACAAATGCATGCCGCTCCCTAAACTTTTCACCAAATTCTTTAGCAATTGAATTGAATATGTACAACACGGGGTACTCCCATTCATCCATCAAAATTGAGTTGAGCGACTCGACGATTTTTGTGGTCATCACGTCGTACCTATTGCCCGGAAAGTGTGCTCTACTCCATTTTTCAAAACCAAGCACATTTTCAAGGACATGAGCTGCCTCGGGGCATTTACTCTTCAATTCCACAAAATTATCGCTAAAATCATCAAAGGAATAAGCCTTTGCCGCGGCGTAGAATAGATAAAGATGTTCTCTGTAGTGTTGATTTACACGAAGATTTTCAGCGAGGTGCCTCATGCAAAGTCCATGATGTGCACGACTGTATACATGGGAGAAGGCATTGGCGATGCTAATGTGCCTGTCGGAGATGACGCATAGATCTAGTTCATCTTCTATGATAGACTTCAGCTTCTAGAAGAAGAAGGTCCAAGAAGCATCGTTCTCTTTATCGATGACACAAAAGGAAATCGGAAATATATGATTTTCGGTGTCCTGTGCAATGGCGTTCAGTAGAACGCCCCCGTACTTGCCATACAAATGTGTGCCATCGATGGCAATTACCTTTCTCATGTGGGAATATCCTCGTATGCAAGCTCTGAATGCTAAGAAGTAGTAAACGAACGATCCATCCATCCGATTTACCATGATAGAGTAAGAAGACCCGGGATTCAATAACTCCACCATGTGGGAAAAATCCGGCAAGAAAGCATATCCGTGCTCTGGTGTCCCACGAATGATGTTCTTCGCAATTACACTTTCTTTCCAATATATCCAATAGCTTGCGTTGCAACGCAACTCCTAAAATATAATTCTTTGAATTTCTCTTATGCTTGGACCCTTACCATCCCGAAAATGATTTACGCATACTGAAGAAATCAATTCGGATGAGACTTTTTTGTGCCTGCGGGTGGCATTTTCAATGCTGCATGTGTGCATTCAGACATACTTGTATATGCAAAATCTGTCCGAGGTGTCGTACTTTTTTTCCCGCAACATCCAGCTACAACCACGAGATAAGCATTGTGCCTTCATCAATTTCGTGCAGCTCTTCTCCATATAATAATCAAAAGACTGCCTCGTCGCTGCTGCGTCTAGTTGTATTTTCAGCTCTTTTTTATCGGCGAATGTTTGACCACAACAGAAATTGGTTCCGTCAGTGAAGAAGTGTCCTGCTTGTGATTCTATTTCACGGTCTTCTTCATCATCTTGCGAGTCCGATGAAAAGTCTTCCATATGCATAGAATAATCTTCCATATTAATTGTATCATCGACATCGTTCTCGTAATCATTCAAATCATCGTCAATCAAATCATCGTCGACTGCAGGGCGCCGCAGTGGGGGTGCTGATGAATTCACCGGTCCTTCAAAGGACCTCTCAACCACATTTATCCTCAAAATTGTCCTAAACCCATCTGCATCAGCATCCATTATGTATGTCAGCACACGTACATCGCTATTTATGATCGTAGGATTCACCTTTTCCCTCGAATGCATTACATAACTAATCACCACGTCACTCGGCGCACAATCTAGATCCCCGCTCTTCATTACGCTTGCCACAAATTCGTTCATACTGTTGCGGCGAACAGGAATGGGAATTGTCACCTTGGTAAATTATCTCCATTTCCAACATTTCGAAGTCTCCACCCATTCTCCCATGAAATCACCAGAAACAAGAACAAATTCTGCAATAGACATCCTAGAATTAAGCTTCGGTCGATGGTAGATTATGCTTATGGTCTATGTCGTGTTGTATGCACGGTCGATGACTGGCGAGGACGGGTCGATGACTGCATAGATTTCTGTACAAATACTTGAAATTGTAAATATTGCTTGTAATCAATGATTGTTGGGTTTATGGAATAAAGAAATGAACTTGGAGTCGCCTGAGCTGCTGTAATGCACTTTCTAAAGTGGTTTTGAGTAATGTGAGTGATTTAAAGCCTTTTAACAATGGTGGAAAGTGTGTTTGAGAAGATATGAAACAAATGGGGTAACAATGGATGCAATGGACAAGCTTATGATGTTTGTGGACTAATTTACAACTGATCGCCGAAAAATAACGCCGGAAAAGCGACCGGAATCGGAGCTTTTTGGTTGGAAAAATAACCACTTTCTATTTTTAGCTTTTGAAATTATTTTTTTTAATATTTTTGGAAACCTAGATATTATTTTTATAGATATAGTGGTGGATGATGGAGTGGATTGAAGTGTATTATTAGAAACTTGTGGGTGAATTTATTAAGTTGGAAGTATTGGGTTAAAGTGAATTATTATAAAGGTTGGGGCTGAAATTGTTAAGATGGAAAAGTTGATGGTGAGGTGGAATTAAGTGGGTATTTGATAAAGGATTTAAAACTTGTGGGTATTTGACAAAATAGTTTGGATAAAGATTCTTTTTGGCATAAAGGCCCTAAACACTGCTGGACATTAAATAGCCACATCACGATTGATTTTGGTTGGCTAGTTTAGAAAGTCATGGGAGCAGGCCAAAACTTCTTTGTTCACATCGTTCTCTAAACCTTGGCGAGATAGTCTTTCGGAGAGGAGAAGAGGGATTAGGGTAGTTGTCAGAGAATAACTAGTAAGAAAATTAGTCCATTGGATTATAAGTTGATGCAGCTAATGGAGGATCCTAGTGAGACTATCGAAATGATTAATCCAAATTATGGGAAAGTCAACTGAAGTTAGATATCGATACAGTAAATAACAAAAATTATGTACCTTTATGTTCCTGAATTATTGCTGCATGCAGCGGCATTCTATTAGATGGACCTGCAACATAAGTTGGTTTCTTGCAAGATTCCAAGATGTTAATCAAAGCATCATGAAAACCAGATTCAGCCGCCAGATACAGTGGCGTCTCCTGCGCATGGTTTGGCGGAAATTCGAATTCAGGATCTTCTTTCACCAAGAGCTTAACCACATCTAGATGTTGGCTCCGCACGGCCTTGTGCAGCGCTGTATCTCCACTAGCATCCGTCATCCTCATGAGTTTCTCCTTAGTATTATGACCTTCGTACATGCAAGTAGCACACGTACTACTTCAGTGTGCCCTTCGTTAGCTGCTATGTGAAGAGCGTTTTCATTTTTCTTGTTTTGACAGCATAACATTGCCGGAGTAATCTTAAGGACTTCTGCTGCGAAACGGGAGTGGCCATAGAGGGCTGCGACATGGAGGACCGTGTTTCCCTTTGGAGTGACTTGGTAGCCGTTTTTATCATCCCTTTTCAAATGATCACCAAGTAGAAAATTGTTATCTCCGATATTGCCTCTCATCGCTGCATTATACAAGTCTGGATCCATTCCTTTTGATTTGGTGTTTTATCCAAAATCTTCCGACGATAATCCTGTGAACTGATGGATGGAATATATATATATATACATGTACTTGATGAAGTCTATTTATCTAAGTCTTTGCATTTGAATATCATAATATTATGCCAGCCTGGGCGGCGTAGAACTTCTAGATGTGTTATATTTTTTTAATGAAGTCTTTGTTTAGTCTTTATATTAGAATATCTGAAGATACCAGACTGGTCATTTTATATATATGGTGTGGCTATCAGCTGATATTGTTGATATTGAAGAATCCAATGAAATTGAGAGTCCTTTGCTTCTATTTCCAAGGGATTACTATAGCCTTTCATAGCAACAAATGCCAGGTATTTCTATCCATCAAGGCTAGAATAGATGGAAAAAAATACCAACTTCGTTGACCACTAGGCCTCACCCATGGATGCTACTAGCTATAAAAAAGGGCAATCGGTACACTAAAGCTTCCGTTGTGCGCAGGGATCGGGGAAGGGCCCTATCACAAGGGTTTACTATACGCACTTACCTTGCATTTCTGTCGGCTGTTTCCTGGTCACATGGCAGCAGCTTTACCAGTTAATCCAAGGCGTCCCCCCATATGAAGACAACATTTATATCATGTGTGGGATGGACCCCACATTGATGAGTCTGAAACTTGTATGGGAAAAGGCTTCAATATGCCACTGAACTATCAGAAATGACTCATTTATGTCATCCGTTAAAAGTTGGGCTCATTCGTGCCATCGCCGTTACAAAACTGGCTCATCCATGCTATTACTTTTAACAGCCGGTTTTTAGAAAATAGTTTTGCCACGTGGCAGCATATTAGAGGTCCACGTCATTTTTTTTATTTTTAATTTTTTTTTAAATTATAATTATTTTTTTATTGTTTTTTATTTATTTATTTTTTAAAAATGGTGTTGGTTACGAAGTTTATAGATTACATATTTCTATGCTTTTATTTATCAAATAACAAATAATAAATTTTGCATATAACTAATGTTCATGTTTTTTCTGGATTCTTATTTTTAAAAATAATTATATATATATTTGACCAATCTTCTAGGTATTTATTTATACATGAACCCAAAATATTCAAATCTGAAATTCTAGTTCATCATAACCATTGCTAGTCCTTATATGCAATGATAATAAAGGACGGAACCGTATTCTTGTCATATTTTGCCAAATGAAAAAGGTAACCATATTAAAATGATCAATTCAAAGACCTTAAATGGTTAATCCTTCTTAACACTTCGAAAAGTTCATGATAGAGAAAGAAAAATAATGCAAAAATGTGAACAATTTCTTCTGTTGGTGCATTCTCTTTTCCTTACTTTTCTCTCCCTCTTTGTGTGTATGCATGCAAAATGTATGTAGTAAAGTATTGTGTGTGGATGTATACCTTATCATTTATTTCTTTTTTATAATCATTTATATGCATGCATGCATGGATCATATATTATATCTAATCTCACTTCAAATTTAATCATAACAAAGATTTGAATACTCTAGTATTACAACAACAAATGTAAAATAAGAGCAACTCCACTTCATAATATTGGAATTGAATTTCGCATTATCGCGATATTATATTATTCAAAGAAATGTAAAGGGTTACCTTTTGGGAAAATAGTTGCCAACAAAAGAAAGAAGAAGCTGCGAACTCGAAACCACGAACCAAACCTCAAACTCCAATTTGTTGTCTACACGTTTATGTTATTTGCTTTTTGTTTCTGTCAAATGTTACTCCCGTTTCTTCTTAACTCTTCTCTTTTCTTGTTTTTCTCTCCCAGTCCGTGTTTTTTTTCAAGGTTCCTCTCCCTTTCTTTCTGTTTTTGTCCTTTTTGTTTTCCTAATCCTCCCTATTTGTTCTCCTTATCTTTGTATTTTTCTATGTCCCCCTTTGTGTCTGTGTGGGTGTACTATATAATGTATAAGGTTGGGAAGTTGAGGGAGTTGAGGGGGTTGAGGAAAAGGTGGGGATGATTGGGGTAGTTTTTTTTAGGATAAGATTTATTTTATAAATATATAATGTATAAGGTTGAGAAGTTGAGGGATTTTTTAAATTTTTTTATTTTTTTTTAATATTTATAATAAAAAAAATTTATAATTTTTTTAAAATTAAATTTTAAAAAAAAAATTAAAAAAATGACGCGGTCCTCTAATTAGCTGCCACGTAGCAAAGATGTTTTCTAAAAACCGGCTGTTAAAAGTAATGACATGGATGAGCCAGTTTTGTAACAGCGATGGCATGCATGAGCCCAACTTTTAACGGATGACATAAATGAGTCATTTCTGATAGTTCAGTGGCATATTTGAGCCTTGTCCCAACTTGTATTAATAAAAAGAAAGACGACTCAGCAGAGACTTGACTATATTAAGAGTGATTGTTTTCCTATATAATGTTTCAGCAGAGACTTGACTATTAAGAGTTAACTGTATATGTCAAGTTGGGTCATCTAATTAGTATATGTCGAGTTGTAGCATTATTCAAGTTGGGTCATCTTATTATATGTCAAGTTGTACTGACGTAGATTTTACCCCTACCTAGGAGGTAGAGAGTGTTTCCAATAAACCTTGGCTCGATGAAAAAAGCAATAACAAAAATGAAGAAGACATGACAAAATACTATAGAAAGCATGACAAAACAGTTTGAACAAAAACTAGAAAATACAATAACCAAATTACCAGCGGTGTCAAATAATAATAAATATCAAGAAACAAGAAACTACATGAGTAATACTCTAAATACTAATAAGGAAGGATTGTTAACCTACTACCTAAATCTGCATCCTCCACAACCTCCTATTTAAGGTCATTTTCCCAACAAGCTCGGTAAACACGTGGTTGTTGTTTATACTCTCTCCGTTCACTTTTACTTGTTCACTATGTCCGTTATTCGCGATTTTCAAATTTGCTCTTCACTTTTAACTTCATATCAAAAATAGACAACAACTTTTTTTTTTTCATGTTTTACCCTTAACATTAATTAGTGATTCCCCAAATTATTTTTCCAAAGACCTAATACTACACATTTGTTTGTGTGAGCATTATGACAAACTATTCATATCAATCATTTTTTTTGTCTTAAAAGGGGTATAAAATCCAAAGTGGACAAGTAAAAGTGACCGGAGAGGGTATATATAAAGTCAAGGCATTATACATTAATGTGTCATTTAACGTCGCCCTCTTTATGCTCTCCAACTTTGAGTGTGCACATAAGGGTGTGTTTATTTAATTTTAAAGTAGTACAGAGGTAATAGGACTGTCACGACCTGAACTGGGGCCCTGACCGTGACGAGTATCCCGAACCACGAAGGCCCGAAACACCCCTATCTATCTGGTAATCATGCACATAATTCATATGATAGAAGAAATGCGGAAGATACACAGTATTATGGAAACATGGTCATGAATCAAATGAAAGCAATAATGGGAAATAATGTCCCACAATCTCTATCAACATCTGGAAAACCGTTTGCGAAATCTCTACTACATGACTTAAACAAATAATTGTCTGAAAACTGGAACAAGGCCCCCAGTAGACCAAAAACTACTAAATAATAATTAGTCTTCCAGACATTTGGCCTTTCGGAAGATAGAAACTCACCACTCGACTCTGCAAATCTGTCTGAAGAGTCTATTGATTATCTGGACCCCTAGTCTGTGCCTCCGAACCTGGGAGGGAAGGGGTCAATACAAAAGTACTGGTACGCAGAGAAATCAAAAACAAAAATAAAATATTTTTACAAAATATAAGTGAGAGCCATTATAAAGCAGTTTCATATCAAATCATTTGAAAACACATGGGCATAATGTAATAATTTTTCAACAATGATGCAATGCAGCTGAGCTAGGTGGAATACCCTACATCATCACATTTACACCAACTGTCAAACCTCGGTTGCCCCCGATATTAGATTATAAGTGAGGGGAAGACACACAAAATCACACAATAGGGTGTCTCGACCCAATAAAGTATGGTAGTGCACAAGATCACAAAGCAAGGCTCCTAACCATAGTCTCAATTTGGGATGACATAATGTCAGGTACACAAGATCACTAAGCAGGGTACCAAATTCCCATGTCGGCAAACACGGTTTCCAGCGATGTGCCCTTACACTCAAACATCTTCTTCGGGCATCCACTTATCTCATGAAAAATTAATGCATTCAACTTTATTTAATTTCATCACATATCATATTCTGTAGGGTATCGTCATACCCGACTTGCAAGTCATCAGTATTGCATCATTCTTTCATTCAACCATTATGTCAACATATTTCAACATAAACAACCACCTTTTTGCAAGTCAAAATCATATCCAATCATAACAATTTACAAAATATTTCATGTCATGCTTTTCAAGATGATTTTTAAACAATTCACATCATATGAAATTTCAAACAAAATCATATCAAGAGAGGAATTTCATATAATTCATGCTCTCAAGTTAACATCTTTTCGAAACGCATGCATATACATATATAATATATTAAATCACTTCGAGAATAGGCCTAAAGACCAAATCAACATCATAGAAACGTTTAACTCATGATTATATTCAAAATTTCAAAACCCCCATTATTAAAACATGAATTTTTAAGCCCATGAGATTTTTAGGATAACCCCACGTACCTCTATATACGAAGTTACTAGGTGCTTCTTGAAGCTTACGTTGCGGGGATTCCAAATATGCGATCAATTTTAAAAACCTATAGTTAAATCTCGAACTGCTTGGGTTTTTAGGTTGAAACCCTTGAGAGAGTTCTTGAGTAATTTTGGTGAAAATATCAATATTATGCTCAATGGGGAGTGTAATCCCGTGTTTAAGTTGATAGGGTTTTAGAAAAATACCACAATGCCCTTAATGAGACGGAATAGTGCACTGAAATTTGACTGGGCGCGATAGGCAGCGCGGTGCTCTGCTTAGACCCTGGGAGAACCCAGGGCGGCGCCTTGCTTTCACCGGGGGAGAGACCAGGGCAACGCCCCGCTTAGAGCGGGGGTGAAGCCTAGGCGGCGCCCCTGAAATGCCTTTAGCTACTGTTTTTGCAACTCAAACACGACCTTAGGGTCGTCTAAAAATTCCGAAACTTACCCGAGACGTACTTGTCACACCCCTTTTTCTCTCGAGGCTTGAGTCGAAGGGGCTTTCCAATTAAAGTGACGGTATTGAATAGGGATTAATTTTTATCTTTTTCAGAGTCACCACTTGAAATTGAGTTATGGTGTTCCAAGTCACCTTATTGAATCCCTAATCAAAAGAAAATGACTCTTCGTTGGTCTGCGAAAACAGAAGACTGAGTAGGGAATTCTGTTGACCGAGGGAAAGGTGTGAGGCACCCCTCGAGTCCCGTGGTTCTAGCACGGTTGCTTTATTGACTTATACTTTACTTAAACTATTCAGAAAAATCGTGTTAAGGCCTAAATTTGCTCATTTTTAATTATATCGAAAATGTTTGTTAACACCTCTTATATTAAATAAATCGGTGAAAAAATTATTTTAGAAAAATATTTATCAAGGTGCATTTATTGCATCCTTGAATTTTTAAATGTCTCATAAAGATGCGTACGCCGCATTCTTATTAAGACAAATATTTTAAATCGCGTTTAAAATTTATCTAGCATCAAAGACGTTGGTTTATCTCTTGTAAACTCGAAACAAGATTTTTCTTATTAAAAATAATTAATCTTAACGAAAATCTTAAGCAAAATTTATTTAAAATGATTAATTAATTTAATAATAAAATTATTCAAATAATATACTTATTGAGAATTATTGATGATATTAATTAAAATTACATAGGACTACGTATCCTGTAAACACATATCACTATATGCATACACATTACCGAACAAAACAATTTTGGCTCAAAATTTTCTTCTCAAGACACATATTACAATACAATACTACTTCATTTTTTTAAAAAAAATCATTAACATATAAAATTATTTCTTTCAAACTCTAATAATGTTACTTATAAACTTATTTATTACACTATCTTAATTTACAATAAAATCCATATCCTATCACAACATCTGTTAACTCAATATTGACACACAATTCTATCACGTATTCCCACAATCACTATTATCATCTCATACTCTATTTTTATCTCAGAATTTACGTATATACGGAAAACCCAGATACTTATCTCCATCCTCCATTTATGATAATTTATGAAATATTATCATTGACATAGAAAAACAGAGATTTTCAAAGTTAGATTTTTCGCTCGGACTTAAATGACGGTGGCTAGAATCTAGGACGGGTTGCTGGCGGATCTGAAAGAGATATAGCCAGATTTGCGGGGTTGAAGCTGGTAAGCCATTTTTCGGTGGGATGGTATGGTTGAGGATCATCGGAGTTGTTAATTTGGGATGCTGGCCGTCTGGTAATCAGATCCGGAGGCAGCATCCTAAAAAGAGAAGGGCGTCGTCGCAGCGCCGTGGTTTGGCTGACGACTAATAGCGGCAGATCTGGGGAGGGGAGTGACGGCGCGGGTCCCGCAAATTTTTTTCGGCGAGTTGGTTCGCCGGAACCGATCACAAGGGTCGGATTTTGACAAAAATAGAATGGATTCAAGCAATGGTGAATTTTCCATTGGATTTCCGGCGAGAAAAATTCGCCAAAAAATTCGAAGAAAGATTGATGACTTTCCTTTTATCCTTGAAATTTATTTTTTCATCTTCCTCTCGTTTCTGTTTTCGTTGATTTTTTTCTCTGTTCCCAACTATTCTGTCTTTGTTGATTTTTATTTCAAATTCATTTTTTATATGCATGTGGTTTATTTCATGCGCGTGAATTGCTATATCTGTGAATGGTGTGTGCAGTGTTTGGTGTCAAAAACACAAATATATAAATACACAGTAGTTTAATGGCATAACAGTTACAATAAAATTTTACGTAATTAATAATTTCACATGCTAAATAAGGCAACGAAATCACTTAAGCATTTCTCATTCATGTTTTTTACAAGAACATCCATATAAATGTTACATAATTAAATAAGAAACTAGAACCTATTAATGTACTAAAACAATTCGAACGCTGTAATCGAAAACTTTGACCAGAATTTCAACTTCAACCTTTCTTCTTCTTTTCTCTCTTTTACTGATGTTTTTTTTTTTTATGATTTCGAATGTTTTACTCACTCTCTCTTTTTTACTCTGACTGTTTTTTCTTTTCTCAGTGTCTGATTTTTGATACAGTGTACAATGTAGATAGTCTGATATTGAATGTACATCTGTTCTGGGGTGAGAGAGTTCTTTAAATAGAGGGAATTTGGGGGAACAATTAACTTTTTGGGGAGGGAATCTCATTAGCAGATAAGAGGGAAGAGTTTTAAAATTCAATTTTTTTTATTATTATTATTAATATTTTTTTTTGTTTTTTTTTTTGGTTTTATTTTATATAGAAATTAATAGTAATAATAATAAAAAAATAAATAAATAAAATAATAACAATAATAATAATAATTAATTTTATATTTAACACAATATAATAACAATTTATAAATAGAAAAATATAAATATAATAAAATTGTATTAAAACTAATAATTTATTTATTAAAAATTTATAAAAGGAAAATTATTTATTATTTTTTATATTATTTTTAAAATTAGAATAAAAATAAAATATCTTGAATTTAACTTTTAAATTATTTATTTTTATTAAAAAATTATTAAAAATAAAATAATAATCAAAATAATATATATAAATATTTAAAATTGAGGGAAGATCAAAAATCACGTGTCTACATTTTTGCCCCTCTTTGTGTGAAATCTCGAAGAGTTTTCATACAAAGAAGTAGACATGATTTTTGAACCCCCAATTATTTGAAAGGTAAAAAATAAAAATAAAAATAAATGAAAAATGTGACTGAGTCCTGTTTTTGGATGTCCTACCTATCCCGGGTTATAAGGGAATCAGGTTACGAGTTGTTCAAAGATAATTTGGTGAGAGAAAAAGTTAAAGTCGAGTGAGATTCCGTCAAGTTTCCGGTTGATGACTTTTGCTTTTACATTCAATTGACTAATAAAGATCAAAAATGAAAAAATACAAAAAATTGCAATCTCTAGAATCTTGATTCAAGCCTTCGCAACTTGAATTTGAAAATTCACCCTATTCTTTAGTAGGGCTCCTGGACTTACAACTTCTTCACCTTGTTCTTTAGGCGGGCTCCTGGACTTCCAATTTCTTCACCCTGTTCTTCAGGCGGGCTCCTGGACTTCCAATTTCTTCACCCTGTTCTTCAGGCGGGCTCCTGGACTTCCAATTTCTTCACCCTGTTCTTCAAGCGGGCTCCTGGACTTTCTTTTTCTTTACCCTGTTCTTCAGGCGGGCTCTTGGACTTCCAATTTCTTCATCCTGTTCTTCAGGCGGGCGCCTGGACTTTCTTTTTCTTCATCCTGTTCTTCAGGCGGGCTTCTGGACTTTTTTTTTCTTCACTCTGTTCTTCAGGTGGGCTCCTGGACTTACAACTTCTGATTTTCAAACATGTTCCATGACCGAGATCCATCATCAGATACTGTAATCATGCTACTTGCGTTGACAGAAATGTGGAATTGCATCCTTTATTTGAAAACTTGTAGTGTAAAAAAGAATTCTATCTCTGTTTCAAACAAAGAAAAATTGTGAGTTTTAAAACATTGGTGGTTGGTTTGTGGCATTTGGCTTTTGAAGTGGCCGCTCTCGCATTTTACCATGCTCAACTCTTTTCCAATCCATGATAATATTTATTGAATTGTCATACTTCCAACTCAAAATTCTTACTACTGAGGTCCTCAACTCAAATCATGTTTCTGTTGTATGATGTTATTGAGTTTAGCTTCCAATACATCCCTTCGATTTTCACGAGTTTAAAATGGTCAAATCACAATCATCTTGCATACCTTACTTTTATTTTGAAACGTTGTCTCTGTGCATCGACCCTTTGTCTTACTTTGTACCCTTAAAGGAGTTGGTAGTGAGTTTGGAGTCCTTTCTCACTCGACCTGACGTGAATTTGACTCAAAAGACAACAAAAAAATTTTTGTTTGATGACAAGGACACAAAAAATAAAAAATAAAAATAAAACAAAAAGAAAAAGATAATAGGCATCTTTTTTTCAAACACAAAGAGAAAACTTATCTGA
Organism: Capsicum pubescens; assembly: GCA_030864215.1. Taxonomy (NCBI): domain Eukaryota; kingdom Viridiplantae; phylum Streptophyta; class Magnoliopsida; order Solanales; family Solanaceae; genus Capsicum; species Capsicum pubescens. Next base: position 299,069,418 of record CM061542.1, on the reverse strand, counting down.
ATGTGGAAACCGATTCTGGTAATTATGACATGCATTTTGAATCAAAGAACCAGATCTACCCACACCAATCATTACAACTTTTGTCCACTTATTGAGCTTGAAATTAAGCCAATCTTAAACTTGTTCCTTCTTGATAACAACCTTTATTCGACTAGTGGTACCTCAATGGGTTTTTGCCAATGAGCCTATCTCCTTTTCATTTTTGTCTTAGCTCACAGTCGTCTTATTATGCCCGAAAGGGTTTTCACCAATAAAACTCTCTCATTTTCATTTTATCATTTTTTTTAAAATATAAACACCCAAAATATAAAATATCATGCACTCGTAACATGTTTAGCCTTGACATTCTCAAAGATTGATCCGAAGGTCTTTCTTTGGTTGTAACTTGGCTTTTGGATAGGGTTAGAAAGAAAGGTCGGCATGAGGCTCAAAAATTTATATAACATTGGGTGAAACATACAACTTTTGGAATCGATTTTTTAAGAAAATAAATTTTTGCCCCAGTTTCATTCTGGGTAATTTGAATTTTCTTTTGATTAGACCGAACCCCGGAGTAGGGCTGCCTACGTATCTTATCATAGCAAGAATCTGGTCAAACGTAGTTCATGAAATATCATTCTTTTGTTTGATTTTGAATTTTTGATTGATTGATTGATTATTATTATTATTATTATTATTATTATTATTATTTTTAAAATATATATATATTTTTTTCAACTTTTTTTTTGAATTTTCTGACTTTAATTTGATTTCAAAAGAGGGGTACGAAGAAAAATAAAAGCTCTAAGGGGTAAGCAAAGGTTGATATATTATTTGGATAGTAGAACAAAATGCCTTCATCATTTCAAATCTTTAAAAATGTAAGTACAAAACATACATAACATAATTATACATGAATATCATACATAATATCTTTTAACTGCATCAGCATTGACCGGTATTCCCTCCATTTTGCCTTCTACATCAGTCAGATATAATAAGCCATTAGGAAATACTTTCTTCACCATGAATGGACCATGCCAATTAGGAGAAAATTTGCCTTTGGCTTCAATCTGATGAGGTAGAATGCATCTTAGTACCAACTGACCAACTTCAAAATGTCTGTGATGCACCTTTTTGTTATATGCTCGTGTCATTCTCTTCTGGTATAATTGTCCATGACATACTGAAGTCAATCTTTTTTCATCAATCAATCTTAATTGCTCCAAACGAGCCTTGACCCATTGATCATCATCAATTTCAGCTTCCACAACTACTCGAAAAGATGGAATCTCAATCTCTGCAGGTATAACTGCTTCAGTTCCATACACTAACAAGTAAGGAGTTACCCCAATTGAAGTTTGAACTGTAGTACGATAACCCAACAAAGCAAAAGGTACCTTTTCATGCCATTGTCGGGAACCCTGCACCATCTTTCGGAGTATTTTTTTTAAGTTCTTGTTGGCAGCTTCGACAAATCCATTTGATTTTGGGCGATAAGAAGTTGAATTTCAATGCATAATCTTAAATTTTTGGCACACTTCTTGCATCAAATGACTTGAGATTTGCAGCATTATCGATGACAATTATCTTTGGAATGCCAAACCGACAAATGATGTTGGAGTGAATAAAATCAACCACCGCTTTCTTGGTCACTGACTTGAAAGTTGTTGCTTCCACCCACTTCGTGAAATAATCAATGGCTACCAAGATGAACCTATGTCCATTCGAGGCCTTCGGTTTAATTGGTCCAATTACATCCATTCCCCAAGCCACAAAAGGCCATGGAGCAGTCATTGTATGCAACTCAGATGGAGGAGAATGTATCAAGTCTCTGTGTACCTGGCATTCATGACATTTTCGAACGAAACTGATGGAATCTCGCTCCATAGTAAGCCAATAATATCCTGCTCGGAGTATTTTCTTTGCCAAAACATACCCACTCATGTGTGGTCCACAAATCCCAGAATGTACTTCATTCATGATTTTTGAAGCTTCTTTAGCATCTACACACCTCAAAAGTCCCAAATCAAAAGTCCTCTTATACAAGATTCCTCCACTTAGAAAAAATCTACTAGACAAACGTCTAATAGTTCTCTTTTGATTACCATCGACATGTACAGGATATTTCCCAGTCTGAATATATGCTTTGATATCATAGAACCACGGCTCTCCATCAAGTTCTTCCTCAACAACATTGCAATATGCATGTTGATCATGAATATGTATGTGCAAAGGATCAATATAAGTTTTGTCGGGATGTTGAAGCATCGAAGATAAGGTCGTCAAAGCATCAGCAATCTCATTATGAGCTCTGGGAATGTGTTTGAACTTTATCGATACAAATAGTTGACAAATATCTTGCAAACAAACTCTATATGGTAGGATTTTCCAATCATGAGTCTCCCAATCTCCTTGGATTTGGTGGACAAATAAATCTGAATCTCCTAATACCAACAGTTCTTGGACCCCCATGTCATTGGCTAATCTCAATCCCATAATGCAAGCTTCGTATTCTACCATATTATTGGTACAGTAGAATCGAAGTTGGGCTGTTATAGGATAATATTATCCTGATTCAGAAATAAGAACCGCTCTTATCCCCATTCCTTTTACATTAGCAGCTCCATCAAAAAACAACTTCCAGCCTGAATGGCAATCTTCAGAAACAAACTCATTAACATATAATACCTCTTCATCTAGAAAATAAGTCTTCATGGCTCATACTCCTTATCAATAGGATTTTCAGCCAAATGATCCGCTAAATCTTGAGCTTTCATTCCAGTTCATGTCACATGGACAATATCAAACTCTGTGAACAACATCTGCCATTTCGCGAGTCTGCCTGTGGGAATAGGCTTCTGAAAAATGTAGTTTAAAGGATCCATACGAGAGATGAGGTAAGTAGTATAAGATGACAAGTACTGTTTCAGCTTTTTGGCTACCCAAGTTAGGGCGCAACATGTCTTCTCAAGAAGAGTGTACTTAGCCTCATAAATGGTAAACTTTTTTCTAAGGTAGTATATGGCCTATTCTTTTTTGCCTATAATATCATGTTGACCCAATACACAGCAGAAAGATTTGTCTAACACAGACATGTACAATTTCAAGGGTCTGCCTGGTTCTGGAGGAACCAAAATAGATGGATTCGACAAGTACTTCTTAATTATGTCAAATGCCTCTTGACATTCTTCAGTCCATTCAACTTTAGCATTCTTCTTCAACAACTTGAATATTGGCTCGCAGGTTGTCGTAAGCTGAGCAATGAATCTGCTAATATAATTCAACCTTCCAAGTAAGCTCATCACCTCTGTTTTATTTTTTGGTGGAGGAAAATCTTGAGTAGCTTTTATATTTGAAGGATCTAACTCAATGTCACGTCGACTAACTATAAAACCCAAGAGTTTTCCTGATGGAACTCCAAATACACATTTTGCTGGGTTAAGTTTGAGATCATAACTCCGAAGCCTTTCAAAGAATTTTCTCAAATCTTTGACATGGTCAGACTGCTCTTTTGATTTAATGATCACATCGCCCATATAAACTTCAATCTCTTTGTGAATCATGTCGTGAAACATTGTATTCATTGCCCTCATATAAGTTTCCCCAGCATTTTTTAGTCCAAAAGGCATGACTCGATAACAATATGTCCCCCATGGAGTAATAAATGATGTCTTTTCCACATCTTTTAGATCCATAATGATCTGATGATGCCCCGCATAACAATCCACAAAAGAAGCCAGATCATGTTTGGCACAATTGTCCAACAAAATATGAATATAAGGAAGTGAAAAATTATCTTTCGGACTCGCCTTATTTAGATCATGATAATCAACACACATCCGAACTTTGCCGTCCTTCTTTGGAACATGGATAATATTTTCCAACCAAATAGGATACTGGGACACTCGAATGACTTTAGCCTCAAGTTGCTTCATGATTTCCTCTTTAGTTTTTACACTCATGTCAGTCTTTATCTTTCTTAGATTTTTCTTGACAGGAGGAAAAGTAGGATTAATTGGCAAGTTGTGAACTACCAAATCATTGCTCAAACCGAGCATATCATCGTAAGACCATGCAAATATGTCCTTATACTCATGCAAAGCTTCAATTATAGCTTTATTTTGTTGTGGTTGAACATGTACACTTATCTTAGTTTCCCTAATATTTTTATGATCTCCTAAATTGATCGCCTCAGTTTCTTCCAAATTGGGATTTGTATTATTCTCAAACTGTTTGAAATCTTTGCTTATATCCTCAAATGCTCCTTCTTCATCATATTCAACTTCTTTATTCATTATTTCATAATTAGATTGGGCTTTTAAATTTGGTTGACAATTCTTCATGCATGTCATATCATTAGAATCGGTATAGAAAGAACTGTATGATAGAAAATAAATAAACAAAAATCAGACTCAAAATAAAATGAAGGAAAACTACGCTTTATTAAAAACATGGATAGAAAGAGTCTTAACCTAAAATACCAAATTTAAAGTTCTGAATTACAATCCTAGAATGATTCAAATTATAGGAGTAAAAACAAACAAACTACTAAGATTGTAAGAAAAATAAACAAACTACCAAGACTCCTTTATAATAGGGAGAGGAGTGGCCTCCCAATTGTTAAGCTGGACATTAGGGCCGACAAGCTGCATATCTGCATTACTGGTACCTTACCCAATTTCAACCATATCAGCTTCAATGAACATATTCTAAAAAAGGCCAATCAACTCTGTATCATCATCATTCATTGATTCTGCAGCAGGTAACTTGGAGGATCCAACAACACTGAATTTGATGAAAAACTCGTGAAGTGGCGGTATCAGCTTGGTAAGTGACCATGACTCTTTCTTATGCTTTTTAGCCTTCTTTATATCTTCAGCAGAAGGCTCGCATCCCAAACCAAGAGTACCAAAGTTCTCATAGAGGTTTACCGGATGAACTATGCCTTGCAAAAACATCCCTAGACCTTTTCCTGGTTCGAAATCATACTTCAACATTTCATTCACTACCATAACAGATGCAGAGGACAATTGTGGTCTTGTGATAAGATTACCCTCGAGGATATGCTCAACAACCACTACCTCAGAAGCTTGATGAATTAACACATTATCTGCAACATGTCTTTGATGGAGGAAACGAAGTATTCTTTATACATGGATAAATCTCCTTCACTAAGAACAATTATTTCTTGCCTGTCGTGTTCAAATTTTACCATTTGATGCAATGTTGATGCGACTGCTTTAGCCCTATGAATCCATGGCTTTCCCAATAACATATTATATGAAGTTTCAATGTTCAGCACTTGGAAATCCATAGCAAACTCAACAGGTCCAATTGTCAATATGAACTCTATTTCACCAATTGCATCAGTTTTTGATCCGTCAAAACCTTTGATGCATACATTATTAGGTCGGATCCTTTCCACATTAACATTCAACTTTTGAAAAGTTGACATAGGACAAATGTTAGCGCCTAATCCTCCATCAATTAACACTCGAGTGATGATGGAATGTTCACATTTCACAGGAATGTACAGACCTTTGTTATGCTCAATACCTTCCATAGGTAATTCATCATCTGAGAAAGTAATTTTATTTGCTTCAAGGATCTTTCCAACAACTTTTTCCAGCTGATTCACTCTAATATCACTGGGAACACATGCTTCATTAAGAATCTTCATTATAGCCTTACGGTGTTCCTCAAAATGTATCAATAAAGACAACAAAGAAATCTGCGCTGGTGTTTTCTTCAACTGTTCTATAACAGAATATTCTGGCAATTTCATTTTCTTTAAGAATTCTTCAGCTTCTTCATCAGTGACAAGATTCTTGACTTTCATTCGTTCTTCACCGCCTTGTTTATTCTTTCTTAACTCTACTGGAGCATAACATCTTCTAGATCGAGTTAATCCCCCTACTTCATCTACATCTTCAGTCACTTCTTTCCCCTTGTGCATCACCACAACACAATCATAATTACAAGGTACTGCCTTGGTATCAACCATAGGAAGCTGTGACACTGGTTTAATGACAATAGGAGCTACGGGAGCTCCTTTTATAATTAAAAGAGGCTTATTGGATCTTCCGGGAATAATGAGTTTCGGCTTTATTTGACTTGACCCAATATTTTTTGAAATCTCTTTCCTCATCACCAAGGGAGCATTCGATGATGTGGTTTTTGCTATCACCACCTCCGCTTCTGCAGGCTTTTCTTTCGTCAAATCCACAACATTTGCTGATTTTTCTGAATCAATTTTAATTTTAATGATCGGTTTAAAGAAAATCATAGCATCTTCACCATTGAGTATCACTTTGAGCATGTTTTTTTCATTATGATTTGGCAGAAGATTTTGATTAACATTTGGAGCGTCTGGACTTTCTACCATAATCTGTTGGGTGTCAATCAGCCCTTGAATGGCTCTTTTCAGATACCAACATTTTTCTGTGTTGTGCCCTGGGGAATCAGAACAGTATTCACACCTTCTAGAATAATCTAAATTCTTCGGAGGAGGATTCGGGATCCTTCTCTCAATTGGGTTAAGTACATTCATTTTCCTCAACCTATAAAATAAATTGGTGTAAGATATTCCAATAGGAGTCAAATTATCTTTGACCATGTTATCCCTTTTGAAGTCTGCTCTAGGCCAAAAATTAGACCTGAGAGGGCCTCTTTGAACTTGCGGGACCTGTAGATGATTTTGGATGGCTGGCGCACGCCATTACGGGTAAGAAGGGGCCCGAGCATATGGTTGTGCATTGTAAATAGTATATTGGGGGGATGGAATAAAATACAACGGATTCTGTGCATATGGTTGACGCGCACCTCTCCAATGTTGTCGTGGACCTGGAACAACAGTTGCTACGTCCTCTTTTCTTTTCTTTTCCCCAAAATTTCCTGCACCACTTTGAATTGCTTGTGTTATTGCTTTCAAAGCGGCCTGGCTGATGATATTTCCTGATTTTATTCCATTCTCTACCATTTCTCCAACTTTAATAACTTCAACAAATGTGCTTCCAATTGTAGAAAGTAAGTGATGGAAATAATCAGGTTCTTGTTCTTGCAAAAAGATATCAATCATTTCAGATTCCTTTATTGATGGTTTGACTCTTGAAGCCTACTCTCTCCATCTAATAGCATATTCTCGGAAACTTTCAGTCATCTTTTTTCTCATGTTGGCAAGCGTAGTGCGATCTGGCACTATCTTAATGTTATATTGAAATTGTTGACTGAAATCTCGAGCCATGTCATCCCATACGTGCCAACGGGAAATGTCTTGGTCAATGAACCATTCAGAAGCTATCCCTGTAAGGATTTCTCCAAAGTAATCCATCAATAATTCTTTTTTTCCTCCTGTTCCCCTTAATTGATTGCAAAACTTTTTCAAATGAGCTATAGGATCGCTGTGTCCTTCATATTTTTCAAATTTTGGCATTTTGAACCCTATCAAAAAATGGACATCAGGAAACATACATAAATCCTTGTATGAAACACTTTTTAGTCCACCTAATCCTTGCATATTTCTCATACTCTGCTCCAGGCTTCTAACTTTTCTAACCATCTCCTTTTGTTCCGCATTCTTAGCAATCTTCTCAATCACGATAGGAGTATCATGTTGATGAACATGATAAGGTGAATTTTGGGATTTGAAAGTCATTTCAGGAGGATATAACATATCATGACTTGGTTTCCCCATATTCTTAGGTATTGTCAGTTGAGTACCAGCAGTAGCTGGTGCTACAGAAGTAAAAAATGGGTTATTTGCGACAGATGGATTCGGTGGGTGCATGGTAGAAGTACCAGTAACACCAGACATATTAGTAAATGGGCCAAATCCTGGTGGGTAGAATGGATCACTAGTTTGAGCTGGGTCAGAATTTGGATCATTTGAAGTCGAAAGTCCAGGGATTGAAGAAGGCGGGTCTTGTCCATTCAACCAAGCTTGGTACATCTCCTCCATCTGTTGTTTCAATGATTTTATTTCTTCCATTGATGCTACTTCCTGCGAAATCAACTGATTCTACTCTTCTTCACTGTCAGACCCTATACCCTCTCTGCGGGTCATTCTTCTTTTACCCTTGTATCTGGTGTTATACGGATGTGATGTCAGTTTAAACCACAAACCAACCACCAATTACTTTATCTTTCTGTGACCAAGTAGCAAACGGGTGAGTGTTATATATTTAACACATTATAATGCCACGTTATATGTCATGCTTCTATATGCATTTTCCAACCTATCATGGAAGCTTTGTGTTTCATCCCGGCTTTTCTAGGCATATTTTTTCAAAAGTTATGATCGAACCCTTTGGAGGGTTGCCTACGTATCATGCCAGGACATGAATCAGATCTTACGTATGCTGAATTACAGAAGAAATACGAAAAATAGAAGAAACTAAAAATAGTAGAATTGCTGAATTAGAAAAAGAATTACAAATGTTAAAAGATCTGTATGAAAAAAGACAGAAAGAAAAAGAAGAAAAAGACAAAGAACAAAAATTATTAAGCGAGATAAATCAATTTAAAGAAAAATTAGAAATAGACGATAAAGAAATAAAAAACAAAGAATTAGAAATAAATAATATAGATGTCGAAGAGACAGACAATTATGGTTCAGAAGATAGTGAAACATATACAGAAATATTAACAAATACAAAAAATTTAGAAATCAATGAAAAACAAGAAGCAATTAATGAAGAAAACTTAGAAAATATCAACACAGAAATAAATACTCTTGATAAAAAAGGAGCATATAATATAGAAAAAAGTTGGGATGAAACAAAAATAGTAGATACTTTAGGAGCAAGAATAAATTTTTTACAACAATAGGAATTTAACAAAATTGTTTTGTCTTTTTTTTATTGAATAAAATAAATAAAGTGAAGTAAAACATATGTAATATATATAGAAATAAACAGTCAACTTCATTACATTCTATAATATAAATAAGACAAAATAACTGACCCAACTCCTAAAATAAAACCTACTAACTAACATCTGAAAACTAAAAGACATAATATCTAAACAAGAAGTTTTAAAACTGAAAATGAAAAACTATGACAAAGAAAATAACTATCCATTCAAGGAGACTTCGGTTTAATATGTCCTCCCAAACTCAAATATATGTCCTCCAATGAAGTAGTGAGACATTGTGCGAAAGCTGGTACTTGTGCAAAAAATGTCCTCACGATCCAACTGCTGATAATCCAAATCCATTCTGGAAGTATCCTGTGCTACACGGCGGACCTTCCCTCGTAGGGAATTGAAGGCCTAATCCCATTCATGGGCCTGTCGATCTCGGAAATCAACCATCTCTCTTGCACGTTGTTCACGAGTAGAAGCAACCTCCAACTGTTCTCGTAATATTCCTCTTTCACGGATCCACTGAGATCTCTCTCGATCAAATTTTTTTTGCATGTTCTGCTCAACTTCGTCCAACTGTTGTCAGCGAGATGTGGAAAGTTCTGCAACGTGTGACCCCCTAGTGTTAGCAAGCTTGATTTGTCCCCGAAGTGCAACCTCAATATCTGCTGACTTAGATTTTTCTTCAGCAAATTCCCTTTGTTGTTCGTCTATTTTTGCCCTGGCATGCTCTAATTCTGCTCTCAAAGCTTGGTTGGCCTCATGATGTTCTCGCATGGCTCTCTCAATTCCTATCCTGATTGCAGCTTCCTGATCTATGGGTCTCCTAACCGATCTTTCTGGTTTGACTGGCGGACTCGACAGTTCTTCAAACCATTCACGGTAATCTGGGTGCACTTCTCCTTTCTCACGCTCTATGACTATCATTTTAATCCCCATAATACGGAAACCCTCCCAAATCTGTTGGGCCAATTCTTTCGAAAGTGGGATCTCTGACCTCAAATACAAACTCGGTCATATTTTTGGTAATGGAAATTATTTGACGTCTTCCTAGCTGACGTAAAACTCTCAATGGAACATACGGTTGAACATCCCTAATACCCATTAATAATAAGAACAGTCGCATGGAAGAACTATGTATGACTTGCCTCCAAGGGAACCAAGGGAGATTCCAAGTGATTTTGTCTGCTGTCAGAGAACGAAAAAACTTATCCCAATCTCTAACTCCTTCTGGGAATTTATATTTCTCTAACCTTTCTTCGTAATCTTTGATGTGATTGAATCTTTCATGATTAAATCTTGCCATTGTAGGACGTCGGTAGAGATGCTCCACAATCCACATCTGTAACAAGATATTAAATCCCTCAAAAAAACTCTTTCCTTTCTGACAAACGGTCAAAGCACGGTAATATCTGTCAAGATCATTGGTACCATAGTGTAATCTTTCTTAATCAGTATCTTTACCACTCCTGCTAAACGAATGTTAATTTTTTGTTCTCTCCTTGGGAAGACCATAGTGCCTAAAAAGGCTACCATGAATGAAAATCATCTGTGAACCTTCCAAGCCTCAAAATTCCCCCTTATTACAGAGCTTCTTACCATACTTTTTGAAACCCTCTTGCCTTCCGTATCTATCGTACAAAAACTGCAAGGAAACCCAACCTTTTTCCATCGATTCTTCTTTTGAGTTTTGATGTTCATGAGTTTGCAGAATTTGTTTATCGAAATGAGTCTCGGGGCGATAAGTTTCTTCTGATGCATATCCCCATATCTAACATAGGCCATTATCTCCTCTACAGTAGGAGTCAACTCAAAATCCAAAAAATGAAACACATTGTTCTTCGGGTCCTAGAATTTTAGTAACACATCAATCACCTCCCTATTAGGCTTGATTGTCATAATACTCATCAACAAACCCAAATACTTATGTATCTCATCATAATCGAATGTATCCATTCCGCTTCACCACAACCAAAGCTGCAAAAGGGTACAATCCATAACCTGAAGTGGTACACTCCCATCTCTCTTTCTCTTTGGACGCTTTCCATGAACAGGGGGAGACATTTTATACCAATTGACAGGGACATAAGATTAATAAATGTCTAGACTTAGACAAAACTTAATTTATTAATTTTGAAAAGAATTTTTAACTTATCTTGTAAAACCTAGTGCGACCATTATTCGAACTTAGTTGCAAAGAGAAATTTTATCAAAGTGAGAGAAACATGACTGATAATATTTTTAGGAAAATTATTTATTTAAATTGACTCTTTAAAAATTTTGCAATAATAGACCTCTTGACAAATTTAAACTATATGTTTGAAGACAATACTCCTAAGTACACTTAAAAGAACAAAAATAAAATAAAATGACTTAGAAATAAAGAAAAAGAAGAATGATTGTTTTATGCATGAAGTTGTATAAAAATTTCAGCCTCACGACTCCTAAAGGTTCAGGACTGTTAAAATATATGTTTACATATTTTATTACTTTGCAAAAATTCAGCTCACGACCCCTACAGGTTCAGGCTATTATGATTTTTATGTTAAAATTAATTTTTTAAAATAAAAATGAAAAGTAAAATAAAGATAATAATATTCATGAAAATAATGATTTTTCTTCTTCTAATTATTTTTAATTTTTTTCTAAAAATATCCTTCGATAAATTTGTGAATAAATATATTATTATTATTTTTCGAATAAATAGTGGTATCCTGGGTAGGACTTCCTACGTATCCTACTAAAAAGTGAGAATCAGACCCTTGTAATTCATGAAGATTGTAAAAACTATGTTGCTGTATATTTAAAAATTTTCTTTATTTTTTTTTTCAAAAATGATTAACAAAATTTGAGGATAAATTAATCCCTTGCATTTTAAAATTTCCTAAAGCCGGTCAACAAATAAATAGCCTTTCAAGCAAATGTCAAAGAGCATGTAGGATGCACATGTTGGTCTTTATAAATTAGGTCACCTGTCCTAGACAGACCCGACCCCTGTGCCGAGTCCCGCTAAGTCAAATGCATATGATGAAAATAAAGCAGTACGTAATAAGGATAACCAGATTCTGAGTTTTCAGTTCTTCTAAGTTTATGCCTAATAGGGATAAGTGTTTAGACTGGCTTACCCGAGCGGACACTCGAGCCAGAAGGGACAACTTGGTCGGTAGCAGGGCAACACCGCCTTCGTTGTCAATCTGAACCCTGCCTAACATGTGTGACTATATCCTTCACCAGGTGCCTTGACACTCCGGCTATCTCAAAAAGAAGGTGGGATGCATATGTTGCATTCCCTCTATCCTATTTCAGAGACTCAGAGGGGGTACGCGAGAGAAGATAATATATAATACAGTTCAAATAATATCAAAGAAGTAAATGAGCGACAAGTAGTACGTAAGGCCAATAAACACATTATAAAATAATTAAAGCAAGTAAAGTCAATATTTAAAGCTCGAATTCTTATTTATTCCCAGCAGAGTGGCCAGAGATGTCGCACCCCTTTTTCGCTCGAGGCTTGAGTCGAAGGATTTTTCCAATTAAAGTGACGATATTGAATAGGGATTAATTTTTATCATTTTCAGAGTCGTCACTTGAAATTGAGTTATGGTGTTCCAAGTCACCTTATTGAATCCCTAATCAAAAGGAAATGACTCTTTGTTGGTCTGCGAAAATAGAAGACTGGGTAAGGAATTTTGTTGACCGAGGGGAAGGTGTGAGGCATGTAGACACCTAATTTTTTCCTCCCAGAACCAGAGATTCTGGGTTCGATCCCCAGCAGAGTCGCCAGAGCTGTCACACCCCCTTTTCACTTCGAAAAGAATTATATTTTAGGTTCGAAAGGGTTTTTATTATTAAGTGACAAAATGAAGATTTGTTTCGAAAAGGACTTTTATATTCAAAACTCAGAGTCGCCACTTGACATAATTCGGTGTGTCAAGTCACCTTTGAAAGATCCTTTTCAAAATGATTTGACTCTTTAAAACTTATTTGCGAACAGAGATTCCGATTAAGGAATTCTGTTGACCGAGGGGAAGGTGTTAGGCACCCCTCGATCCCGTGGTTTGACCACGGTCGCTTGGTGGAGAGTATCGGCTAATTTGACACTACAAAATGTATAAACCACACAAAAACAATCAAACAAACAAACAAAACAAAACCAGTCCAAAAATATAGTGTCCAGTCCAATTATTACTACCCAAAATGAAAAAGTACTGAAACGTAAACCTACGCTAACCTACACTAATCCTAAACTACACTCTAATGCCTTACCCGATGCTTCGGGCCTTCATCACAAACGTCCTTCGAGTACATGATACGTCGGGGCATTCCCCGGTGAATAAATACATGAAACCTCGGGGCATTCCCCGGCCAATGAATACACTTGAATCAAGTAAGATAAACTAGAAAACATTTAACACACATTCCACATTCAAACATTCAACAAAGCACTTATTCCTAAACTTTGCCTACCCAACCTATGTTTGCCTACACCAATCGACGTATCATGATACTACCAAGTTCAATTAACGTTCATTTCAAGTCAAAAAACCAATGAATCAAATTAACCAAAATTCACCAATTATATCAAGTTTTCAATTCTCACCCCCAAATTAATTCTCAAAATTCCAACAATTCACGATCACTACTTTAACAATCCACAATCGTTATCAACAAAACTAAACAAATAAATTGATATCACCTAAGTATTTATGTCATGCTTCACACAAACCAATCACGCGTATATAATGAAATCAAAATGAAAACGAGATAGAATTGGACCTCAAATCGAGCTTTATTGTACAAATTCTGCAATTGGGTGATAGAACCGGACCTGAAAACCTCGATCGACTAACCCGCCTCAACTCGAACGAAATCAACCCGAGATTGAGAAATAGCAGCGGGCAGATATAAACCAAGAACAAAATAGAAACAGTTGGACCATGAAATGACGGGATGAACCAATCAAAAAAAATGGAATCCTAAACCCGAACCAGTACGAGCAAACCGAAGCGTCCGGAATAAAATCACGACAAATAACCAAACCCGTATGCAAAAATTCGTAGAATCGAATTGAATCATGCAATTTCGGCGACGAGAAGTGTATTCCGGCGAGAGATTAGCTGGAAAAAATCGACACTGGCCGGATTTTTGTCAACCTCCGCGATTTCTATTCACTCGCTGGATTTTCTTCCCTTTTCCGATCGGTTTCTTCTCACCGGTGTTGCGTGCTCTCTCTCCCTAGACTATTTTTCTCTAAATTTCGATCACCGTTGATCTCTTTCCTCTCCAATATGTACGTGTGTCCAGTGGCTATATACGTTGTGTGTGCTTAAATGAAGAAAAAATAGAGGAAAATGGAGTTGTGGGTATGTCCCCCTTACCCGTCCCCTGTGAGTGTATATGTCATTATATATATTTTTTTTGTGAGAACTCCAGTAGGTTCCTTTTTCTTTTTTCCTTTTTTTGTCTATGTCCTCCTATATCCCAAAACAAATGCCAAAGAAAAAGAAATGTGAATGGGGTGAGGTCATACGGGGTTAGGGGTTAGGTGGGTAGGTGGGGTAGTGAGGTAGGGATGGGGGTAGGTTGTTAGGATTAGGATAAAGTTTGTTAGGATAAGGTTAGGAATTTATTGAATTTTTGTTATTTTTGTATTTTTGTGGGGTATAATCACATGGGTGAGGGTATATAGTAAAGTGAGCTAAAAATGGATGAAAATTCAATTTTGGGAGGATAAAATTAGGTGTCTACAACATGCCCCCTTTGAATGTAAATACGAAGTGTTTTCAGACAAAGAAGTAGACAATGAGACAGAATTTTGTCCCGACCATTATTCAAAGAGAATGAAACAAAAGGGAGGAGGGAAACCGAGTCTACACTTAGGACATCCTACCTACCCAAGTAACGAAGGAATCAATTGACACATATCTCAAAGGATTGGAAGAATATGGACGATACCGAGTTGGAAAGTCGAGTGAGGTCCCGTCAAGGTTCCGGTCCGCGGCTCTGTTATTACATCAAAAATGAAAATTACAAGTTACAACATAAATGAAATTACAAAAACTCTATCTATGCAGCTTCTTTGACTCTTGACTTGTTATTTCATCACCCTGTTCTTCAGGCGGGTTCCTGACTTGCAATTTCTTCAACTTGTTGCTTGCCTTTCAATTTCTTCACCCTATTCTCCAGGCGGGTTCCTGACTTGCTATTTCATCAACTTGTTTCTATGCTTTCAATTTCTTCACCCTATTCTCCAGGCGGGTTCCTGACTTGCAATTTCTTCAACTTGTTGCTTGGTTTTTCATTTATTCGCCCTGTGCTATGGGCAGGCTCCTGAAATCACATCAAAACTGGAAAGAAGATTATCCCAAACAAAGAAATGCATTTTCTATTAGTTAATTGGAATGACTTGACTAAAAGGTACGTCTTTTAGGAATCAAGGGGGATGACTCGACTAAAAGGTACGTCTTATAGGAATCCAGGGGATGACTCGACTAAAAGGTACATCTTATAAGAATCAAAGGGAACGACTCGACTAAAAGGTACGTCTTCTAGGAATCAAGGCAAATGACTCGACTAAAAGGTACGTCTTCTAGGGGTCAAAGGGGATGACTTGACTAAAAGGTATGTCTTATAGGAATCAAAGGGGATGACTCGACTAAAAGGTACGTCTTCTAGGGGTCAAAGGGGATGACTCGACTAAAAGGTACGTCTTATAGGAATCAAAAGGGATGACTCGACTAAAAGGTACGTCTTATAGGAATCAAGGGGATGACTCGACTAAAATGTACGTCTTATAGGAATCAAAGGGGATGACTCGACTAAAAGGTACGTCTTATAGGAATCAAAGGGAATGACTCGACTAAAAGGTACGTCTTATAGGAATCAAAGGGGATGACTCGACTAAAAGGTACGTCTTATAGGAATCAAAGGGGATGACTCGACTAAAAGGTACGTCTTATAGGAATCAAAGGGGATGACTCGACTAAAAGGTACGTCTTACAGGAATCAAAGGGGATGACTCGACTAAAAGGTACGTCTTATAGGAATCAATAGGAATGACTCGACTAAAAGGTACGCCTTATAGGAATCAAAGGGGATGACTCGACTAAAAGGTACGTCTTATAGGAATCAAAGGAAATGACTCGACTAAAAGGTACGTCTTATAGGAATCAAAGGGGATGACTCGACTAAAAGGTACGTCTTATAGGAATCAAAGGGGATGACTCGACTAAAAGGTACGTCTTATAGGAATCAAGGGAAATGACTCGACTAAAAGGTACGTCTTCTAGGGGTCAAAGGGGATGACTCGACTAAAAGGTACATCTTATAGGAATCAAAGGGGATGAATCGACTAAAAGGTACGTCTTATAGGAATCAAAGGGGATGACTCGACTAAAAAGTACGTCTTATAGGAATCAAAGGAAATGACTCGACTAAAAGGTACGTCTTCTAAGAATCAAGACTTAAGTTAGGAAGTTCATTAACTAAGAAGAAAAATTTGAATTACCCAATCAAGGAAGTGTGTTTCCTTACCAATGTTGTTTGAATTATCAAAACAATGAAGTGCTTCTCCTTACCAAAGCTGCTTGAATTACAAACCTGTGCAGCAACCTTGCCTCTTGCATTTGTTGAGGTGAGAAATTACGGCCTTTGATGTTTAGGCTCTGAAATCCTTGATCTGAATACAACATGTATTCCTATTACATACAAAGAAAACTTGTGAGTTTAAAACATGGTGGCTAGTTTGTGGCTTTGGCTTTTGAGGCAATTGCTCCTGCCCCCGTCACATTTAGCTTTGCTTCCAACCATTAGCATATGTCATTGATTTACTGTATCATTGACTCAAACTCAGCTTATTAAGAGTGACTCTAAAACAAATACAATATTTCTGCTTTGTCGTGTTTCTCAAATAAACCCTTTGAACCTTGGTATTTCCATGAGTTCCCCGACTTCTCTGTTGACAAAACTTTCTGCATGCCCTTTTTGGGTTCACAATAATGTCTCTTTCATGTGTTAACTTTTGTCTTTCTTTGTGCAATTAAAGAAGCTGGTAGCCAGTTTTGAAATCTTTTCTCACTTGTTTTGACACGGACTTGAATCAAAGACAAGAAACAAAAAAATGAATGACAATTTTTATTTTGATAACTGACTTAAGGAAGATAAAATTAAAATAAAGAGAAGAAAGAAAAGACAATGAATGTCCCCTTTTAAAACAAAGAAACGAAAAATTCATCTAAAAATGACAGTCAACACTAATGATTATGCCATGCATTTTGGATTAAGCAGCTTGATCTTTTCATCCAAACTTTCTACCCATTGTTGTTGAGTTAATGGCCTTGAAACTGAGTTTCTTTCTTAGGTCAATTGCATTTAAGACCCCATTCGGCTAGTGGTGCCTTGAAGGGTTTTCGCCAACAAGCTTCTTTCATTTTCTGTCGGCTCACTAACGGCTTATGGTGCCCGTGAGGGTTTTCACCAATAAGACTCTCTCATTTTTATTTCTCTCAACTTGCCATCGCCTTATGGTGCCCGTAAGGGTTTTCACCAATAAGACTCTCTCATTTTTATTTCTCTCTTGATTCCCTATGCTGAGGAAGATGAGCAGTTCCCAAATGCGTCATCATATGCATTGCATGCTTAGCCTTAACATTCTCAAAGATTAATCTGAAGGTCTTTCTTTGGTTGTAGCTTGGCTTTTGGATAAGGTTAGAAAGAAAGGATGACATGTGGCCCAAACGACACTTGAAGTGGGTAGGACTTACAACTTTTGGAATCGACTCAAAAAATGAGGATTAACCTATGCCCCAGTTTCTTTTGACTGGGAAATTCTAAATTATTTATTTGATTGGACCGAGCCCAGGGTAGGGCAGCCTACATATCTCACCCTCGAGAGAGGAGAATCAGGTCATGCGTAGTTCTGACAGCTTGTTTTTTCACTTGTTTCTAAGTTTTTTTTTGTTGTTGTTGTTGTTGAATCTTTTTCTCTTTGGGACTCTTCTGACTTTATTTTTCTCGACGCTCTTCTTTTCCTCCTTTTGGACACATTTTTCTCTTCTCTTTTTTTTTAAAACTTTTCTGACTCTACTGTTTTGCTCGACACCTTTTCTTTTGAGCTTTGTTGACTCTATATGGTTCCAAAAGAGGGGTATGAAAGAAAATAGGACTAAAGCTCAAATGGGATAAACAAAGGATGAACCGATGTTTGGATAGCAGAATGAAATGCCTTCGTCATATCAATCCTTAAAAATGCAAGTACATATCATGCAATATGAAAGTGAGAGATGAAGATTATTTGTGACACTTTCACAATACTAACTTCAACTGAGCATGTATGTCACTTCTTTTTCTACACTTGTTAAACATACAACTCCATTTTAGTTGTACATTCCTCATGCTGAAGGACTCATGACTTCGTGGAGCTAATTTTCTTCCTGTTCCTTTTGACATAGGATCACACATTCACTACTTGACCTAATTGAGATATGTCTTTCAATTGATGACCAAGTTATTCTCACGATTTTCAAAATAATAGCCTTAATTTTAAAAGAAGGTTTCAACTTGATCACCAAATGCCCCAGCACTCTATCTATTTCCTCAGATGCTCTCTTTTTCTAACTTAAACCCTCTGATTCAATGTTCATTCTTAAACTGGATGTTAAGATCTAGCTGTAAATTTCACTAGCATATCATATCACTAGAGTCAACATAAAGTAACTGTATAAAGAAAACAAACAAACAACACATATTTGAAACACAAAAGGAAAGGGACACTTCATTTAGTTTAAATAAAAGATAAAAGGGTTTGAACATAAACGGCAAAGGGACAAAACAAGATAGATCCCGAACTACAACCCTGAAGTAATTCGAAAAATAGAAAAGAAAACAAAACAAACTACCAGACCTCTTCCTAGTAGGGAGAGGGGTGACTTTTCAATTGCTCAGCCTGACATATTAGCCACTGGTTTGCATATCAACATGACTGGAGCTTCCTCCACTGTCAGACACATTTCCTTCAACAAATAAGCTCTGGATCTCCATGCTTAACTCATTGCCTCCCACATATTGTGCAGTACCGTGTGCTGGTGAAGAACTCTGTGGGATGGTCGAAGGGCCAATGTTTTGCACCACAATCAATTTATCTTGAATTATCTTTTCTATTTCTCTTTTCAAAGTGCGACAATCTTCAGTACTATGACCCTGAACATCAGAATGATATGCACATAGCACATTAGGATCAAAGCTTCTTGAATGCAGGTCAGGAGTATACCCAAGGAGAGGAGTGATCATGCCCTGCTGTACCAATCTCTAGAATAAACTGGCATAGGATTCCCCAATAGGAGTGAAATTATCTTTTTCCTTCCTCATCTTTGCGAACTCTGGCCTCAGATGAAATTTGGATTTAGAGGTCCCTTGGTAAATTTGTGGGGGTCGAGGACGATGTTGAGGGACAGGTTCATACCATTGTGGATAAGAAGATGGATGAGCATACAATTGTGCATTGTTCACAGGATATCGAGGAAGTGGAATGGGATTTCTTCGATTTCGGGGAAAGAAACCTTGTTGCAAGTGGTTATGTGGATCTGATATGTATGCTTGGGATTGAGCCTGACAGTATTGGTGGGTTGGACCTCTCAAACTATGCTTTGTCCCTGTCATGACAATAGGTGCGTTTCCTTCTTCTTTCCTTCAGTTTTCCTTGGTTGATTGCAATGTCATCCCGAATGTTTCACAGAATCCTTCTGTTCATCAGGCTCCCCAAATTTTGATGTCTCAAAGCTGGGAGGAAGGTTAACACTTGAAGACATGCCCCAGTTTTTATATGAAACATCTTCATAGCCCATAAGTCCTGGGGAATTTTTAATATCATTTTCTACACTTTTCACTTTCCCAACCATTTTCTCAGGCTCTTTTGGCATGCTAGGCTTCTTAGTAAGAAATTTTGGCGGTCCACTTAACTTAACTGTAGGCTCAAGAGTATACCAATGATCATCAACAACATTGAACGTGGATTCACTAGTGGACTGGGGAAGCACAATCGTTGGATTGATAGACAAAGTGGAAGGCTTAGTACAAGGTTGAGCAACAAAAGCACAAACGGTATGTGGTGCTGTGAATGTGGTAGACTTATACTGAGGAGATAAAGAAAGAGTGGTGGAAGTGTTGAGGTGCATTTGATGTGGAACAGATTCTGAGGCATGTTGTGGTGAATCAACAACAGTAGGAAACTGACTTTGCGATTTTGGTGGAAGACTCAAGGTATTTGCAGGGTCAAAAGTGGGGAACGAAGGTGGAGGTAGCCCACTGGCCCAAGCTCGGTACATTTCCATCATTTGTTGTCTCAGTCTCAAATTCTCTTCCTTTAAACTCTTAATTTCCTGACTCTTTGTTTCATCCATGATGCCACTCTCTATATCCTTGTTGGACACAACTAACCCTTGTTTGGATTTGGTGTGATATGGAGGACCAGTCAGAATGCCACAAATCAACCACCTTAAACTAACTGAACAAGAGGCAACAAATATGTTAGAGTTCAACATTTTTTCAAAACCTCTCTCTTTTTTTTTCTTAGAAAGATCACCGAACCCAAGAAGGGCGCCTACGTATCTCACCCCCGAAAGGTGAGAATCAAGTGTTCGTAGTTCGTGAAGTCATGCCAAAATGGCCAATTGAACTCTTTTTTTTTCTTTTTGAAACTTTAAGAAGAAAAGAAAATAACAAATTGTCAAAAGAATTGACGAAAATCTTTTTTTGCATTTTTTAGGCTTAACATCCTTATACAAAATGAAAACTATGATTACCAAAGAAAAATCTTTTGGGGTTTTTGATTTTGAATTTCATAGGAAAATGAAACTTGAAACTATTAAAGAAAAATCTTTTTGTAGTTTTCTTTTATAGATGTATATGAAATACCTACTCTAAGTGAAGAGTAAAGAAAATCTTTTTGAATTTTTTAGATTTCTGTACAAAATGAAATCTATGATTACTGGAAAAAAAAATTGGATTTTTTATTTTGAATTTCATACGAAAATGAAACCTAAACTTATTAAAGGAAAATATTTTTTTGTTGTTTTCTTTTAAAGATGTACATGAAACACCTACTCTAAATGAAGAGTGAAGAAAATCTTTTTTTTGGATTTTTAAAATAAGATCCCCGAATCCAAAATAGGTTGCCTACGTATCTCACTCCCGAGAGAGGAGAATCAGGGGTGCGTAGTTCGTCCAGATTGGACAATTAATGATTAACTAACAGATTGACCCCAACTTAAGAGACATAACCAAAGGCAAACGAATAAAATCTTTTTGGGTTTTTAATTAGACACTTCAGCTAAAAATGACACCAACAACTACGAAGAAAAAATCTTTTGGTATTTTCGTGAAATGTACAAAACTCCTACAATTTTTGCATTTTTCTTTTATAAAAACTCCTATGAATGAAAAATCTTTTTGATGTTTTCGAATTGTGAATGCATGCTAAACGAGACAAAGGAAAAATATTTTTGATATTTTCGTTTTTGAGAAATGAGTGCAAAAGGTAAAAAGTTTTTTCTTTTTTATTGGATTGTGAAGAACAAAAGTCATAAAGAACACTAAAAGCTACGACACTCACTCTTTTTTTTTTCTTCTTTTCGACTCACTTCACTTTTTTTTTTCTATTTTTTTTTCAACAGTTCTTGCCTACGCACCTTACTTGTAACACATGTTTTCACCAAATCAGTCCGTCAAATTACCCCATTACCCTCAAAGATGCAACATTTAGCATGTAGGGATGCGTTAGAGGTGAGTCTCCTACAAAATACCAAGTGGGCCCCGCTAGGTCTCAATATGATGCACATAAGCATGACCTACAGGCTGACCTACGTTGGGGTTCACTAACAAGGCTGTTCGGGGGAGCGTATGGTCGATAGTGGCTGCTTTGCTTTCCACCTACTCCATAACACCGACCGCTCTCCCCCTAAAATAAGGGTGACTCAACTAGAGGTCGTGTACAACACGTGTACTTGTTGTATAAAGAAGGCCTGGGGGTAGACTCATGATGCCAGATATAAAGCGGTAACACATAAGATAAATACTGTAAACAAAGAGCACGAAATCGCACAAAAGTGATAACAATAACAAAAACAACAATCACAAATAATGCTTATACACTCGTAATGGCAAACAAAGCCGATACGACTCCAAAATAAGCTCGAATTCTGAAAAGTCCCCAGCAGATTCGCCAGAGCTGTCACACCCCTTTTTCGTACTCCAAAAGATTAGTTTTAAGTTTCGAAAGGGTTTTTATTATTAAAGTGACAAAGATGAAAATTTGTTTTGAAAAAGGACTATTTACATTTTTTATTCAGAGTCGCCACTTGTCATAATCCGGTGTGCCAAGTCACCACTGGAAAATCCTTTTCAAAACCATTTGACTCTTTAAACTGGTTTGCGAACAGAGATTCCGGTTAAGGAATTCTGTTGACCGAGGGGAAGGTGTTAGGCACCCCTCGATCCCGTGGTTTGACCACAGTCGCTTGGTGGAGCAATATCGGCTAATTTAACACCACGAATGTATAAATCACACAAAGCATGCACAATAATCAATCAAGCAGATCAAAACAAAATAATCCAAAATTATAATGTCCAGTCCGATTATTACAATCCTGAAATAAAAAAATGCAAAAATATAAACCTACTCTATTCTATGCTAATTTTAAACTACACTCTGTCGCTTTCTCTAGCCGACGTTCCGGGCCTTGATCGTGCGTCGTCTTCAAGTACATGGTACTTCGGGGCACTCCCCGGATAAATCAATACAAATCCCTCGGGGCATTCCCCGGCCAAATAAATACAATTTCAAAAATGCGAGAAGGACAAATCACTCCACAAACATTCCAAACACTAAAACAATCCATGAGTTCTAAATTTACCTACCCAAGCCTATTGTCTGCTTACCCGCTCGATGACATGTCACGTTCAACATCAACGATGAATCAAAATACCATGATATTTACTTGTATCAAGTTTCAATTCCCATCCCACTTATTATTAATCAATTAACCAAGTTCAATATAAGAATCAACCAATCAAGACACGATAATCATAGAAACTCAAACACGCTCAAAATTCATATCATCGACCCATCGCGAATCAACAAACATCACGACATCAAACATCACATTACGATAAAAATAGAAAGAAATGGAGTTGAAGAATCGGACCTCGTTTTTTATTTCAACTCACTGAATTGTGCGAACAAAGCCACTGACCTCCGGACCTCAATTCAACGAACTCAATACGGATCTACCAACTCGAACACACTCGAAATTAGAACCGATCCAAACGAACTGACTGACCCATTTCAATTAGTGGTTTTCCGATTGGGGTTTTGGTCAGATTCCGATAGACGTGGTGTTTTCCGGCGAACCCGTCGCTGGAACAGTGACGAATGCAAGGGTTCACTTCTCTCTCAACACTCTATTTTCCAAATTTGAAACTCAAGTTTCGAACAACTAATTGGATAGTCGAAATCGAACCCAACTCGGGACTTTGGACTAGGGTTCGACGATAAAAATGGGACGCCGATCTGTTGGCACTTTCCGGTGGGTTTACGCCGTTTTTCGGTGATGACAAAGGTCGCCGGAATAGTAGCGTGACAGGGATGGTTTCTTTTCTCCTCCCTCGACCCCTCACTGTATTCTCTCTGTGTTTCTCTGTTCTCTCCCTCTCTCTCTCGATCTCACTGTTACTCCCTTAATTCCTCCTCTTCCTCATGATTTCCTTCTCGACCTCTATATATGTGTGTGTGATTTGGGATCTGAGAGAGGTGCCGTGGAGAGTGTGTGATGGTGAGGGGATTATTGTTGAAGATGAGTGCTCGTGTGTTTTCTGTGTGTATATGAGAATGATGGGTGTGAGCTGTGTGTTGTGTGTGTGACCGTGTGAGTAGATGTTGGAGAAGAAGGTGAAATCCTCTATTGTTGTGTATGCGTGGGTGTATATAGATGGGTAGTGGTGAGGTGGAAGCTTTTGATTGGGTAGGTTGTTAGGATAAGATAAATTAGTTAGAGGTATTGTTTTTCTTTATTTTTTATATTTTTGTGGGATATAATTACATGGGGTTGGACACATGGTAAGGTGAACTAAAAATGAATAAAATTAGACTTTGGGAGGGACAAAATTACGTGTCTACAAGACACCCCTCGAGTCCCGTGGTTCTAGCACAGTCGCTTTATTGACATATACTTAACTTAAACTATTCAGAAAAATCGTGTTAAAGCCTAAATTTGCTCATTTTTAATTATATCAAAAATGTTTGTTAACACCTCTTATATTAAATAAATCGGTGAAAAAAATATTTTAGAAAAATATTTATCAAGGTGCATTTATTGCTTCCTTGAATTTTTAAATGTCTCATAAAGATGCGTACGTCGCATTCTTATTAAGAAAAATATTTTAAATCGTGTTTAAAATTTATCTAGCATCAAAGACGTTGGTTTATCTCTTGTAAACTCGAAACAAGATTTTTCTTATTAAAAATAATTAATCTTAATGAAAATCTTAAGCAAAATTTATTTAAAATGATTAATTATTTTAATAATAAAATTATCCAAATAATATACTTATTGAGAATTATTGATGATATTAATTAAAATTACATAGGACTACATATCCTGTAAACACATATCACTATATGCATACACATTACCGAACAAAACAATTTTGGCTCAAAATTTTCTTCTCAAGTCACATATTACAATACAATACTACTTCATTTTAAAAAAATAAAAATTCATTAACATATAAAATTATTTCTTTCAAACTCTAATAATGTTACTTATAAACTTATTTATTACACTATCTTAATTTACAATAAAATCCATATCCTATTACAACATCTGTTAACCCAATATTGACACACAATTCTATCACATATTCCCACAATCACTATTATCATCCCATACTCTATTTTTATCTCAGAAATTATGTATATACAGAAAACCCAAATACTTATCTCCATCCTCCATTTATGATAATTTATAAAATATTATCATTGACATAGAAAAACAGAGATTTTCAAAGTTAGATTTTTCGCTCGGACTTAAATGACGGTGGCTAGAATCTAGGACGGGTGTCTGGCAGATCTGAAAGAGATATAGCCGGATTCACGAGGTTGAAGCTGGTAAGCCATTTTTCGGTGGGATGGTATGGTTGAGGATCATCGGAGTTGTTAATTTAGGATGCTGGCCGTCTGGTAATCAGATCCGGAGGCAGCATCGAAAAGAGAGAAGGGTGTCGTCGTAGCGCCGTGGTTTGGCTGATGACCAATAGCAGCAGATCTGGGGAGGGGAGTGACAGCGCGGGGCCCGCAAAGTTTTTTCGGCGAGTTGGTTCGCCGGAACCGACCACAAGGGTCGGATTTTGACAAAAATAGAATGGATTCAAACAATGGTGAATTTTCCATTGGATTTCCGTCGAGAAAAATTCGCCAGAATATTAGAAGAAAGATTGATGACTTTCCTTTTATCCTTGAAATTTAATTTTTCATCTTCCTCTCGTTTCTGTTTTCGTTGATTTTTTTCTCTGTTCCCAACTATTCTGTCTTTGTTGATTTTTATTCCAAATTCATTTTTTATATGCATATGGTTTATTTCATGTGCGTGAATTGCTATATCTGTGAATGGTGTGTACAGTATTTGGTGTCAAAAACACAAATATATAAATACACAGTAGTTTAATGGCATAACAGGTACGATAAAATTTTACGTAATTAATAATTTCACATGCTAAATAAAGCAACGAAATCACTTAAGCATTTCTCATTCATGTTTTTTACAAGAACATCCATAAAAAATGTTACATAATTAAATAAGAAACTAGAACCTATTGATGTAGTAAAACAATTCGAACGCTGTAATTGAAAACTTTGACCAGAATTTCAACTTCAACCTTTCTTCTTCTTTTCTCTCTTTGCCTGATGTTTTTCTTTTGATGATTTCAAATATTTTACTCACTCTCTCTTTTTTACTCTAACTGGTTTTTCTTTTCTCAGTGTCTAATTTTTGATATAGTGTACAATGTAGATAGTCTGATATTGAATGTACGTATGTTCTAGGGTGAGAGAGTTCTTTAAATAGAGGAAATTTTGGGGGAACAGTTAACTTTTTGGGGAGGGAATCTCATTAGCAGATAAGAGGGAAGAGTTTTAAAATTTAATTTTTTTTTATTATTATTAATAAATTTTTTTTTTGCTTTTTTTTGTTTTTTGTTTTTATTTTATATAGAAAATAATAGTAATAATAATAAATAAAATAAATAAATGAAATAATAACGATAATAGTAATAATTAATTAATTTTATATTTAACACAATATAATAACAATTTATAAATAGAAAAATATAAATATAATAAAATAGTATTAAAAATAATAATTTATTTATTAAAAAATTATAAAAGGAAAATTCTTTATTATTTTTTATATTATTTTTAAAATTAGAACAAAAATAAAATATCTTGTAGTTAACTTTTTAATTATTTATTTTTATTAAAAATTTATTAAAAATAAAATAATAATCAAAATAATATATATAAATATTTAAAATTGAGGGAAGATAAAAAATCACGTGTCTATAGTACTACGACCTTGCCCCATCGCAACGCAATAAGAAAATCTAAAAACGGATGTTGGAAAGGTTGAAAATAAGAATCCCGACGATTGAAAGCTCAAAATGTAACTAAGCCTTTTCAAGTTTCTTATTCCATGCACATGCTAATAAGAGACAACGCATTGCACAAATTTTTATGGGGCGTTACAAGGACCTTTCGAAAGAAAAAGTGTGTAGTTGAAAATATGATCAAAGTTCAGGGTACTTATTCCATTCCCAAAAAGAAAAAGGAAGAAAGACAATTTGTTTGGTCATAGCTTTAAAAAAGGAAAAGAAGAAAAGCAAAAGCAAAAGCATTGATTGGTAACTTTGAGTAAATAGTTAACTAACATGCTATAACAATTTAATTCACTAGTGTATATGTAACTTAATAGAGAAAATGCACTGTTTTCACCCTAAACTATAAATGAAATTGTTGAAACACACTCCAACTTAAAGGAGGTCCTATTATCCCCCGGACTAAAGGCACACATATATGCCATGTAGGCACTAACGTTGCCAAAATTACTTGTTTTAATTAGTACTTGGGGTAATAGGACCCTCCTTAAGTTCGGGTGTATCTCAGCAATTTTGTTTATAGTTCAGGATTGAAACAGTGCATTTACTTAACTTAATATGATTCTTCATCCAAAAAAAAATAAAACTTAATATGATTCAAGTATTGTAATAACTTTACCCATCTCCTGCTCACATGGCAACAACTTTACCCGTATCCAAAATATTTCGATGATAATATAATAAAGGACATACAAGATCATAATTTGAAATATTTATAAATCCCAAAATCTAAAAAAACAAAGAAAAAATGAAAAGAAAATGGATCCAAATTTGTACAATCCAAATTTTCGTTTAACTAACATATGAATAGTTCTTGTTTTCGATATACGAAAAATGAGATTTCCTTAGTTGATTCTTTGAAAATATCGAATCAAACTATTTGTCCTTATTTCTTAACTTGTAAAGTCGAGTATGTCGCAGCTGCCTTATGTGTTAGTCATACAATTTGGCGTTGGAAGTTGATAAATAATCTCATATTCCATGAATGAGAAAGCAAGTTACGAAAGATAATATCGCGTGTTAGTAAGAAGTACCGTTGCTTTGGTGAAAGAATGGGCCTTATAAATTCGCGTATTGTAATAACACTACCTCCGAGAAGTGTAATTTTCTATATACATAATATAAATTCATCGGTTGCACCTCTTTCCTTGTGTACAAACTTCTGTTGCGTTCCTTGAACTGAACTCGTGATATATATTAGTAATATGCGCGAAAAAGACTAGTGCAATTCCTGAACATGAGCGGAGACAGCGATTGCAAGTGATAGTAATTGAGTTCCTAAAAATTACAAATACGAGTCGAAGGGGGTCAGCTTGCTTCTGCTGGTGATGGGTGGACTGGTGAAGGAACCAAAGGACATGTTTTGAACACGGATATTCGAGAGGCTAGCCAAGTTGTTGTGCCCAAGACTAAACCACAAAGAGGCCCAAAAATTAGACAGACCAACAATAGATTTGCTTGCGATTCGAAGAATATTGTAACCAAACTATTCACAAGATGGTATTGTACATTTTTTATGGACGAAACGACATTTAAGCTGGGGAAATGATTGAATTTGCTTGCAATGTGAAAGAAATAGCCTTTAATTTCGAAAATGAGAATGATTTTGCTCCTCTACAATTTGTGACTGCATATTTGGATATGCCATGAGGGAATATTGCCACGATAATCAAATAAACTCATTAATAATTTATGATAATCTATCTCCGCTATGTTCTTAATAAACAGACAACATATCGTCAAATGCCATTTTTATTATTACTATTACGCTGACCACCAGGTCATGAGGCTTTCACAAGGGATGTTTTCCATTTACATTCTCGACTCTTAAAAAGAGCGACCAAACAATCAGAAATTAGACAGATGCAAGTAGCCCGCCTTATCCATCATTGAAACTATATCCACGTCACACTGAAAATGCGTATGTCAAAAACCCATGCAACAGTGTGATTCCCAGGGTTTCGATCTAGTGGTAAGAGCGGACTTGTGAATTAGGCGTACGTGTCATTATACTTAAGTGGAAAAGTATTTTGCCATGGCTTCTCCACTTCTAACATTTCTTTTTTGAACTGCTTTGAATTATTTTTCTTTGCACTGAAGGTTTATAAAAATTTGGAAACCTCTTTGCCTTCCAATGTAGGAGTAATATCTCTGTATACTCTATCCTCCCCAAACCCCACTTGCGGAATATCACTGGGTATATTGTTGTTGTTGTACCATGAATTATTTAGTGAAGGTACATTCGGTCTATAGCATCGTCGGTGACGAAAAACTGATCTCCTGCAACCACTTATAATTTGAATACAAGAAAATGATCTTACATAGATTGCTACATCATGTGATAAAGGATGTATAACTAAAATAACATGTAATGGACTAAAAAACAGTTGAATTATATATTTACAAGCAATAAGTACAAGTAGTAGCTAGCATTCATGTCTCTCTAGTCGCTTATATTCTTCTTCTTTCACTCATCATCATCATATATAGCCTTCCCATATAAATAAGAACCAAGAAATACAATAAAATAGAGAGGCAGCCTATGGAACAGAAAGTAACGGCAAGACCAAGTGAATGTGATAAAGTAGCAAACATACCCGTTGCGAATGCAATTACAACTCCTAACAATGACAAGCACTGACAAATACCCGCGAGATCATAAAGCTTCCGTACAATTTTTTTATGTTGAGGATTTATACTTTCATCTGCCATGAGGAAGTAGATGAATATGGCAACAGATGAGAATGTGAAGGCAATGGCATCGGAAACAACAAATGCACGAAAAGTTGTTTTCCTTATTAGAATCGCCATCCCTTGATTATGGCTATCAGGGTCGCTCTCAAAACCTCTTGGCAATGTGATACCAGCGGCGAAAGTGACTGTCATTATCAAAGTGGCCATAACAATATAGATTTGAGCTACCTTCATAATACTTTTGATTACTTTTTGATCTGCCTTTTTAGGTTTATCGTGATCATCTTCCCGCAGTTGCATTTTGAATCCTATTCCCGTTTCATCATTCAATTGCATTTTGTCTCCTGTTCCCATTTCATCATTTGGATTGGGCATGTACTCGTACTTCCGCTTTATCTCCGCTTTACCTCAAAGTCACATTTGCCAAATCGGCCAATGCTATACAAATCCTCCACCAATTTCTCCTATTTTCATCAATAGTAAAGTTTATATTGAGTCATTCTTATTCTACTCTTGTAAGGACAAAATAACTTTAGTAGTTATCTGAAAATTCCATCAAATAGTATCGAACATGATATTTTAGATAATTAGCATATAGTACGGAGACATTTCAATATTTCACCAGCATATACTCTAGAGCAACAAGTATTTGAAAAACAAATGAGCGGCCGCTTACCTTCTTTGTTGTCGCTTTGAATGACAATGCTATATCAAGTGGGGTCTGGTTTTGTTTGTTAAATGACATCTTTTTCGCTCTAGGATGGTATATTAATTCACGCATATGGTTACCAGAGGCAGCAAGCAAATGGAGAGGAGTGTTGCCGTCACTGTCTGGCTCATCAACAAGGCTATCGCACTTATCAGAGTCTAATAAGAAGTGGACTACCTCGTCTTGATTGTTCAATACGGCAACATGAAGAGTATTTTGATTGTTGTTGTTAAGCGTATCTGTTTTAATGACACATGTGTGACTACCTGTTTCACTAATGTGTAACACTGATAGGAGTAGATATTTAGTTAGTTAGTCTATTGCTGAGTCAGCTGTATAGGGTGTTGAAGGTTGTTAGACAAATGATTAGTTAGGTGCAATGAGGTGTCAAATAGAATATTCTAGAAGGAGGTAGTTATTAGATATTTTTGTATCTCTTTCATAGCCTATATATAAGGCACAATATCAAATTGTAACACGTGATTTTGATGATGAATAAAGTTTACAATTTCACTCTCTCATTTCTTCTTGCTTGTTCATGAATTATCAAGCTGTAATGCTTGAATTTCACATGGTATCAGAGACAGGTTGCTAATACAGAAGAGTATTTCGATTTTTCTGCAAGTTTGGTTGATTTTGTAGCTGAATTTCTTCATTCATGGCACCCAAAATTGATCAAAGTGATCCACTCTTCATTTGTGCTTTAGATAGTTCAAGCTTTGTACTCATTCCAATCAAATTAACTGATTCAGAAAACTATAGTCTTTGGAGTCGATCCATGCGAATTGCTCTCTTAGGGAAGAGAAAGTATGGTTTTGTCACTGGATCCTGCAACAAGGAATCATACAGAGAAGAATTTCATGATCAGTGGGAAACGTGTAATGCGATTGTCCTCTCATGGATCATGAATACTATGAGTGAAAACTTACTATCTGGGATCGTGTATGCTACAATTGCTTGCGTAGTCTGGAATGATTTGAAGAAAAACTATGATAAAGTGAATCGTATGCGTATATATCAATTGCATCGTGAAATCAATATGCATTCTCAAGGTACTGATTCAATCTCAGCTTATTTTACTAAGTTGAAGACCTTGTGGAGTGAGTATGATGTTCTGATTCCAAATCCTAGCTGCGATTGCCCTAAATCCAAAGAGTACTCAGATCATATGTGTCAACTGAGACTTCTACAATTTTTGAGTGGTTTGAATGAGTCCTACAATCAAGCTAGGAGACAGATCTTACTTAAGGGAGTAACTCCAACTATCAATGAAGCTTATGCCATGCTCATAGAGGATGAAATACAACACTCAGCATGTACACTTTCTATACACGACAGATCAGAACCTCTTGCTATGCAAGTGAATCGCAATTATGGTTATGGACAGGGAAACACAAATTACAAGAGTAGAAGGTGTGACTACTGTTAAATTTTAGGTCATACTAAAGAAAACTGCTACAAACTGATAGGATATCCAAATAATTGGAAGAACAAGAAGAAACAAGGTTATGCTCCTCCAAATTTTAGGTCATATAATGCTAGTGGCAACAATTTCTCACTACATAATAGGGGTAACAACTATACTAACACTGGTAGCAGGACCAGTTGATACTGCCAGTTCCAGTCATGATGCCAATTCTGTACCACTAGCAAAACCACATACATTCACTGATGAAGAGTACAATTAAATCATGAACATGTTGAATAAGGATACCAAGGATATGAAACAAGTCAATATGACAGGTATTGTTACTTGTTTCTTATCCAAGACTTGTTCTGACAGTTGGATTGTAGATTCAGGAGCTACACATCAAGTGTCTGCCAATAGACACTTGTTTAAAGATAGCAGCAGCTTGGTTCTAAGGCATTTGGACAAATTGCACCTTCCAACAGGAGATGAAGTCACAATTTCTCACATTGGAGAAACTTACATTTTTACAGATGATGTGATCAAAGATGTTCTCTTTGTTCCAGATTTTAGACTAAATCTATTATCTGTTGCTAAGATAACTAACGAACTGTCATGCTTTATGTTCTTTTATCCTGATTTCTGCATATTTTAGGACCTCTTCAATAGCAAGGTGAATGGGATTGGTATACAAGAGGGTGGACTGTATGTTCTTAAAGGAGAATGGAAAGATAATGTTGTTCAGGAAGGACCAAAACACAGCAGGTTCACTGCAGAGGTTGTTGTTCCTAATTGCAGACTATGGCACCAAAGACTTGGGCACCCAGCTCCTCAGGTTTTAAGAGACTTAGATATTTTGATGAATCATAGTGATGTAAATATATTGAATAAATGTACTGTATTCCCACTAGCTAAACAGACAAGAATGTCATTTCCCACAAGTACTACAAGATGTTCTGCATGTTTTGAACTTGTACACATAGATTTATGGGGTCCTTATAAAACACCTGCATTTTATAATAAGTTCTATTTCTTGACTATGGTGGATCACTATAGTAGATATACTTGGATTCATCTGTTGCAGCTAAAGTCTGAGACTATAGTAGTTATTAAGACATTCATATCCATGATTAAAACACAGTTTGGAGTGGTGAAAAAAGACATTAGATCTGATAATGGGACTAAGTTTATCAATACTCAATATCACACATTATTCCAGTCTCTAGGAATCTTACATCAGACCAGCTGTCCTTACACTCCGCAGCAAAATGGAGTGATGGAAAGGAAGCACAGGCACATATTGAATATTGCTAGAGCTCTTAAATTTCAATCCTATTTGACCATCAAGTACAAGGGATTATGTGTAAAAGTTGCAGTATATATCATGAACAGGTTACCAACCTCAGTCCTGAGTGGTAAGAGCCTATATCAGTTGTTATTTTCTAAAGATCCCAAGCTGTCTCATTTAAGGGTATTTGGATGTCTGTGTTATATGACTGTTGTTCCTAGGGGCGACAAGTTCTCTGAAAGAGCTAAACCTGTTGTACTAGAAGGATATTTAAAATCTCAAAAGGTTTACTTGTTACTGGACATCAACTCAAAAGGATTATTAGTGAGTAGGGATGTTGTGTTTTATGAAGATTCTTTCCCTTTTGATCCATCACAAGCAGGATCCCAGCATGCAGATACTTCTAAAACTGATGAAGACATCAATGACTTCCTGGTCTCCACATATGATGAAGTTGGTGCTGATGTTCCTTTAGAGGATATTCATGTTGATGATGCAAATACTCATACTGACTGCCAAGATTCCTCTGATAATGCAATACCTAGTGCAACTTCACCTGACATCACTCATGAAGAAACATGTCAAGATAACCGTTCCCTTCTTCAACCCTCTTCAAGTAGACCAACAAGAATAAGAAAACCTCCTGCGTGGATGCATGATTATGTTGACACTTCAAAATCCTAGAGATGTAAGTACCCCTTAGCCAACAGCCTATCTTACAGTAAACTAAAACCAGCATATCAGTGTTACTTGTCAAAGTTCTCTACTCTGACTGAGCCTCAACACTTCAAACAAGCTGTAGAATATGAAAGATGGGTGGAAGCTATGAAGTTAGAAATTCAAGAATTAGAGGCAAACAACACATGGACCATTGTTGACCTACCCAAAGGGAAGAACACTGTTGGTTCCAAATGGATATACAAGATTAAATATCTTGCAAATGGTGAAGTGTAAAGGTTCAAAGCAAGATTAGTGGCCAAGGGATATAGCCAACATAAAGGTCTTGATTATCATGAGACATATTCACCAGTGGCAAAAATGGTTACTATCATGAGTGTGATTGTTGTAGCAGTATCTAGAGGATAGCCTCTCTATCAAATGGATGTCTATAATGTATTTTTACAAGGGGATCTTGAAGAGGAAGTGTATATGGAGATGTCAGAAGGATTCAAAAGCCAAGGAGAGCACAAGTTTTGCAAGTTGCTCAAGTCCTTGTATGGCCTCAAACAGGCTTCTAGACAATGGAACCTGAAACTGACTCATGCTTTGCTTGAAGCTAGATTCACTCAAAGTGCTCATGACTATTCTCTCTTCTTTCTTCATCAAGGTAATGACATAGTGATAGTTCTTGTATATTTTGATGACCTTCTCCTTACTGGAAGCAATGCTAATTTGATTGATGCAACAAAAGCCAAGTTGCACCAGCAGTTCAAGATGAAAGACTTGGGGAATCTCAAATACTTCTTGGGTATTGAAGTTCTTATATCAACTTTAGGGGTGATATTAAATCAAAGGAAATATGTCCTAGAATTAATTTCAGATAATGGTCTTAGTGGTTCAAAACCTGCAATCACTCCCTTAGAATCCAATATAAGGCTGACTTCACTTGAGTATGGTCAAATCACAGGTGCACAAGGTGATGATTTATTGTCTGATGTTTCTTCTTATCAAAGACTAATAGGCAAACTCATGTATGTCACTATTACCAGACCAGATATCAGTTTTGCAGTCCACACTCTCAGCCAGTTTATGCAACATCCCAAGAGATCACACTGGGAGGCTGCTATCAGGTTAGTTAGGTACCTCAAAGGCTCTGTTATTCAAGGAATCTGGTTACAAGCTAAACATTATACCACTCTAACTTGCTAGTGTGACTCAGATTGGGCTGCTTGTCCCAACACTAGGAGACCAGTTACTGGTTATGCAGTTCATTTTGGTGAATCTTTGATATCTTAGAAGTCCAAGAAACAGCACACTGTTTCCAGGAGTTCTGCTGAAGCTGAGTACAGAAGCATGGCTTCAGCAGTTGCAGAGATAACTTGGTTGGTTGGCTTATTTCATGAACTCAATGTTCCCATTACCTTACCCATATTAGTCTTTAGTGCTAACAATTCAGCAATTCAGCAATTCAGTTGGCCAATAATCATGTGCTTCATGAGAGAACAAAACACATAGAGATTGACTGTCATTTCATCAGGGACAAGATCAAAAGTGGACTGATACAAGCTATATATGTTCACTTTTAGGACCAAGTGGCTGATCTTCTCACTAAGGGGCTAAGCCAAGCTCAACATACTCATTTATTAGGCAAGCTTGGTGTGCTAAATATCTTGCACCCTGCAGCTTGAGGGGGCGTGTTTTAATGACACATGTGTGACTATCTGTTTCACTAATGTGTAGCACTGATAGGAGTATATATTTAGTTAGTTAGTTTACTGCTGAGTCAGCTGTATAGGGTGTTGAAGGTTGTTAGAGATAGTTAGACAAATGATTAGTTAGGTGCAATAAGGTGTCAAATAGAATATTCTAGAAGGAGGTAGTTATTAGATATTTTTGTATCTCTTTCATAGCCTATATATAAGGCACAATATCAGATTGTAACACGTGATTTTGATGATGAATAAAGTTTACAATTTCACTCTCTCATCTCTTCTTCCTTGTTCATGAATTATCAAGCTGTAATGCTTGAATTTCACAGTATCCCAACAATCAGGGCAGTGATATAATAGCTTATTTATCATGTTTACGCCACCTTCACTCGCTGCAATGTGAATTGCTGTCGTCCAGTCATTTTCACTGCCTGTCGGAAGGTACACTAAGGATTTTTTCCACCCCAGCATATCAGAAACTACGTCTTTCAAAAATTTAACAGCATAGTGCAGTGAATTCCAACCCCATAAGTCAGGTTCCTCGCATAAAGGCTTATTCCAACGCCATTGTGATCTAATGCAATCTGTGTCAACATGATAAAGGTGTAAATAAGGGGTTAGATCATCTCGCAAATATAGTTGCAAAACAGATATTACGAAACCATCAATAGAAATTGTAGATAACAAGTGATCTGAATGCTACATAAGTTGATGCAGCTAATGGAGGATCCTATTGATACTATCAACATGATTAATCAAAATTTATGCAGACGATGTTAACTATGGGAAAGTCAACTGAAGTTAGATGTCGATACTGCAGATAACAAAAATTTTATACCTTTATGTTCCTGAATTACTGTTGTATGTAGCGGTGTTCTATTAGATGGACCTGCTGCATAAGTTGGCTTCTTGCACTATTCCATGATATTGATCAAAACATCATGAAAAACAGATTCAGCCGCCAGATAGAGTGGCGTCTCCTGCGCATGATTAGGCAGAAATTCAAATTCAGAATCTTCTTTCACCAAGAGCTTAACCACATCTAGATGTTGGCTCCACACGGCCTTGTGCAAGGCTGTATCTCCACTAGCATCCGTCATCCTCGTGAGTTTCTCCTTAGTATTATGATTTTCTCTACATGCAAATAGCACACGTACTACTTCAGTGTGCCCTTCATTAGCTGCTATATGAAGAGCGGATTCATTTTTCTTGTTTTGACAACATAACAGTGCCGGAGTAACCTCAAGGACTTCTGCAACAAAATGGGAGTGGCCATAGAGGGCTGCGACATGGAGGACCGTGT
This sequence comes from Capsicum pubescens, assembly GCA_030864215.1. Classification (NCBI taxonomy): domain Eukaryota; kingdom Viridiplantae; phylum Streptophyta; class Magnoliopsida; order Solanales; family Solanaceae; genus Capsicum; species Capsicum pubescens. The sequence goes on along the minus strand of CM061542.1, from coordinate 299,033,106 downwards.
TGACCTTAGGAGTGACTTGTTAGCCATTTTCGTCACCCCTTTTCAAATGATCGGCAAGTATAAAATAGGCATCTCCAATATTGTCTCTCATCGCAGCATTATACAGGGTCGGATCCATTCCTTCTGATTTGGTGTTTTATCCAAAATCTCCCAATGATAATCCTGTGAGTTCTTTGCTTTCTCTGATGAAACATTATTATATATAGGAAAAACTAATTAGATTCTTAATGAATCTCAAAGAAGAAAGGGATCTGGTGCTTGCCTTGACCACAAGAAAATGATTTTAATGTTTCCGTATTTCGCTTTCATGCCAAAACAACCCATCAAACATTGCAGGTGTTGAGTTTAGCAAGGATTTGTTTGATGAGAAGTGTAAAGAAACATACTAGAATTAAATCTCTAATCGTATCGGAGAGGCAGTGGCATACTTGATTTGAGAGAGGAAAACTCCTATTGCACATCTTATAGCTTACTCTAAAATAAGGTATCTTTAATAGTGAAAATATTATACAATATGAATTCATAATAATTTTGAAACAAGATGTTGATGACATATCTATCATGCAAAAACATTATACAAAAAGATTGAAGAACTGCAAGCCAGTGAACATGTCAAGGTTGTAACATAGACTCGAGTCTTTATGTAAGTTATGTTGTAAGTTTCAGATCATAAGGCCCATTCTTTCACCAAAGCAACGGTACTTCTTACTAACACGCGATATTATCTATCGTAACTTTCTTTCTCATTCATGGAATATGAGATTTTTTAGCTAAAGCAGTAGTACTTCTTATTAACACGCGATATTATCTATAGTAGATTGCTCTTGTAGCATCTTTATCAACTTCCAACGCCAAATTGCATAACTAACACATAAGGCAGCTGCAACATACTCGGCTTTACAAGTTATGAAAGGAACCAAAAAGAGAAAAAGAGAAAAAACAAGAGAATATCATCATAGGTTGCTTCTTAAGCACCAAAGTGAATGTCATTTCTCCAAAAGAAAAGATTGTAGTGTAAAGCATCGTAGCTATGAGTAGGGTTTGGGGAAGGGACCCACCACAAGGGTCTGCTTGAGGCTGTTTCCAAAGCTTGAACCTGTGACCTCCTGGTCACATGAAAAAAACTTTACCAGTTATTCCAAGGTCACAGAGATCTATGCGTAGGGTCGGGGGAAGAGGGCCAGAGACCACAGGTGTCTATTGCACCGGGCTGCCCTTCTATCATTTTCAATTACTTAGTCTTGTTTGTGTTGGAAAAAAGAGTCATGACAAGAAGATCTTAAATATTAAAAAGATGTTTTTATTCTTGTTCGTTTTTCATTACAAATTCCTTTCTTCTGATCAAAGCAAACAATAAGTACCTTTCTTTTGATCAAAGGCAAAGATCTACGCTGTGTTCAGATAAATCTATATAATGTTTCATACAGAGAAAGCAAAGGACTCACAAGATTATAATATAGGAGATTTTGGATAAATCCGCAAACCAAATAAAAGAAACTAAAATGGATCCAACCTTGTACAATGCCGCGGTGGAAGGTATTATCAGTGATGGTGATTTTGTACTTGTTGAATATCTGAAAGGGGATGAAGAAAATGAGTACCAAGTTACTCCAATAGGAAACACAATCTTACACGTGGCCTCCCATTATGGCTACTCCCATTTCGTTGCAGAAGTCCTTAAGATTTCTCCGGCATTGTTATGCCATCGGAACAAGAAGAATGTGACTGCGCTTCACATAGAAGCTAATGAAGGTCACATTGAAGTAGTCCACTTGCTTCTTAGTATAGATGAGCATTATAAGGAGACACTCATGAGGATGACAGATAAGAATGGAGATACAGCGCTGCACAAGGCCATGAGGAGCCGACATCAAGATGTAGCCAAACTGTTGGTGAAAGAAGATCCTGAATTCTAATTTCCATCCAACAAGGCGCAGGAGACACCAATGTATCTAGCAGATGAGTCTGGTCTTCGTGAAGCCTTGGTTGAAATCTTGAACTCCTGCAACCAACCAACTTCTTCTGCATGTCCATTAAATCGAACACCTCTGCATGCAGCAGTAATTTAGGAATACACGGGTATGTACTATATTGACATCTCTTTTCAATTTTTGTTACTATCTGTTGTTTCCTGTACTTTGACTATTGCATTATTTTGTTGTAGTACTGTTCTGTTTTGGACTATTTTTCTTGAGCTGAGAGTCTATCGGAAACAGCCTCTCTACCTCTTAGGTAGTGGTAAGGCCTGCGTACACTCTACCCTTCCCCAGACCCACTTGGACTACACTAGAGAGTCTAAATTTGTGTTGATTTCACTCCTCATCATCATATTTGACACATGCATCCAGATTGCGCGAGATTACTAATGCAGTGGAACAAATCTGTGTGAGGAACCTTACGTGGGGGGTTGGAATTCGTTGCACTTTGCTGCTTTTTTAGGAGTGAAAGAAGTAGTTTCCGATATGCTTGGGTGGAAAAAATCCTTAGCCTACCTTCCAAAAGGCAGTGAAAATGACTGGACAACAGCAATTCACATTGCAGCCGGCTTACTAGTGACAGAGAAACAAGAGAAACCAAGATTTTCTGAATAGCAACATGTCTCATTCCATAATACATAATGAAATACTTATAGCCATACAACTGTAGGTTAGAGTTCTATTCTAGGAAAGAATATTTATTGTTATAACTACACAATCAGTAATAAAATCCAATTCTGGGAAAGAGAATATTATGTTTATACAATTATACTATTTCCTAACATCCCCCCTCAAATAGATATCGGTGATCACACAGTAGCAATTTGGAGCTAAGATAGCTATGTCGTGCGCGTGTCATAGCCTTTGTAAACAAATCCGCAAGTTGATCATGAGAAGAAATGTGTTGTAGAGTGATAAGACGGTCAACAACTAGTTCCCGAATGTAATGACAGTCCACCTCTATATTCTTTGTGTTTTCATGTTGCACAGGATTTGTGGATATTTTAATCGCACTAGTGTTATCAGCATGTAACACTGTATAAGATATAATAGCAACACCAAGCTCAGATAATAGACGTCGTAGCCAAACAATTTCCAAACTTGATGCTAACATAGCCTGATACTCGACCTCCGTAGATGATTTAGTCGTACGAGATTGTTTCTTAAATTTCCAAGATATCTAGGATGTGCCTATAAACATGCACCAACCAGTAACGGAATGACGAGAATAGGGACAACCAGCCTAGTCTGCATCAGTAGATCCCTTAAGATTTATAGAAAAATCTGAACGGAAGAGAACACCTTGATTCATAGAACCACATACATACCGAATGACACGAAGTAATTCAGTGTGATGTATACGGTAAGGATTAGCTACAAACTGACTTAGAACTTATACTACATATGAGATGTCCGGCCTTGTCATAGTGAGATAAACTAATGATCCCACCAACTGTCGATACAACGTGGGATCACTGAATGGTTCGCCATCAGCCTCCTTATATTTCGTATTAATCTTTATTGGAGTGTATACAACCTTGTCATCAGTAAGACCAGCCGTAGCAACAAGATCACTAGCATACTTTTGTTGTATAAGCATTATCCCAGTAGGCAAGTATAGAACCTCAAGCCCAAGAAAATATGTCAATCATCCCAAGTCCTTCATCTTAAATGAGGTATGCAAGTATTCTTTCAACTTAGTAATATTCTCTTGATAATTTCCAGTGATAATGATACCATCAATATAGATGAGAAGTACTGTTATACCTACCGGAGAAGTATGAAGAATTCTAAATCAACTTTTAGTTTTGTACATACATCTAATGTTCAATTTGAATCATTTTATGTCCTATCCTATTAAATGGATTGAGTTATTTTGGCGGGGCTGGGGAAGCTATTTTCCAAGTCAAATGGGCAAAACGACAGGAATCACAAGTTTTTTCGACTTTTGATGGGTGTTAGCCCACGATTTGGGGGTGGGCTCTGGCTTCGACCAAACTTCTCGAAGGGTCCCTTGATGGCCTATTAAGTGGATCGGATTGCTTTGGCAGGGCCCATGGAGTCATTTTCCAAATCAAAAGGGCAAAACAACACGAATTGTGGATTTTTTGCAACTTTTGGTGGGTGTTAGGCCAAGATTCGGGGGATGGGTTCGGGCTCCAAAAAATTTTTTGGACAAAACTTCTCGATCACCCCTCAATGGCCTACTAAATGGATTGGATTGCTTTGGCAAGATTAGGGATCGAAGTCATTTTCCAAGTCAAACGGCAAAACGACAGGAATTATGGATTTTTTGCGACTTTCGATAATATTACCCTACGATTCGGGGGTTGGGCTCGGGCTTTGGAAAATTTTTTGGACAAAACTTCTCGGGCGGTTCCCCGATGACCTATTAAATGGATTAGGTTGCTTTGACGGGGCCAGAAGAGTCATTTTCCAAGTTAGACGGGTGAAATTGAAGGAATTTCAAGTTTTTTGTGACTTTCAATGGGTGTTAGCCCATGGTTCAGGGGTGAGATCGGGCTCTGGGAAATTCTTTTAGAGAAACTTCTCGGGCGATCCCCTGACGACGCATTTGTAATGACCCTTCAGGTTATTTTTATATTTCTCCTTATTTTTTTCATTATATATTTTACATAGATGCCCCAAGTCATTTACCACTTGTTGGGACTGACAGGTCGATTATCGGACAATTTATTTGTTTTTAGAGACAATTTCCTATTTTGAAATCTTTGGTGGTTCCAAATGGCCACCAGGCAAAAAACTTGAGTAAAATGACCTCGTATGCAAATTCTGACTGTACCAGTAGCTCTGGAATATCAATTTTAGGCTAGATAGAACTTTGGTTCGGGTCCCAAGTCACCCTGGCTCATTTCAACCTATTGGTCAAAAAATTGAGAAATTAGAAATTTGGGTATGGGACCCAAGTTGGTCGAAATAACCTCGAATAGAAAATTCAAATGTGCCATTGAGTTCGTGGGTGGGACAACCGGGGAGTCAGCGTGTTTTGGACCAAAAATCGATCGGAGGCTCCCAGGCAGGCTGAGGAGTGGGGGAGTGTGGGTCGCGGGGGCCGTTTGCCAGGTTAGACGGGCAAAACGGCCCGAACGGACCCTTTTTAGGCCAAATCAAAGGTGATTTCATATTCAGTGCTCGTTCGAAATCTTTTATGAAAAATAAAATAGTGTTTACCATTTCATCAAATTTGCAGTTATTTAGGTATGTACTTTTATGTTGTTTTCGGTATTTATGTAGGGAAAACCCTAGTTATATCATAATTGTTTAAAAATATTTTGAATTATTAAGTATTGTAATTTTTTTGATATCATATAATTATTAAATGATAAATTGTTTATTGAAGAATCTAAGTTCAAATTAGTTCATGATCAAACCGACTAGCAACACTTTCTAGATGTCTCCTTGAAATATCAAAAAGGACTTTTCAATTCGTTTAAGAATCAAGTAATTGTGACCCCTCGTATTCCGAATTTCACCATATAAAATGAGATAGAATGAGTATTTTCTTAGAAAAATATGTAAATTTTATTTTAAAAATTTAAAGTTTTAACTTTATTTTAAAGTTTTTTTTATATAGCAGCACCAAGTGTCTTTATTTTTTTTTATTTTTTTTATAATAAGAGATGTACAGTACATTTAATAAGTAGCAACTGTAAAAGCCACAGGATAAATTTGTGGGCTGAAGTAAGCGCCCCACGAAGTGCACATAATACCACTGAGCTATCTCATTACCTTATTCTAGATGGTTCAAAATTAATATATGTACATATATATAGATTGTCTACCTTATATATATACAACGCGAACCCCCTGGCAACCACGTAGGTCCGCTCCTGACGACCTCCAATTTTGAATGTGCACAGGCAGACACTTAAACTAGCATAAAGTTGAACAAATAGACACATGTGTTCTATGTGACATAATACACGTAGAACGCCATGTAAGACATGAATTGGCCATGTAAGATGTCACATAGGACACATGCATGTACTTGTTCAACTTTATACAAGTTTAAGTGTCTACTTGTGCACACATAAAGTTGAAGGGCGTAAATAAAAATTAAAGCCAATTTAAAAAATACATTTATATATTACGCCAATATTAAACATACATAGAAATTAATCCGAACACCATTTTTATCGTTGAAGGTATATGTTGCTAAGACCAGTGGCAGAGCCAGCTAATAGTGAGGAGTTCATCCGAATCCCCTTCGGCAAAAAATTATACTATATATACAAGTTTAAAATTATTTTTCATGTACATATAGTAGACATTGAAACCCCTTTCAATTAGTTCTTTTGTTCACATTTTTCAATTTTAAACCCCTTAGTTAAGATGTTGATTCCGCCACTGACTAGGATAATCTAACATAGTTGTTGGGAGTAGGTATAACATATAGCACGATACAATTTAAGTATTTAATTATCATTTGTGCATTTGGGGTTGACTTAATTAGCTCTAAATTTTAGATTATTAAGTGACTAATTTTTTGAATTTAATTATTTATATATTATGCCCGCCATACCTCTTCGAATAAATAATATAAAAAGATCAGAGTTGTATTTTTGTCTACTTATCAAATATTTCAAAAATAAATAAATAAGAAAAATCGCTTTTTCCTCACGTAAAATATTTTTTCTACGCACTATTCGATAATTTTTTTTTCTACTAAGTGATTGCTTTGGACCTTAGCATATGATCCCAAACAAATCAAAATATCCATTATTTTTTCAAATGTTAAGTATCATTAATGATCCAATCGTGTACACCAAAAACCATGTGAAGCTCCAGACATAATGGACAGTTTTTGTATTTTTTTTAATCCAGAAGATATGCCAAAGGAAAGACATGCATCATTTCTTAAAGGCGGAATACATCGATAATTTCTTAAATTTATCAATAAACTTATTTAAATACTCAAACTAAAATATGTTACAAATTTAGCACCTGAATAAGTGTTTTGATTAGATATTTTTAGAATTTATGTGTGCATTTTTAAGCATCTATTACGTATATAAATTAACTATATAAAATAATATATGACTTCTTTTTATTATACACATCGGCCTCAATAAGTCAGTTTTATGATTAACTGAGGCTAATATGTATAGTTAAAAGCCTCATTCATAACAAACCTCAGTTTTATGTCTGACTGATGAGGCTTAGATGTATGGTTAAAAAAATTGATATGTTCAACTAGTTAAATTATCCATGTAATGAACGTCTAAATAAAAATAATTTATCATGTATTTAGATGTTCAATCAGAATAAACAGTAACACCACAGTAACTTAATTGTCATTAAATTATATTTTTTAATAGTAATTGTTAATGACAATAATATTATAATACTTTTTGTAAATGCCCTACCTAATGCTGATAATTTTTTTTTAACATTCTTCGTTCCATATTCAATGTATTCAGCCTTTTGAAAACTTAAAATATTATTGATGCTATCAATGATATCACTTCATAGTGATATTGACACCACGACAGAATCATGTCTGAATTCTGATATTTGTTACAGTTACATGTTACAATAGTCCACATTTTGCTACCAAAAAAAGATTAACAAAAACCCATAAGTTTACCAAAGAGGGAAGACTCAAGAAATAAAATACAAAGTGACAAAAAAAATAAAAAAAAAAATAAAAAAAAAAAAAAAGAGAAGAGAAGCAAAATGGAGAAGATAGAGCACAAAATGGTAGCTGTAAATGGCATAAATATGCATGTAGCAGAATTAGGCCAAGGTCCAACAGTCCTCTTCATTCATGGTTTCCCTGAACTCTGGTATTATTTTCTTGAATCTTGAACTTTGTAAGTCATAATTATGTTTATATATCTGTTGCTGGTGGGAGGTGGTAGGTATTCTGTTGATTTAGTCGAGTTAGTCGAGGTGCATGAAAGTTGGCTCGGGCACTATGTTCATAAAAGAAAAATCTTAATTATGTTAGATTTAGTAGGTTTGGGAAACCTATTACTGTTATAGGTTTAATCAGGGTGGCTCAAGTGCGAGAGTAGTAAAACCTTTGTTTTAACCCCTCAAAAGATTTTAAAAATTTTTTATTGTTAGTTTTATAACTTTATTTTCTTTTTGACAATATTGAATGTAGTAAAAAATATTATCACTATTCAATAGAAGTATTTTAAAACTTTGAATTTGTTATAAAATAAGAAAGAATAAAGAAGAAGAAGAGTAGAGAGAATAGAGAGAGTAATTCTTATTTCTTCTCTTGAGGGATGAGAGATCATATGATTGTAAATACAATGAACAAAACCCTTTATCTATAGGGGAAATTTACTCCTAGTCTGAGTAAAAGACAGATGCTTCAAATCCTAATAGATATCAAAGTAGATCTTGATAGACATTCACTATAATATAAATACATTTATAACACTCCCCCTGGAATGTCTAATTGGTAGATAATGTGCCTCGTTAAAACCTTACTAGAAAAAACCCAGTAGGAAAAAAATCTAGTGAAGGAAAAAGAGTACACATCTCTAATAATACGCATTTCGGCTGCCTCATTAAAAACCTTATAAGGAAAACCCAGTGGTACAAAACCTCGTAAGAGAAAAAGAGTACAACGCGTATTAACTCCCCTAATGAGAACATCCTTGACCTTTGCATCTCGATCTTGTGCAGCATCTTCTTGAAAGTTGCAATTGGAGAAGATTTGGTGAATAAATCAGTCACATTGTCAGTTGAACGAATCTGTTGCATGTTAATATCATCATTATTTTGTAGCTCATGTATGTAGAAAATCTTTGGCAAAATGTGCTTCGTTCTATCTCCATTTATGAATCCTCCCTTAAGATGTGCTATGTATGCAGAATTATCTTTGTATAAAATTGTGGGTAGATTGTCATATTTCACACCACATTTTTCTCGAATGAGATGTATCATGGACCTCAACCATACACATTCTCGGCTTGCTTCATGAATAGCTATTATCTCAGTATGATTCGATGAAGTTGTTACGATTGACTGCTTTGTATATCTCCAAGATATGACAGTACCACCACATATGAACACATAGCCTATTTGAGACCGAGCTTTACGCGGATCAGATGAGTACCCAACATCAGCATGACCAATAAGATCGGGACTGCAATCTTTAGAATAAAACAAGCTCATGTGTTTTATCCTATTTTGATGTCTCATAGTAGGAGCAAAAATATACCTTACTAACAAATTAACTGAAAAGGCTATAGGCCTTGTAGTATTTGCAAGGTACATAAGTGTATCAATTGCACTAAGATATGGTACTTCATAATCAATCCAATTTGATATATTTCGAATTTCAGCAAATAATCTATTGCTTTGAAAACTCTCCAAGAGTTCCAATGATATTCAAGCAATAAGTTTTATACAATATAAGGATTATAAATAAGTTTTCCAGAAAATTTTATATGCTTCAAGAATTTTGAATCCTTAAAAGTTTTTCACATAAGTTTTGTCAAGTGACAATATTCAACATTTCATGAGTGACATCTTCAAATATCTGGACTGCAAATCAAATAAATTTAATACTTACCAATATGCATCCTTTCATGTCACTTGATAAATGTTTCTACGTCAACATGCTTAAATTAACGTAGAATTAAGATCCTCGTAATCTTTCACAATATTAAGCCAATATTGTGTCAAAGATATTGATGATATATCATTTAGTATCGGTTCACAATGCGACATAACATTTTGAGATCTCATCACTTCATTATTTTCAGGTACATGAACCTCTCTTAAGGTTTCATGAAGTGTTATGTCGTAGGCTCTTCAAGAGCTCATTGCCTTCTTATTATGATTATTTTCTCCTTATTTTTCAAGGACTATTTCATTTGAAACCGATTAGTCTACCACGCTTCACGTATGCATAGACTTTATCCTTTAGAAACACAAAAATAAGAGCACTTGCGCTTAATATGAGAGGCTTTCGTCATTTGACTTGAATTATCTTTTGGATGAGGATCTGGTGATAATTCCTAAAATATTTCATAGCGCTTATGATCTCCCCCTTATGTTAGGAAAACTAACATACATCATCTACTTCTTTGAGGAATCCATCTTTGTGCATTATGGTATATTCATTAATCGTATACCACACATCAAAATTATTAGATGGAATAATTGGTTCCCGACCTTGAACCAATTGAGAGGGAAGAAATAATCATAATTTATTGGTCTAATGCATACAAGTGCTATTGCAATATATCATATTTTAGACCAATACATAAAGTTTTGTTCTCATTAACAATGGTTTAGATATTTATCGAAGGTATTCAATGCTAAACCACCATTATCAAGATGAATTATCTTGATTACACAATCTGAAAGTCATGCTTAACTCAATTTTATTGAGCAAACAACTTTATGAATGTCAAACTGCAGGTTGACAATAAATGTACATGTGATCATCTTATTGATGCATCATTTTAACACATCACATGATAGATGAACGGGCCCTTATTCACCTTTTTATAATTTTCAGATTTGAAGAGATCCAATCCCAATATTAGTTGGTCCAATCAACTTATTATGAGAACAAACGACATAAATAATTCTTGAAGAATCTTCTAGTTCTTCAATACATGCACTTCTTCAAGATGTCACAATCGTTCATATCAATTTATGAACTTTTATTCTAGTAAACTCCAAGTTTACCATGACATGTACTTTTTCTTTAGTAAATTTCAGATTTACCATTACATGAATAAATTTCAGATTTACTACTTCAGAAGTAGATTTCAAAATTATTCAACCTCTTTCGGAGGTGAGTTGTGATACAATCACAATCAAGTGAACGTTTGCATTAATAAGTTTCTCATTCCCCATACATGGAATATAATCGTGCCTTAAGCCTATCAAATTATGATATCTTATAATCTCTTTCAAGATTTTGCTACTTCAGAAGCAAATCGAGGAATACATATGATGTAGAGAATTTTTTTTCTCTAGCATATCTTATAATCATATAAGCATGTGAAAATATCATCACTTTTGATGATCATTATCATATTGTCTCTCCACGCGTATATTCGTGCATTCAATCACTTGTCTTCTTTTAGACATATTATGCACTGCTACCACATACATCGCAATAATAAAGTAAGTTGTCATATTTCAGACTTATCATATATTGCTACCACATTCACTTCATGGAATGGAGCATATTCAATGGGTCGAATTTCATGACTTTTCATCAAACACCCATTATTTTTCTTTAGCCATCACAATATCATCAATATGGTGTATTGAGATTCAAACTCAATATTTGATCCATATAAAGGCGTCTTAGGCATGAATCGATGGGACTTGAACCCAACATATTATCATCCTTTTTGATAATATTGTTCTTGAGGAATAAATTTAAAATATAAATAGTTCCAAACCAATTTTTTTTTCAAATCCAATAATAATTATATTAGTAGTAGCAAAGGAAAAATAACATAAAGAATCACTACTAAAAAAATTATAAAAAGAGACCTCATTAGGTCTCTTTTTCTGGAAAAAAGACCTCAAAAGCGACCTCAACGGTAGGTCTCTAAAACATAGGTTGCTTTTTGTAAGAGACCTCATGAGGTCACTAGAAAGCGACCTCATGAGGTCACTAAGTTATTTTTCAAAATTTCTCAAAAGAGACCTCGTGAGGTCTCTAAATCATTTTTAAAATATGATTTTTATTTTATAAAGGAGACCTCATAAGGTCGCTATTTGGTTATTTTTTTTTTAAATTTAATTGAAATAGGGACCTCATGAGGTCCCTATTATTTCTTAATGTTTTATTAAAAAAAAAAATTTAAAAAAGAAAATGACCTCTTGAGGTCTCTTATTGTCGTCGTTGGAAAAAAAATTGTAGACTAGAGACCACATGAGGTCACTTTTGTTAATATCATGAAAAATAAAAATGCAAAAAAGCGACCTCATGAGGTCTCTTTTTTTCCAAAAAAAAAAAAATGGTGGTGAATAACAGCTTTTACAAATGTCTTTCTGTCATTTTGATTCAATTCAATAATATATATATACAACTTAATCAGGGAAATCAAGCTCCAAGAGCTCCCACCAATCAATCAAACTACAACAATACATGTACTAAATATCGTCCAATAAATACTATACAAAAATCAACATTAAAATACTTCAAAAATGAGTGAGAAAAACATAGAAGTCGTAAGTTATATATACAATTCTATTTCAAACTAGTTCAAAGATTCAAATACTTAATAATTCAAATAAACCACCACAAAGTACATAATTTAGATATCTACTGCAACACTAAACATTAACGACATGATGGTATGTTTGCCACATGATCATGATCATCCTCATCATTGTCTTGCTCCTCTGTCACACCTCTCTATTGACCATCTCCAAAGGTTTTCTTCTTTCTTATGCGTAGTCTTGAATGTATCAGCCTGAGTTCTCAACCCCCCGAGGTTTTTTTCCTGCAAATGAAATTAATTTAGTTATTAATCAAGAATAATTAAATAAAAGTAGTTTAGATAGTTCATTAAGAATATTACTATTGAACAATTAGCTGGAAGAATTACATTAAGGATAATTGATCATTAAATTACAGCTACAACATAGAACAGAAACATAAGCACAGAACTTAGAGAATTTACAGACAAATAAAATTGAACTCCCAAGTTCAGTCAAGTACCTAATTTTTACCCTTACCATCTTTCATAGCTTTATCCATAACTACTATGTACTTTTTGTACTCCTTATGTTCCATTTACATTACTCCCTTTCACAGATATGAAATTGTTTAAATCAACACCAACATGATTTCCATTCACATCACCATATTTTTCATCCATAAATGTATCAAATTCCACAGCAAGAAACTTCATTTTTCTACCACCCGGTAACCCAAATTATCCAATAGGTACCATCACAAAAGAAAATACATCCCCATTTTCTCTTAACAAGAGAAACAAAAAATGGATTGAAAAAGACACCATTTTACTTGAATTTCTTTCAAGCAGATCAGTTGCCTTGTAGTTCAACAGTCTTCCAACACTAAAATCAATTTAACCACTCATTTGTATATATCATTAACAACCTTAGCATCACCATAAAGAGCAAGCTAAGACTCAAAAGTTTGAAATTTTACCAAAGCTCTCAAAATCAAATGCCAATTATTTTTGTTCTTCATATTGGATAGTTTTGAAGTAAAAGAAGATATATAGTAGTATGAAGTACCTGAAAGTCAAAAATGTACCCATTCTTGATCTTGGTTTGACTTGTTCTAGAGAAGTTGTAACTTTGAATTTACATTGAATTCTAGCAAATTAGTATACCACTCTATATGTATAAAGTTTTCCCAGTTACTTATCTTGTTTTGAATCATTTGTCTGGTTTAATAGTTCATAAATAAAACAAAATTGTAGTTATTATATAATTGATGTTCTTGGCAACTACAGAAAAGAAAAGATTGGATAATATCTATATGGGTTGGAAAATATATATATATATATATATATATATATATATATATATATATATATATATATATATATATATGTATCGTATGAACTAGTTACATCAAAGAAAACTACTGACATCATGTGTTATACATTTAATTGACACCAAAAATACTCAATTTAAAGGATTATCTTAGACCAAATTCCAAACATAAGAGACCATTCTATCATTTTCTCAACCTTAAAAATATAAGTGACCGAGGCTGGCAACATCAGGTGTTGTTTCATGCGACTTCTAAACAAGAAAGAAATAGGCCTAAGGAGAAACTTGAATAGAGCAATAAGCAGTTCTAGAGAGCAATGGTTTATCTATCTAAACCAACATATTCGAAATAATACCCGTGAAAAGCCTCCATACCAGAGAATACAAGCGACACAAGAAAAAGGTTTCTCTCTTTAAACCACTCCTTCATTCACTATTAACAACAGGAGCCCTAACTTCATTTTTATGAACACTGTAATTTGTAAACAACTCCATGTGTTATTTGAATATACTTAGCTAGAACCATTATACAATCAGTTCGAGAAATGCAATAATCAAAAAGATACCTAGAAAGCAATTTGGAAGTACTATCAACATGCTACTAATCTTTGTCCACCATCAATTCCACTCCAAAGTCATGATAAACAAAAAATATGACATTTAAGAATTCTCTTTGAATTATATGGTTATCTAGCTAGCCAATTAAGCTGACTTCCTACCAGGGATAACAACATCAATTCATCATTACAGGGAGAAGATGTCAAATGTAACCTAGGTAGCACAGTGAAGAAATTAGAACTCCATATTAAGTGTGGCGGAAGCTGTCCATTTTCAAGGGGAAAACTTGGCCAATGGAACTAATAGTTGGACATAGAATTCAAGGATGGCAGATTGTGAGGGACCCATGGAGTGTATGATGTGTTGGGTCTCTATTTTTTGTGTTTGTTTCGGAACCTAGTGGAGAAGAAAACTGATGGCAGCAAGTTCATTTTTGGTCTGTAATGGTGGTGGTCAAGAATTGGTTTTTGTTTATGTCATGGGAAAAGTGTAACGCCCCGAAAATGGGTCCCGGAGTGTCACACGGTGCTTGAGGATACGAGAAGCCCCAAGCTAACCCTTTGAACCATTTTCATTCAGTTCAACACAAATCAATGGGGTTTTCATAAATAACCCACAAAAATCAACAGAGTAATCATCATCCAAGAATAAAAGAATTTCAGAAAGATAACAAAATACGACTTATTAGTCAACTCCCAACATCTATACTAGTCTGACAAGCCTCTAAGAAAATCAATAAAACCAGCGAGCCATTGAGACATGCTACTCAGTTATCAAATGTAAACAATTCTGTGAAACCAACATCAGACATCACGTCCTCGGAACACGAGGACTCACCACAACAGAGGATGTAGAACAGTGTGCCCGAAGAATCACTGTCGAACCTGAAACTGAGCACCTGAACCTACATTCCGTGAAAATGCAGCCCACATCCGAAGATGTGGGTCAGTACCATGGAAAGGAACCGAGTATATGGGGGTGTATGCAGTTGTATAAACATCATCATCATAAATATTTATAAGAAATATGCAGGATGTATGAAAGACTCACATAGCCCGAAGAAAATCATCATAATCATGAGAGGATGAAATAAGTATAATAACACATGTGAGTCATCATATAATTTGTCAATCACTTTCAGTTCATCAAGAATATCAATTCTCATAATGTAAATATCATTTAAATCCTTCGAAAGAATAACTTTCACAATTCCACTTTCAAATCACTTCACCGTTCACCATAGACACAAGGAAACACACACACACTGGGAGATCCTATAACCAACATAAACCATGTGAGCTACATGGAGTCCAACGTACAACCCACGTTGGAGAGAGCCATCCTATCCTTGCCATCGGAGTAGGACTATGATATCAAATCCACACAAACTAGTGATCACTATATAATTCAGCCTCAGGCTCACTCCTACGGGGGAACGTAGTTCTAGGGAAGTAAGGTCGCTTTATACCTCCCACTCGATGCTAAAGATTTCTCCCAGACTTAGCTCAGATCATTTCAAAGACAATCCACAACAAAACAATTTCAGTAATATATAAATATACATCGGGAGCCATCATGCTTCCCATCTATCAAAATCAACCACGTTGTGGATTTCTTTCACACTCGAGTTTCAAAACAACTCCATTAAGACCAAAAGGTCAAATCATTCAAAATATCTCAAATATTCAACATCAACGTGCTTATAACATACACTTTCTCAAAAAACACAATTTCCAATGGGGATTCACGACCCAAATATCAAAATCATGATAAATATCGTTCAAGATTCATGCTTTATATCACCACACACGTAAATTCATCTTTCAAAATCATAAACATCAAGATTTCATAATAATCATCATAAGATATGGGTTCATGCTTCAAATTCATAAAAATCAAATAAAAATCATGCCTTTGTAAAGAAAATTACTTTTGGGCACAAGAACGAAAGAGAGTTCTTGTTGAAAAACCCCACATACCTTGAATGATGAACTTTAGATCGATACTCATTTTTGAGATGTTAATCGTGCCTTTGAATGATGGTTCTTGGAGTTCTTGAACTAGGAACTTGGAATCTTGAATAAATTTGCAGAATTAATGGTGAACTTTGGAGGTTCTTGAAGTTGGATGTAGGAGCTTAGGGTTTTCTTTTTGAGGGAATTTGATGAAATATAACATATAATGCTTCTAATAGGCTTTAATATAGGGTTTGGACGGTTTTTGGGTGAGGGGGAATGACCAAAACGCCCCTAAAAATCAAATAATTCTCAAATCTGTCCTTTGGTGGACTGTTTTGATAGTCTGAAGTAGATCAACCATAACGTTTTACTCCGATATCCAAATTGGATAAAACTATTTTCATTAGAAAGAGGACTCTCATATATTTCCATTTATATATAGTATCTCACCCAGATCATTGTGTACGATGAGTTATGATCATTTGAAATTGATCCGAAAATTCACTTTTGATAGGTTGAAGTAGATCGACCATAACTTTTTTCTCTGACAGACAAATTGGATGAAACCAATTTTATTAGAAAGAGGACTCGCAGATATTTCCGTTGATATATAGTAGATCACCCAGATCATTATGTACAAGGAGTTATGATCGTTTAAAGTTGGAGAAAAAATACGCCAGGCCTCAGTACTTTTTCCCGCACGTTTTACTGTTCACTACTATTCACGGTTCGATCAAAATGTTCATAACTCGTCGCTCGGGTGTCCATTTTGGATGATCCACATATCGTTGGAAATATTATTTGATACTCTATGCAATGGTGGGTCATAATCTAAGACATTCCGCACGGAAAATTTATAGTTCATTCTAGAAGATAGAACCCAACACGTTTACGCACAAAATTTCAACAAAAAATTTCCCGGGGTATTACATCATCCCCGCTTGGAAACATTCATCCTCAAATGACGCTAGACATGCCAAGATTAGATAGGGAATAGAGCATACAACTGAAACCATTTGTTAGACTCATCACCACATCGTTTCTCACTCCGAGTGCAACATAGAATGCATAAATTCAAGAAACTACGGCTGAACACATAATAAATGACATCTGAACTGCTGCAACTTTTATCAAAAGTGCATGATTTAGGAAAGAACGGTACCTTCGGCTTGATCGGAGTTCGCGGAAAATAGGTGCGGGTACTTGGATCGCATATTCGCCTCAGCTTCCCAAGTTGCACCCTCAACAGATTGGTTTCGCCACAACACCTTGACCAAGAGAACTTCTTTGTTCCTTAGTCTTCGGACACTGAAATCAAGAATCTCAACAGGAATCTCATCAAAAGAAAGATTTTCTTAAATGTCAGCACTCACAGAGGAATCCACTACCACAACATTGCTAATATGCTTTCTAAGCATGGAGACATGGAATATTGGATGAACAGAGGACAACTCGGAAGGCAACTCGACCTCATAAGCTACCTTACCAACATAGTTAAGAATTTTGTAAGGACCAACATAACGGGGACTAAGCTTCCCCTTCTTTCTGAATCTCTTCACCCCCCTCATGGGTGAAATTTTCAGATACACTAGGTCACCAACTTCAAACTCAAGGTCTCTCCTTCTAACATTCGCATATGACTTCTGACGACTCTGCACAATTTTCAACCTTTCCCTAATTAACTTAACTTTTTCCATAGCCTCAAATACCGAATCAGGACCACTCACAGCCGCTTCACCTACCTTGAACCAACCTATGGGTGATCTACACTT
This sequence comes from Capsicum pubescens, assembly GCA_030864215.1. Classification (NCBI taxonomy): domain Eukaryota; kingdom Viridiplantae; phylum Streptophyta; class Magnoliopsida; order Solanales; family Solanaceae; genus Capsicum; species Capsicum pubescens. Next base: position 299,015,352 of record CM061542.1, on the reverse strand, counting down.
CCTCCCATATAAGGCTTCAAACGGAGCCATTCCAATACTAGAGTGGAAACTGTTATTGTAAGAAAACTCTATCAACGATAAGTGATCATCCCAACTTCCCTTAAAGTTAAGTGCACAAGCTCTTAACATAGCCTCTAAGGTCTGGATGGTCCGCTCAGCCTGACCATCGGTCTGCGGATGAAAAGCAGAACTCAAAAGCACTTGGGTACCAAGACCCTTCTGAAAAGTTTTCTAAAATTGTGAAGTGAACTGAGTACCCCTATCCGAAATGATAGATAAGGGAACTCCATGCAGTCTGACTAGCTCTCAGATATACAATCTAGCGTAATACTCAGCAGTATATGAAGTATGAACAGGCAAGAAATGAGCAGACTTAGTCAATATATCAACCACAACCCAAATGGAATCATGATGGTGTCGGGAAGGAGGTAAACCAATCACGAAGTCCATATTTATCTCTTCCCACTTCCAGGTGGGAATACTAAACTCTTGCATCATACCACCAGGTCTTTGGTGTTCAACCTTAACCTGTTGGCATGTTGCACACTTAGCTACAAACATTGCTATATCTTTCTTCATGCTACTCCACCAATAGATTTCCCGCAAGTCTCGGTACATCTTGGTGGCACCAGGATGAATAGAATATCGCCCCCCGTGCGCTTCAGCCATAATCCTCTGTCTCAGATCATCAACATTCGGGACACACAATCTACCCTGCAATCTCAACACACCATCTCCCCCTTGGGAGAAAACCTCTACTTTTGGTCCTTGACTGACTCCTTCAGTCTGACCAAACTAGCATCTAAGTATTGCCTTTCCTTCACTTCCGAAACCAAGGAGGATTTGGAACTACTCTGAACCCCTATACTACCTTCAGCAGAGTCAAACAACCTAACCCCCAATCTAGCCAAATGATGTACATCACGAGCCAACTCTTTCTTACCTTCTACCACATGCGAAACACTACCCATGGACACTCTACTTAGGGCATCCGCCATAACATTGGCCTTGCCCGGATGGTACCGCATACTCATATCATAGTCCTTTAACAATTCTAACCATCATCTCTACCTAAGATTCAATTCTCTCTGGGTAAACACATACTGCAGACTCTTATGATCAGTGAAAACATCAACATGGACACCATACAAATAGTGTCTCCAGATTTTCAAAGCAAACACAACAGCAGCCAACTCAAGGTCATGGGTGGGGTAATTTTTCTCATGGGATTTGAACTGTCTAGAAGCATAAGCTATCACCTTACCCTTCTGCATCAATACGCAACCCAACCCAACTCTCGAAGCATCATAGTACACCACAAAAACATCAACACCATCAGGCAAAGTCAAAACAGGGGCTGAAGTGAGTCGAGTCTTCAACTCCTGAAAACTCTTCTCACAAGATTCGGACCACAAGAACTTCACTTTCTTTTGGGTCAACCAAGTCATAAGAGACGCTATAGAGGAGAAACCCTCAACAAAATGGCGGTAATATCCAGCTAAACCTAAGAAACTTCGGATATCAGTCGGAGAAATAGGTCTAGGCCAATTTCTAACAGCTTTGGTCTTTTGGGGATCAACTCTAATACCCTCGGAAAAAAAGACTGGAGAGTTGGAGTCTCAGACTTAGTGTCTTTGACTCTAACCAAATGGTAAATACACCCCTTGGAAATAAGCTTTCTAGCTTTGAGGTAAGAGATAAAATGACTCTTGGGTGACACAAAATTCCCAGACCACTCAAACACGGATGCACCCAGAAACTGAAACTTGACCATTCGGGTCCGACAATCAATAGAGGCATAAGAAGAATACAGCCAGTCCATACCCAGAATCACATCAAAATCTACCATGTCTAACTCAATCAGATCAGCCAACAAGACTCTATGAAGAACGGTAACAGGACACTTTTATACACTTTTTGGGCAACAATCGAATCAACCACTAGGGTAGAAACTAGGATAGGCTCAGGAATAATCTCAAGACTCATTTCAAAATTCCCAGCAATCAAAGGTGTAACATATGAGAAACTGGATCCAGGATCTAACAAAGCATACACATCAAACTAAAATATACGAAGCATACCAGTAACAACATCGGGAGAGTCCTCCTGTTCTTGGTGGGACTATAAAGCATAGAATCTATTCTGGCGCTGCCCGCCAGCATTGCTAGAAGAGGCGCCCTGAGCTGGGGCTGGGCGAGTCGCTGGAACTGGAGCACTAACAGTCTAAGTCTGGGTTTGAGGGCGATAGTCACGACGCCCTTGTCCATCCTGTGGACAATCTCTAACTCTGTGACCCATGTCACCACACCAGAAACAACCCCTATTCTCACCCCAACACTCACCCGAATGAGCCCTACCACACTTAGGACACAGGGGATGATTTGGCTTACTGCCAGCACTGTACTGGGACCTGGATGCATATGACCTGCTACCTTGCTCCTGCCTACCTCTAGGAACGGGAGCACTAGCAAATGACGGTGCTGGCATAGACAAATGATCCTGATACTGAGGGCGACTCCCTCTCTGCGATCTAGTCTGACCCTGTCCGTGCTGCTCGGACCTAGCTCTCTTATTCCCTCTCATTCTATCTCTCTCCTTAATCTTGTCTGCCTTAATCTGTTGGGCATGAGTCATCATCCTAGAAAGATTCATGTCACTATTCAGCATAGCAGACCTACACTCCTTAACCACATAACTAGACACTCTAGTCACAAACTTACTCATACTAGCCCGATTATCAGCCACTAAGTCGGGAGCATACTTGACCAACTGATTAAACTTTAGACAGTACTCCCTAAAATTCATAGAGCCCTGTCGCAGGTTCATAAACTCTTCCACCTTATCCTCCCTCATGTTCAAAGGGAAAAACTTATGCAGGAATGCATCTTGGAACTCTTGCCAAGTCGTAGGGACAGCTCCCTCACCTTTACCTTTCCTCCAAGCAACAACCCAGTCATAAGAGAGGTCTTTCAACCTATACGCAGCCAAATCCATACTATGTTCCTCAAATACATGCATCACCTGAGTAATCTTCTGCACCTCCTCTAAAAACAACCGTGGATCCTCATCAGACTTGGACCCATGGAATTCCGGCGGATTCATCCGCATGAAGTCACGGATCCTGGCAGCATCTAAATCACATCCCTGCTACTGTGGAGCCGGGGCCGGGTTGGCTTGAACATTTGCAGTAACAGCTTGGGCCAGCGCCTGAAAGGCTGCCCGAAATTCAGCATGAGACACGTTTTCATTCCATGGGTCAGTGGGTTGAGGTTGCTGGACAACATTATTTCTTCTCGCTCGATGTGGAGGCATATTTTTTAAAGAGGAGAGCACGAATCAATAGAAGAGAGAGACACTTTAAGCACGATAGACTTCTGAAAGAAAGAATCACACTTTTTCCTAAAATGTCTTGTAGCCTCTTGCTCATAAATGTGGCGCGCTACACACCAATGATCAAGACTCTACTTAACGCGGCTTGTCATACTCCCTAGGACACCTTAAAACCTTAGGCTCTGATACCAAGTTTGTAACGCCCCGAAAATGGGTCCCGGAGCGTCACACGGTGCTTGAGGCTATGAGTAGCCCCAAGCTAACTCTTTGAGCCATTTTCATTCAGTTCAACACAAATCAACGGGGTTTCCATAAATAACCCTCAAATATCAACAGAGTAATCATCATCCAAGAATAAAAGAATTTCAGAAAGATAAAAAAATACGACTTATTAGTCAACTCCCAACATCTATACTAGTCTGACAAGCCTCTAAGAAAATCAATAAAACCAGCGAGCCATTGAGACATGCCCCAACTGACTCATACTCAGTTATCAAATGGAAATAATTTCGTGAAACCAACATCAAACATCACGTCCTCGGAACACGAGGACTCACCACAACAGAGAATGTAGAACAGCATGCCCGAAGAATCACTGTCGAACCTGGAACTGAGCACCTGAACCTACATTCAGTGAAAATGCAGCCCACATCCGAAGATGTGGGTCAGTACCATGGAAAAGAACCGAGTATATAGGGGTGTATGCAGTTGTATAAATATCATCATCATAAATATTTATAAGAAATATGCAGGATGTATGAAAGACTTACATAGCCCGAAGAAAATCATCATAATCATGAGAGGATGAAATAAGTATAATAACACATGTGAGTCATCATATAATTTGTCAATCACTTTCAGTTCATCAAGAATATCAATTCTCATAATGTAAATATCATTTAAATCTTTCTAAAGAATAACTTTCACAATTCCACTTTCAAATCACTTCACCGTTCACCATAGACACAAGGAAACACACACACACTGGGAGATCCTATAACCGACATAAACCATGTGAGCTACATGGAGTCCAACGTACAACCCACATTGGGGAGAGCCATCCTATCCTTGCCATCGGAGTAGGACTATCGATATCAAACCCATACAAACTAGTGATCACTATATAAATCAGCCTTAGGCTCACTCCTAAGGGGGCACGTAGTTCTAGGGAAGTAAGGTCGCTTTATACCTCCCACTCGGTGCTAAAGATTTCTCCTGGACTTAGCTCAGATCATTTCAAAGACAATTCATAACAAAACAATTTCAGTAATATATAAATATACATCGGGAGCCATTATGCTTCCCATCTATCAAAATCAACCACGTGGATTTCTTTCACACTCGAGTTTCAAAACAACTCCATTAAGACCAAAAGGTCAAATCATTCAAAATATCTCAAATATTCAACATCAACGTGCTTATAACACACACTTTCTCAAAAAACACAATTTCCAATGGTGATTCACGACCCAAATATCAAAATCATGATAAATATCGTTCAAGATTCATGCTTTATATCACCACACATATAAATTCATCTTTCAAAATCATAAACATCAAGATTTCATAATAATCATCATAAGATATGGGTTCATGCTTCAAATTCATAAAAATCAAATAAAAATCATGCCTTTGTAAAGAAAATTACTTTTGGGCACAAGAACGAAAGAGAGTTCTTGTTGAAAAACCCCACATACCTTGAATGATGAACTTTAGATCGATACTCATTTTTGAGATGTTAATCGTGCCTTTGAATGATGGTTCTTGGAGTTCTTGAACTAGGAACTTGGAATCTTGAATAAATTTGCAAAATTAATGGTGAACTTTGGAGGTTCTTGAAGTTGGATGTAGGAGCTTAGGGTTTTCTTTTTGAGGGAATTTAATGAAATATAACATATAATTCCTCTAATAGGCTTTAATATAGGGTTTGGATGGATTTTGGGTGAGGGAGAATGACCAAAACGCTCCTAAAAATCAAATAATTCTCTAATCTGTCCTTTGATGGACTGTTTTGATGGACGATGGGTCTTGTTTTATTGAGAGAGATGAGAAAAGAATTGAATAAGGAGGGAAAAAAATTCATGGCTGCTTATTTTTAATGCATTCACATGCTTAATGTATGTGATATCCATGCTATGTGCCACGTCATCCACATGTATCAAATAGGCAGATTTTCATCATAGATCAAGTGTTCAATACGTTATAGGCTTAGTTCAGGTAGCTAGGTGAAAAATTCAGACAAATTTAAGCGTTTGTGTATGTATTCAGCCTTCGTTACGATACAGTTGATGTGTTGACAGTATTTAACTATCAAAGAATTTTCTATATTTACTAATTCTCTTCATTTTTGAAAAGACATTTCACTATCACTTAAAGATCCACATGAATAAATTAATAGTATTTTTTCGACAAACAACAACAACATACCCAGCGTAGTTTCACAAAGTGGGTGTGGGGAGGGTAGAGTGTACGCAAGCGTTACCCCTACCACAAAGATGGAGTGGCTAATAGCATTTTTTTATCAGTAGAAAATCAAATCAAGTATTTCTTAATGAACTAGAAACTGTTAAGGCCAATTTTTCACACTTCAAATCAATTGGAAGGTGTCATAATCTATTAACATCGGATAACCTTAAATTAAGAGACCTCCTCTGGATTAAGACACAAGCATAACACTTATGACCATGGGCATGGCTATAAAGAAAGCACTCCTATCTACTAGCAAGAACGAGCTCCCGCCTACTAACCCTCTATCCTAATTCGCATCCTTCATACCTTAATATCTAGGGCCATGTCCTCCATAAGTTATAACTACTCCATATCACTTCTAATCACCTCCTTCTAATATTTCTTCGATTCATCTACCCTGCCTGAAACCATACCTAGCCAACCTCACCTTTGAACTGGGGCATCCGTGCACCTCCTCCTCACATTCTTGAACCATCTCAACCTCACTTTCCGTATCTTGAAAATCTCTAAAACTAAGATTTCTCTAAATCCCATTGAGAATCCCTAATCAAACTAATTGGCGTTGACATATGAATCCCAAAAGTCCATTCTTCTCCATCAGGGCCTGTTTTTTCTTCAACACTTAATAATTAATCTTTTGAGAAAAATTAGACGTACCTTAAACTATGAATTCTATAAATCCCACACCCTACAACATGTGAATTTTACCAACAATAACTAACTGACTAAATTCTTTAGCACTTAACAATTAATCTTTGGAGAACAATTAGACGTACCTTAAACTATGAATTCTATAAATCCCATACCCTACAAAATGTGAATTTACCAATAATAACTAACTGACTAAACCATAATTCAAACTAGCTCATATATCCTATATGGATACTTTGCTTTCACTGTGTCTTGTCCTCTTCTAAATCCATGCTAGAACACCATAAATCACTAATACCAAACAAACTTAAGCAGTGGGAAGAAAACCATCTTAATTTCACTTAATGTGAGCTCACCAAAAACTACTCCCTAGTCCCCCCGTTTTAATTTGTTTAGCCTACTTTGACTATATTGATACTTTGCTAAATTCATAGTAGAAAATCCTAAATTACTAATATCAAACAAATTGAAGCAACTGGTACAAATCATCTAAAATTTTAACCTAATACTCATAACCTAAATAATCAAGAACACCATTAATAATATAGAATCGATAGCTTCACTAGAAAGCTCAAAATAATAGATAAATCAACGCCAAAAAACTAGAAATCAAAGTAACAAGTCACTCAATGCAGATAGAAAGGAAAAATATTAAACTTACCGCACTCCTTGGTAGATCGATGCAATAGTGATTTGGCCGATTTGAGCGATTTCATCAAAAGGATTTTGTGAGAGAAGGAGGGAGATGGGCTTGACAACTGAACTGTGTTACTAAATAAGTGTTGGGGTTTGTATTTTTTTATTAAATATAAAAGAAAAAATTGTATTTAAAAAAAAAAAATTGACCACTTTGACCAAAATAAAGAGACGTCATGAGGTGACTATTGATAATTTCTTTTAATATAATTTTAAATATGTAGGCTTTAACTTATTTCAAAATTTATTTTCGATCTCATAAAATCACTATTATTATTTTACGTATTTTTTTATTATTAACTGACCTCATGAGGTCTCTTTTCTAAAAGAAAATTTTAAAAAAAAATTGAAGTAATAAGCGACCTTATGAGGTCTCTTATTTTTGACCTATTTTTTAGGTCTCTTTTTATAGCTTTTTTAGTAGTGAATTACTAACCTTGAAATCCTTCAAATTTATAATCTCACCTTGTTTGGCAGAGTCTCGTGCTGATAACGTGTTATAAAATAAGAAAAAATAAAAAAGAAGAATAGAGAGAATAGAGAGAGTAATTCTTATTTCTTATCTTGAGGGATGAGAGATCATGTGATTGTAAATACAATGAACAAAACCTCTCTATCTATAGGAGAAATTTACTCCTAGTTTGAGTAAAAGACAGATGCTTTAAATTCTAATAGATATCAAAGTAGATCTTGATACATCTTGATAGACATTCACTATAATGTAAATACATTTATAACAGAATTAAACTACTCAAATTTTTATAATAATAAATAATATGTTTACAATAATATCCTAGACAATATATTGGAAACGTATGGTTAACTTAAATCAATCCTTATTATTATAAATAATAATATTACTATGTGCAATATAATAGTACACTAAAACAATAATTATGAAAAAAACAACATTAATATTTTTTTTATTATGTATATATTTTTAAGGCCTCACATTAAAATTTGGCTTTAAACCATTAATTTTATTGAGAAGTCCATGTTTGAAAAGTCCTTCGTTTGATGTTTTGATTGTGTCATTGTGTCATTGTCATTTGCTTTGATTGTGTTGTTGAAAGTTAACTTATCACATGATGGTCAGTTTAACTTAAAAGAATTAAAGACTAGGTTGTGGTATTGTTGTTTTGATTGTTAGCTAGTTAATACAATTGTATTGGAAACTAGTTATTTGATAAAGTCTGCCTTGAAATCGTCACAATAATTGTGTGATAGATGTGTGCAATATCCATAAAACAAATCGTATATTATGATCGGAAGAAAATAGATAGCACCGGTTAAAACTCAGTCATTCTCATCAAACTGTTTCTATCTTGATCCACATCCACAGTGAGGTAAAAGTAAAGTTTGCACACTCATTCTCATCAAACTGTTTCTATCTTGATCCACATCCACAATGAGGTAAAAGTAAAGTTTGAATACCGTTTATTCTGTCTCTAGACAGTGGCGGACCAGGATTTAAGGATGGTAAGTGCTTAAAAAATTAAAATAATATGATGAAATTGTAAATTAGGCTTAGCTAAATGTCGTTAAATTTTATGCTATTTGTTTTTCTTCTCTCTTTGCTTTGATTGTGTAGTTAATTGATGATCTTTATGATTTGGAAATTCACTTGTTGTAGGATTCTGAAAGGGCTTTAGTAACAAGAACGTTGTCACTCTATAATGCATAAATCATGGATTTGAGTCATATAAGCAGACCAATGATGCTTCATTAGGTAGTAAGCTTTCTACATTATACCCATTGGGATGTGGCCCTTCTTTGGACTCTGCGTGAACGCGGGATGCTTTTTGCATTGGTCTGCTCTTTTTACTTCTTGTAGGATTTGGAACTACCCAAGATTTGTATAATGAGATTGCAATTAGGAGATTCTTCGTATTGTACAATTTCTCTTATTCATTGTGAAAATCTCTCTTTGATTTCGCCTTTAGCACTAGGCTTGGGTCAACCCATAATAATGATAGTTAATCCAAGATCTTCCACAACAGGTACTCATGGCGCCACCAAATGGTCTACTTAGCCGAACGTGGCTACCGTGCCGTGGCACCAGACTTAAGGGGTTATGGAGACACTACAGGTGCACCTGCTAATGACATTTCAAAGTTCAGTCTCTTTCACCTCGTGGGTGATCTTATCGCACTGCTTGAAGCCATAGATCCAAATGAAGATAACGTGTTTGTTGTTGCTCATGACTGGGGTGCCATAATTGCTTGGCATTTATGCCTTTTTAGGCCAGACAAAGTTAAGGCGTTGGTGAATTTGAGTGTCCATTTTTCTCCAAGGAACCCACACATGAATTTGGTGGAGGCGTTTAAGGCTTTATATGGGGAAGATCATTATATCCCGAGATTTCAGGTTCTCTTTGTTCTTGTCTGTGTATCTGTTTAATTTGTCATTTCTGTTTGATAGGTATTGTCGGGGGTCTATCGAAAACAGCCTCTCTACTTCACCTGAGGTAGTGGTATGGTCTGCGTACACTCTACCCTCCTCAGACCCCACTATGTGGGAATACACTGGGTATGTTGTTGTTGTTGTGTTGTTTGATAGGTATTCTACAAGTTTAACGCAGCACGGTGCATTAAACTCTCCATGCACGCGGGATTCAAGTTGTGGCGGTGATAGGATTTTCACCGAGGAATTCATCATCTACCATATATACATAAGAAAGAAAATTTGCCCTTGTATATACGGTGTGATTTTCTGGCAAAGAAGATCTGGATGGACCCTCTTCCGCCCGTCTAGCTCCAGCCCTGGCCATTCGGGGACGGGCTGGCCAATTCTTACCTTGCAAACATTATGTTAGTGATATCAAGTCATCAGAGCAAATTTGAAGCAGATGATCTGAAAAGCAAAAGTAGATCAAGAAATTATCTCATTAATTTGTTTGGAACATGTTGCATACCATTCGAAAGTTCTTTGGAACAACCATAATATTAACTCCATCTTAGTCAACCTGACTGTGACTTTGACTTGAAAAGTACGTGTTTGCCTCTGTTGTTGAAAAGTTATGACTCGTTTGGGGTCCGTCCCTAGCTTTGTCATTTAGCGTTAACAGCTGGAGTTTGCTCCTCTTTCTAGGGATCTAATGGTCGTAAACCACCTTGTATGATAAGGGCGTAGGTTTCTTGAGAGTTAATTATTTCAGCAGCAGAAAGTTCACAATGATTTTACATTGCAGGTACCGGGCGAAATTGAAGCTGAATTTGCCCCATATGGTGCTAAGGCTGTTCTTAAGAAATTTTTGACATACCGTGATCCTGCACCATTTTATTTTCCTAAAGGCAGGGGCCTCGACGCTATCCCTGATGCTCCTGCTGCCCTTTCATCTTGGCTGTCTGAGGAAGAGTTGGATTACTATGCCAGCAAGTTTGAGAAGACTGGTTTCACTGGTGCAGTCAACTATTACCGAGCTCTTCCCTTGTAAGAGTTCCTCGCCTTCTGTGATATTGAAACTTTGGCCAAATACATTATAAAAATAAGAAGAGAAAATGCACTATTTCCACCCTGAACTATAAACGAAATGGCTGAGACATACTTCAACTTAAAGGGGGTCCTATTATCCTTGGACTAGTTAAAACTGTATTTTTAGCAACCTTAAGGCCTGCGTGGCACACTGCGTGAATCAACATACTGAAGGTCCACGTAGTCACACGTATGTGCCCACGTACGCACTTAAGGTTGCCAAAAATACGATTTTAATTAGTCCAGGGGGTAATAGGACCCCCTTTAAGTTGGGGTGTGTTTCAACAATCTTGTTTATAGTTCAGGATGGAAACAGTGCATTTACTCTTAAAAAAAATACCTTAGTTTGTCTTAGAAGACAAATTACATGGACCTTATTAGAATGAAACAAACATGAAAGGAGCGGAATCGATGTGGTGGAGCTGCACAGAACCTAACTAACTTGTAATCGATGCACAGTTAATTGATCGATATAAATTATCATGCTCTCTAGGAAATCTAGAAAACTGTGAAGTTCATGTCTTCATGACCGCTATCGTATTCTATGTTGCTCAGACTCTTCAAAACTGTTGCCACACTTGTGCCGGATCCTCTAAAATGCACTGTTTTTGGAGGATCCGACACGCATCCAGAAGCATTTCAAAAGAGTCCGAGCAACATAGATTCTATTAGTTGCTTTTAGACTATCTTGATCAACTTCATACATGGACGCTAGCAAGGCTTAGTATCTTTAGTCAAGAAAATGTCATTTTTGACGTATATATACTTGGGATTTGAAGTTTGGAGCTGCCCGAAACTTTACATACATCCTAAAGTTCTGTGTCTTATGAAATGCAGAGACTGGAAACTCACAGCACCATGGACGGGGACTCAAGTTAAAGTTCCGACCAAGTTTATCGTTGGAGATCTCGACTTGGTCTATCATATACCGGGTGCTAAAGAGTACATACACAATGGCGGATTTAAGAAAGAGGTTCCATTGTTGGAGGAAGTTGTGGTTTTGGAAGGTGCAGCTCACTTTGTCAACCAAGAAAGGCCAGATGAGATTAACAAACACATCTATGGCTTCATTCAAAAGTTTTAAACTTACTCTTTTCTCACTACCACTAGTCTAGTCTGACTCTATGGCATGGACGTCTTTCATTGGATCAATGGAGACAGACGTATAGGAAGTGTGTGTGCTTGATTGTACTTGTTTTGAGTTTGATAACTCTTCTAATAATAACTTTCTAAGTGATTGTTCTTATGGTTATTACTTTTTATGCTATAAAAGAGTGCTCTTAAGGTGAATTGATGGTGTCCTTTTTAGCCATCATAATTATTGTTGCTAACACAGGTAGTGGTAAGGTCTGCGTACACTTTACCCTCATCAGACCTCACTTGTGAAATTTTACTGAGTATGTTGTTGTACAGATAGAAAGTATGTTTGATATCACGTATCTTATTGGACATTTCAACAGTTCAACCAGGGGCGGACCCACGGTGTAGCCAGGGGGTTCACCTGAAACAAGGTAGAAAATAAGGTAGAAAATTATCTTGTATATATAAGGTAGAAAATCAGTATTTATGTACATATATTAAATTTGAACCACCTGAAACAAGGTTGTTGGATAGCTCAGTGGTTCTAACTACACTTCTTGGGTTGCTCCTTCGGTCTCTGTGTCGCGGGTTCGATTTGCAATAGGGCCGTAGGCTTCTTTCTTTTTTAATATCTGTTTGTACAGCTTTAGTAGCTGTCCTATAGCTATAATTAATATAAAAAAAAAACGCATATTCGGATGTTTTGTACAACTTTGTAAAGGGTTAACTTTTTGCTTCACTTATTAATTACTCTTATTTAAGTTTAAGTATTTTATATCTATAGACTATATACTATTACATCCCTTGAAATAATATTTTGTTGACGTATTTACACATTTATATTTTTATATTTTCAAACCCCCGAAGAAAATTTCTAGATCCGCCATTGAGTTCAACTCAAAATTTGAAAAAATATTTGTGTGATCTCAACCATTCAAGTTAACTACATATAAAATTTATCTAGTAAATTAATTTTGACACTCAAATACCAACATGTTTCTAATTTAGGACCTAAATAAATGGTCTTAATTATTAGATATTTTCAACTAAAATTTTGAAAAAGTTTTCGTGGTCTCAACCATCTAAAGTAACTACATAAAATATCTCACCTTTTTTTCTTATACACATCAACCTCAATTGAAGATGCATGGTTAGTTTTACGATTAGTTGAGATTTTTTAAGTAGTTATTTTATCAACGAAAAGGACGCTTAAAAATACGCATAGAAGCTTTTTCAAAATTTATATTATACAAATATTTAATAGAAACACTTTATCATTCATTCAGATATTTAATCGCAACAAGCCTTAGTTTGATTTCATGTATTTGAATATACCTCAAACTATGATAAATGAAACGTATATGTCCTGTCATACTTTGAATACACATATGCCCCAGGACCGGCTCGACATAAAGCTGCTAAAGCAATGGCTTGAGATCTCAACTTTTATGAAGCCACCATTTTTAAGCTAGAAAATAATTCACAATGATAGTATACACGCACATGTTTAACAATAATATCAATGTGATTCAAAAATATTTTTACCAATTGGTAACAAAATGTACTTATGGCACACGATGATACAAGAATGACCAAGAACGCATGAAAACACATACCAAAAATAGTCCACAAGTTCAAGAAATCGAGGACCCTTTTGATGACCCCTCTTGGATTCAAGAACAACGTCAAGAGCACAATTAACAAGGTGATTAACACCTATTTTTCAGCCAACAACCCAAACTATATTAACAACAATAAAATGAAGAACAACAATATTACCACAACAAGACTCACTGTAGCATTAACTAGACAAGAAACCGATAGACAGACAGATAGACAGACAGACAGACAGACAGAGAGACAGACAGAGAGATAGATAGATAGAGAGATAGAGAGATAGATAGATAGATAGATAGATAGATAGAGAGATAGATAGAGAGATAGATAGAGAGATAGAGAGAGAGATAGAGATAGAGAGATAGATAGAGAGATAGATAGATAGATAGAGAGAGAGATAGATAGAGAGATAGATAGATAGATAGATACCCTACAACTAAAGGTGTCACACTCCTCACACTAGAGAGAGTTTGTTACAATGTTTCAAAGTCTTACATCGATAAACAACCAAAGAGTAAAACCCCTAATACTAAACTATATATAATCTTATTACAATTGATGGACAAAAAGACCAAAACACCCTTAATGAAGGGTGGACGCGCCTATGGAGTGTAAATTGGGCATGTGAAATTCCTAAAACACCGTTAATGAAGGTGTTCTTCAATGCTCCAAGGTCGTGGTTCTTCAAGCATCCCCCAAGCCACCTTCCACACGCGGCTTTGCCTCATGGAATGCTCGAAATGGCCTCTCCATACATGCTCTCTTCCCCTCAATGTGACCACAACCGGATCCTTTGCGTGTTGGCCTCGAATAATGTCTTCCAAAGCTAGGATGGCCATTTGGCTCGTATCACACGAAATGCACATTAAATGTGCGCTCGTCTCACAAGATGCACATACAACGTACGAGGTGCAGACAAAAGCTACTTTTATTGAATATATTTGAATATTTTATTAAGAGTTGACTTTATGCCACTAAATTTATTGAGCCGCCCCTGACATGCCTCTAATATTAATAAAATAATATAAAAAATATACATATATACCATTTATCATAATTCGAGATTTGTCCCTATTCCGTTTATTAAAACGTGAAGTATTATTATTGGTCCATCAGTGTAGGCCAAACACCATGTGAAGCTCCAGACATTATTGACACTTTTGGACTTTTCTAATGCAAAAGATTTGCATCAAGAAAGGGGTACATCTAAAATTTCATAAATTTGTCAGTAAATTAATATTGATAATAAAAAATAACGATATATTTTAATTTAGCACTTAAAATTAGACACTTTCAACTCAAATATTAAATAAGTTTTTGCCTATGATCTCAGCGATCCAAGTTAACTACATATAAAATTCACCCTCAACTGAAACAAACGTGATTAATTTTGCGACTTAAGAAGACTAATATGTATAACTGAAAGAGGTGACATATTTTAAGCAATTACTTTATCAATATAAGACGCTTAAGAATACGCATGAAAACTTTTTTGAAATTTAAATTTAAAATATCTAATAAAAATACATTACTATATATTCAAATATTTTACCGGAACAAGCCTTAGTTTGATTTCAATGTATTGAGCCTTTTTAGAACTTGGAAGTATTATATTTATTGATGCTCTATCAGTGATAATAAACTAAAAAGTCAAATAGTGAAATTGACAATACTGCCACAACTACACATAATATTTGCTTCGTTTTATTTTACTTGGCCTTTGTAACAAAAATAAATATTTCATTTTACACGTTCGTTCTAGAAAATTAAAAGAATTTTATGAAATTAATAAATAAGAGAAGTAATTTTACTTTATCATTCTTTGAATATAAAATTTAATACTTTGAAAAATGTATTAGATAATTAATAGTACTATTTATTATCAAGGATAAAATGGGCACAAATGGATAAATTATTCATTGATTTTTCAAACTGGATAAATATTATTGTACATTTACTTTTAGTAACATGAATATGTAAAGATGGACGAAGTATGTATATAAAGTAATAGTAGTAGTCAAACTTTGAGATCTAAAACATGTTAAAAAAAGGACAGCCTGGTGCAATAAAGCTCCCGCTATGTGCATGGTTTGGGGAAGCGCTCCACAACAAGGTGTATTGTACGCAGTCTTATCTTATGTGTGCATGGTAAGGGCTCCACCACGAGAATATATTATACGCAGTCTTGCCTTACATGTGCATGATTTGGGGAAGGGCTCGCATGGTCCGGGGAATATAGAGGTTGTTTCCAAGGATTGAATTTGTGACCTCTTGGTCACATAACAACAACTTTACGAGTTCAAAGCTCCCCTTCAGTTTCAAAGCATATTAGTTTAGTAAAATACACCTCTAATTATTTTTATTTTTTAGAGGTGTGTCAACATGCAAAACATAGGAGTAATAGGCTAATAGATTATTCAGAGAAAACTCAAAGAGAATACGCAATTAAAAAAGAAGCAGAGAAATGGAGAAGATAGAGCACAAAATGGTAGCTGTAAATGGCATAAATATGCATGTAGCAGAATTAGGCCAAGGTCCAACAATCCTCTTCTTACATGGCTTCCCTGAACTCTGGTATTGTTTACTTGAATCTTGACTTTTGTAAATCCTAATTATGTTACATTTTCTACTAGTAGTTTTGGGAAGAATGTCTTGTAGTAATAGGTAAAGTTGTTGTCATGTGATCAGGAGGTCACGTGTAAAAGTCGTGGGAACAACCTCTTGCAGAAAAGCTAAATAAGGCTGCGTGTAATAGACACTTGTGGTCTAGCCTTTTTCGGGACCCCTCACGTAGCCGGAGCTTTACTGCACCGAGCTGCCCTTTTTTTTAGTAGGTTTGAGTAGCCTACATTGTAGGTTTGAGATAACATTCTCCTGTTTATTTGAAACATATGTTGACATTTGTATAAGGAGATTGCAATAGAGGATTCTTATTTCTTCATACTACAATTATTCTCATTCATAGTCGAAAATAGGGTCCGTCGGAAACAAGTTCTCTATCTCTACGAGGTGGAGGTAAGGTTTGTGTACATTTTACCCTACCTACACTTCCATTTGTGGGATTATAGTGGGTATGTTGTTGTTTTTATATAGTAGAAAACTCTCTCTGCTTTTATCCCGGGGACTTGGTTTGGCCAAGCCTCGTTAATCCTTGTGTTAGTTTTTCTTCTCTATTTGTTTTGATTGTGTGATTCTGATACGTAACCACCATTTTTCTGCTTTTCGCTCGAGGACTAGACTTGGCTGAACCTTGTTAAATACTTGTATTAGTTTTTTTTGAGTTAATGGCAAAAAGCACATTTGAACTATCACTTTTTTCGCTAGTTCTCGGTAAAAAATAGGACAACTCATAGTTGAGGTGTGAAACCCGTGAAAAAGTGATGGTTCAAATGTGTTTTTGACCATTATCTCTATTTGCTTTGGTTGTGTGACTATGTGCTAGTTAACCCCCGATCTTCTGCAATAGGTACTCACGGCGCCACCAAATTGTCTACTTAGCCGAACGCGGCTACCGAGGCGTGGGACTGACTTAAGGGGTTATGGAGATACTACAGTTGCACCCGTTAACGACGTTTCAAAGTTCACCATCTTTCAAATTATTGCAACTCTATATATCCTGTGATTCGCAGCCATGACGAAGTAGCTAAACACAGCACCAGCAGAGCATACAAAGGCAATGGCATCCGTAATAACAAATGCACGGAATGCTGATTTTTTCGTCAGAATCGCCATTCCTTTGTTAGGATTATCACAGTTGTTCTCAAAACCTCCCGGTAATGTGAAACTGGTCGCGAATGTGACCCGTCACTAGCAGTGTGGCCACAACTAGATGTATTTGAGCTGCATTCATAATTTCTTTGACTTTTGTTTCAGCATCATCTGAAGTCATCCTCCTACGACGTATGACCGGATGACCTCAACTACCTACCTCTTCCTCCCGTCAGAGCTATCTAACCTCTGTTGTCTTGCTAGCTCCGAGTACTTCATTTACCCTTCATGCAAAACCATTATATAGAAAAAGGATGAATCTCCAAAGTAGAAATCTAGAGTATCACTATTTGCCTTTGACTAAAAGAAAGGCATTTGTTATTTGCCTTGATTGGAAGAAAGGGATATCTTCTTGGTTGGGTTTTATGCTTTATAATTTCATTTCATGAAACATATATTTGAGAAAATGCTTTATTTCACCCTTGAACTACACCCAAAACGGCTGAGACACACCTTAACTTAACGGGGGGTCCTATTACTCCTGAACTAATTAAAAGTGTAATTTTGACACCCTTAGCGCCTACGTGGCACATACGTGACACAACACACTGAAGGGTCCATGCAGGCACACGTGTGTGCCACGTGGCACTAAGGGTGTCAAAATACATTTTTAATTAGTTCAGGAGTAGTAGGACCCCTGTTAAGTTAAGGTGTTTCTCAGCCATTTTGAGTATAGTTCAAGGATGAAATAGAATATTTTCTCCGTATTTTACTCCAAATTGTATTTCAATAATTCCCTCAGTTTCACTTTGTTTGTTATAGTTTGACTTAGCACAAAGTAATAAATATCTTTTTCCAGCTATCAACAAATGCATCTTTTTGCCATCTTTATTTGATGATGTCCATACATAATTAATTACTTTAACACTATGCCTTTATTTTTTCCAGTCTAGACAAATAATCAATCATGTTATAGGGCTATCAATGTCGTTTTCATAACGTGAAACCTGCTGTGAAGGTCACTATCATAAATAGATAGTTGTCACTATTAAATGTATTTGAGTTGCCTTCATAATATTTTTGTCTATTCTTTCATTTCACGAACGAGAGCCTTGAAGTAACTAGTAAAGTTGATATCACGTGATCCCTGCAAGGTCATGACTTCCAGGTTTGGAAACAGCCTCATGTAGAAATGTAAGATGAAACTGCATACAATAAATCCTCGTGGTACCACCGCCTAATGGTGGAGCCACCTTATGCTAACTTGTGTCAATTTACAACTCCTTTCTTGGAAAATTACATTTAAGCCATAATACATAAATATTTCTTTTAACTTGTCCTCGGATCACATCTATGACCTTCAACTTTGGGTGTGCACAAATATGCACTTAAATTTGTATAAAATTGAACAAGTAAACACACACGTCTGTGACATATTACACGTAGGATGCCATATAGGTCAAGAATTGGCCACGTAGAACGTCACATATGACATATGTGTCTACTTGTTCAACTTTATACAAGTTTAAGTGTCTACTTGTACAAATCCAAAGTTGGAGGTCATAGATATAATATGAGGCCAAATTAAAGAGCACGTTTATGTATTGTGCCTACTTTTAAAGTAGTCTAAGGTTTTCATCCACTTCACATGGGAGTCTCTAAATTCCTTAAAATGTCACTGAACTTTTACAAACATCCCACTAATTTTCATAGCTTTTTTTCTTCATATGAAACCTCATCATTTTCTTTTTCAGAATCAACCTCCTCAAGCAATTCATCTGAATATGCATACTCAGAATTAACATCAGTAGTGTATTGTGGTACTACAATCAAAGTCTTAGATGACGGGCCTAATGTCGAAGCCACATTTCTAGGCCTTCCTTTCCTTTTCCTAGTGTTTTCTTTCGCTATAACCTCCTGAAAGTCATCATCTTCATCAGATATGTTATATTCCGGATCACAAAAATCTTCCTCAACATCGCTGTCCCATCTTTCCATAGTAACTTGTCCTGTGATAAGATTATCATTCTCAACACTAATGCGATTCAAAAAAGACTCAAATTGTCGCACTTCTGCGGCCAAATACTCCTACAATAAGCAAATGAAATCGGCCATAAAAAAAGCATAAGCATCAGATTAAAGAGACCAAAAAAGACAGAAGTTGACACAAAAATATCTCGACTTTTATAGGTAGATAAAGAAAATGAGAATTATTCAAGGAGGTAATACTCTACATGTATTTTAAAGAGTGTGTTTTAAAAGAAAAAATATACAAAACACACATCCTAAAACCTAAATTTATAGTGTAAAAATTCCAACCCCAAGTAGTCAATACAAAAATAAAACAAAGCTAAAATCCATGTCGATTTCAACACAAATAAAACAACTTTAAGATATTAGTCCAATAACATATTGGAGAGTTGAAAATACTTTATTCTCCTAAAAAAGACCCCCAAAAAAATACAACAATAAAGAAAGAAATTTTATCTCGTTATCTCTCATTCGATCAACATTATCAACAGCTTGTGGGAGATGAGAAGCCTTCCCATTCTCCATTAACTTAGTTGAATTTTTTTATTTTTTTTTGAATTGCAGAAGCTTCAAGAAATGTTGTTCTTGTTTTGTAAACCGATGGTCAAAAAGCTATGGAATAAAGAAGAAAAAAATTTCCTTTTAATCTAAAGTGGGGTCAAATGGGTCATGGGTCATGGATATCAAAGTATTGGGTCAAATATAGTTAACTAGATTATTCTGTTAAGTTTTTAACATTTCGGTTAGTTTTTTTGTTTTTTGAAATAATTATAAAGTTCAATGATATTATTATCCAAAAAAATCATACGTGACATTAGTGGGATGTTTGTAAAACTTCAGTGACATTTTAAGAAATTTACTCCTTCACATGGTGTGGTCAGTGTTAGCTTACATTATTTATTAGAAGTTGTTGGCTTGAATCTCGAGGCCAATGAATGACCCATTTTTCTTTTTAATTCGTTTCTAAAAGAATGTTTTTTTTTTCTTTGAGAAAATATTCTATTTTCAACTTTCCGCATGAGATGTTTAAGGCCACATGATTAAAAAATATTTTGGTACATTTGACACAACTTTAGTTTAAAGTCACAAGATTCAAAAGTATTCTTTTATTTTTTAAACTCCGTGTCAAGTCAAATAGGTCATTTCTTTAAAACGGAAGGAATATAATACATATACTCTCTCCGTCTATCTTTACTTGTTCACTTTTCTATTTACACAGTAAATAATAGGAATAATTTTATTATATTATCCTTTGAATATAATAAATTTAATATTTTGAAAAATGCATTACATAATGTACCGTATTTAATATTAACAATAAATTATACATTGATTTTATAAACTGAATAAGTATTAATGAACATCCAAATTAGAAAAATAGATAAATAAAGATGTACAGAGGGAGTAATTAAAATATCCAATGAACTTGAAAGTCCTTTGATTTCTCGAGGTGAAACATTATATAGACATTAGGGGTCGTTTGGCAGAGTGTATAAGAATAATACAAAATATGGTGTGTTAGCAATGCTTGTATTAGTAATGTTTGTGTTAGTTATACTTGCATTGGTTTATTGATAACGCTCAATCTACAGCTTTCGTTTGAGTGTAAAGCGGTCGTTAGCAAATATAGAACCCAACCTGGGTTGGGTGTCGATCCCAGAGGGAATAGCTTGGCCAACAAGTACGCAAAATTACTAAACTTTTGGTGCAAGTCTCGTAAGAAGGGGGGATTCTTGTTTTGCAAGTAATGTAAACAAAAGCTGAAAATAATAAAGTAAAAAGAGAGAGATTGTTACGTTGGTTGTAAACAATGAGAATTGAAGCGTTGGGGTTATGTCCACCTTCTGAGGTATACGTCTCTCTTGGCTATGAGTGTGTAGAATTCTGACATGCAATTGCTTATAGAGGATTGTAGTCGATGGTAAATCCAAGCGTCTCTCGACCTAAACAAGGACTATTTCACTTTAACTCTCTCGAGCTTAAAGCGTATCTAACGGTACGAATTCTCCAAGAGGTTAGTCCAGTTACGGCACTAGCTTTTTAATAGGAAAGGGTGTCCTACTACCTTGACATTATCTCTTTTCCAGACAAATAACTTTTCTCTCGAACAAGTTAAATGTTAGACTGGCGTATTCTTGCGTTTGCAACCGCAAAGAATGTAGATTAAGATGAAGAGAATAATGATATAAGCAATATACGTGCCTCGAACTCACAACAATAGATAGTAACTCATTCGGCTTCCATAACCCCAACAGAGAAGTTTAGTTACCCATGAATGCGAAGGAAATCACGATTGACATTGTTATTATATCACGATATTGAGTAATGGCGTGTAGATCAAGTGATAGGCGTGAGGCGTGAATTCCTAGGCAAAGTAACGATTCTCTTGTTGTGGAATTTAAGAATAGAAGAGTAGAAGAAGAAAAATAGAATTAATGGAAAGATTAGAAGAGTTGTAGAATTTATTGTAAGAAGATTAGAAGATAGGAAGATGTAAGAAGATGTCCTAAAATCTCTAGCATGATAGGGTATTTATAATACCCATATCCTAATCCTACTAAGCTAATGAAATAAATAACCAAATCCTACTAGACTAATGAAATCCTTAACCCAAATGTACTAGGTTAAGGTAACATTATCATAATCCACATAAAATAATGAAATACATAACCTAATTGTACTAGGTTAATGTATCATTGTCAAAATCCAGCTTTGTGTCTGTAAGTCCCCAAAGTCTTCAGAATTGCTGTTTTAGCCCGGGACAGATTTTTCATGCAGCAGTTTTGGTCCTTAGGCGTGTAAACTCCCTTCCCTTCCTTCGTGAGCTTTCTTTTGCGTCAAGTAAGCCATAAAATGCTGAATTCTGCATCATTTATACCTGAAACTTTACTAATCATGTTCGTTAGCTCATTTACAGGAAAAAGGACTAAAAGTGCATGAAATATATAATTTGTTCTCAAAACTAGGCTAAAATATGGGCAAAATATATTGATATAGGCGTGTAAATTCGCCTATCATCATTTATGCTTGTATTTTTCTTATGCAGTGTTTGGTTTGATGTATTAAAAATAACATAAATTAAATAATTTCTAAATTTTTTTTTTTTTTACAAAAATATCCTTCATATATATGTTGGAAAGGATGTGAAATTTTTTTTGAGGGATAATAGTGTATGGGTGTCAAGTGGGCCGGGCCGACCCGGCTAGACCCGGCCCTCGTAACTAACCTGGCCCGATAAGCCCTAGGGCTTTAGGGTTCCGGGTCCCGGGCCGGTTATTTTTTTAAAATGGGCCCGGCTAACCCGGCCCGGATACCTTTTTTTTTTTAAAAAAAAGGGATTTTGGGCCAAACTAGCCGTTGGCCCAACGGCTATATAGCTGTTTTTGGGTCCAAACGGCTAGTTTAGGCCCATTTATTGAAAAAAAAAAAAAAACTTTAAAAAAAACTTTTTAATCCCAAAAAAAATTCTATAAATACCCTACAACTTCAAATCACTTTTCACACAATTTTTCACTCTCTCAAATCTCATTCTCTCTCAAATCTCAATTCTCAATTCTCAAATATTCAATATATTTAATTTCTTAAAGTGTTCACTTTAATTTTTTAATTTTTCGTTTACAAAGTACGAGCGGAAGTTTCTAAAGTCGCAATCTTCGGATACTTCCAAAATTTGGTATTGTCGTTCCATCTCTTACGTTTACTTTTATTTATTGTATTAATTATTTAATATTTAATTTTATTATATTTGTGTATTTTGAATATTTTTAGTTTAATTTAATTTATATTATGGATAAATTAAGAAACCTCGCTACTAAAGGTGTTAAAATTTTTTGTTCCGGAAGCGGTAGTGGTAGTAAAAAGCGAATTACTAGCGGTAGAGGTAGTTCAAATAGTAGATATACCCGTGTGTCTTCGCCTCCGGTACCGCTTGGTACACTTTTTGAGGAAGAAATAGGTATAGGTGCTCACGATATGGATTATGTAGAAGCTCAGAAAAATTACGGTATAGAAGAAGAAAATGAAGTAGATGTGGTTAATTTAGACGAAGATAATGAAAATATTGCTGAGACACCCGCAGTAGGAGATGCTAACGTTAGATCTGAATCGGTTAATCTCCCTCCCCGTCCTCCCAGTGCCCCAAGACCTCGTAAAAGAACTAGTATTGCATGGCAATTTTTTGAACGTATATCAGATATTGAGGTGCAATGCAATATTTGTCAACAAATATATAAGCATAGAAGTGGAGGCAAGCAAGGGGTATGGGTACGTTAATGAGACATGTAGCTGAAGATCACAAAAGAGAGTTAAATATTGCACAAGGTGGTGGGGATGTTGGTGGGCCAACGCAAACTAGAATGGACCCAGCAACCGGTCACGTAGAGAAGAAGTATAATAAATTGAGGGACCGGGAAGAAATAGCTAAAATGGTAGCTGTGGGTTGTTTGCCTTTTAATTTTTCTTCTTCTGATGCCTTTATTCGTTATATACAAGCAATTTATAATCCTATGTTTAACGGTATTCCTAGAACTACTTGTCGATCTTATATTTTTAGACTTCATTCATTATTTATCAACATTGTTAAAAAAATATTCAATGTAGATTGTCCTTAACTTCTGATCTTGGTCGTGCTATAAATAAAAATGATTATTTAACCGTTACTTGTCATTGGATGGATAGTAATTTCGTGATGCAAAAACGTATTCTTGCTTTTTTATATGATGAAGATCGTAAACATACTGGACAATTTATTGCTGATTCTATTGTTAAAATTGCCGAATATTATGGTATCGAAAATAAAATTTTATGTATTGCTTTTGATAATACTTCTAACAACAACAACACTGCTATAAAAAATTAAAATCTACGCTATCTCTGCCCTTGCCTGAAATTTTTCATATTAAGTGTGCATGTCATATAGATAATTTAATTGTAAAAGATGGTCTTGAGTTTTTTGAGTTTTATATTAAAAAAATTCGCCTTGCTGTTGGTTTTATTCAAGAAAATAATCGTAGATCGAGAATTAGAGAATTTAAAGTTAAATGTCAAGAAAATGGACTTACGCCGATTTTGATGCCTGAGGAAATTGATTCTAGATGGAATTCTACGTATGAATTTTTAAAAACTTGTTATAAATATAGAATTCCTATTATACTAGCTTTTAACCAACATTGTGGTTCATTTGCTGATTCTGCTGATTGTATGCTACATAATTCTGATTGGGTTGTAATTAATGATCTTGTTAAGTTTTTAGAAAAAAATTATGTAGCTACGGTTGAATTTTTCGGTGCTTATTATCCTACTGTTTGTAATATTTTGGCATATATAGCCGATATTTCTGGTTTGCTCAAAGAATATAAAAATAAAGAAGGTTATAAAGAAGCTGTTGGCGCCATGTTTACGAAATTTAAAAAATATTTTTTTCCGATTCCCCCTAATTACTTGGTTGGTGCTATGCTAAATCCGTGCATGAAATATAATAATATGTGTCACTTTAGTACTCTTATTTATACTAACTTAGAAATAAATACTAACCATGATTCTGAACAAGTACAACCTGATTTGTGGACGGCTACGGCTGATGCAAAGGATTACATAGAAAAATTATATAATCACTATGCTGATTTATTTGATTTAGCTGTACCTACAAATATCACTCCAACTGTCGCTCCTGATCCTCCCGAGGATCCATCATCTTCTAAAATGCCGGCACATAGTATTTTTTCTGATTCGTTTTATGATTTAAATTATTGGAACAATGTTGATGAGAGAACTTACACATCAACTTATCGGGAAGAGCTGAAATATTATCTTCAGACGGCACCAGAGGATCGCAGACGACGGATCAACACGTTGGATTGGAGGAGGAGTAATGAAACACAATATCCTGTGCTTTCAAGATTAGCTAGAGATATCTTGAATGTTCCAATGTCAACCGTTGCATCAGAGAGCACCTTTAGTCAGGGATGATAGCAACTTGGAGACATCTGACACTCATTGGGAAGCAATGCAATGAATGTTCTAGTTTGCCTCAGAGATTGGATTAGAGCGGAAAGAAGAAACCAAGGAATGAAACCGGAGCCGAGTGACGAGCTGAAACTTGAAGAAATTATGACTTCACGGGAGAACTCAGCAGAATCAAGTCCAATGCATGGTTTTGCCCCCGTTGACTTCGACTATCCTATGCAAGTTCCCATTAATATTAACATGAATGAGTTGGAAAAAATGATGCATAATTTATAGATTTTTCATTCATGTAAATTATAAATTTTGGATCATTTTGCAATCAATAAAATTCCCCAAATTCATTCACTCCTTAGTCCTTGCTTTTTATGTTTTTTCATTTAACGATTTAAAATTTTAAATTGAATTTCTAGTTTTCTACTTTAAATTAAAAACTTACTTCTAATATATTATTAATTTACTACCAAATATTATTAATTTATTATATTAAGTAGCATATGTTTTGTATATTTGTGCATATATCTTCTATAGAAGTGTATATTTAACATATACATGTGTATATGTTTTATAAATTAGTATATAAGTATATCTATATCTATTGTAATGTGTATATAATGTAGTATATTTTATAAGTAGTAGTATATATACATTGAATGGTGCGTATACACGTGTATATATCTTCTATAGAAGTGTATATTTAACGTATACATGTGTATATGTTTTATAAATTGGATATCTTCTATAGAAGTGTATATATGTGTATATATCTTCTATAGACATATATATTTAACATATACAAGTGTATATGTTTTACAAATTAGTATATAACTATATATATATATACATATTGTAGTATATATATATGTATATTGTAGTATATATTTTATTTAAAATAGTACATATATATTGAAAGGTGTGTATATATGTGTATATATCTTCTACAGATGTATATATTTAATGTATACAAGTGTATATGTTTTACAAATTAGTATATAATTATATATATATATACATATTGTAGTATATATATATGTATATTGTAGTATATATTTTATTTAAAGTAGTACATATATATTGAATGCTGTGTATATATGGGTATATATCTTCTCTAGACATATATATTTAACATATACAAGTGTATATGTTTTACAAATTAGTATATAACTATATATATATACATATTGTAGTATATATATATGTATATTGTAGTATATATTTTATTTGACGTAGTACATATATTTTGAATGATGTGTATACATGTGTATATATCTTCAACAGATTTATATATTTAATGTATCCAAGTGTATATGTTTTACAAATTAGTATATAACTATATATATATATACATATTGTAGTATATATATATGTATATTGTAGTATATATTTTATTTAACGTATGACATATATATTGAATGGTGCGTATATATGTGTATATATCTTATATAGATGTATATATTTAACGTATACAAGTGTATATGTTTAATAAATTAGTATAATATAACTATCTATGTATTGTAATCCATGTATATTGTAGTATATATTTTATTTTAAGTAGTACACATACATTGATTGGTGCGTATATATGTGTATATATCTTATATAGATGTATATATTTAATGTATACAAGTGTATATGTTTTATAAATTAGTATAATATAACCATCTATACATTGTAATACATATATATGTATATTGTAATATGTATTTTATTTAAAGTAGTACATACATATTGAATGGTGCGCATATATGTGTATATATCTTCTATAGACGTATATATTTAACGTATACAAGTGTATATGTTTTATAAATTAGTATATAACTATATATATATTTATACATACATAGTATATACATATATATTGTAGTATATATTTTATTTAAAGTAGTACCTATATATTGATTTAAAATGATTTAAAATGAATTTCTAGTTTAAATTAAAAACTTACTTTTTAATATATTATTAATTAACTATCACACACACACACACACACACACACATATATATATATATATATATATTGTTTTATATACTTTATTTAAAGTATTACATATATATTGAATGGTGTGTATATATGTATTTATTTCTTCTATAGACTTATATCTTTAACGTATACAAGTGTATATGTTTTATAAATTAGTATATAAGTAAATATATATATATAGTAGTATATATATATATATTGTAGTATATACTTTATTTAAAGTAGTACATATTATTGAATGGTGCGTATATATGTGTATATATCTTCTATAGACGTATATCTTTAACGTATACATGTGTATATGTTCTATAAATTAGTATGTAACTATATATATATATATTGTTGTATATATATATTTATATTGTAGTATATATTTTATTTAAAGCAGTACATATATATTGAATGGTGCGTATATATGTGTATATATCTTCTAAAGTAGTATACATTTAACGTATACAAGTGTATATGTTTTATAAATTAGTATGTAAGTATATATATATATATATATATATATATATATATATAAATATATATATATTGTAGTATATACTTTATTTAAAGTAGTACATATATATTGAATGGTGTGTATATATGTATATATATCTTCTATAGACGTATATCTTTAACGTATACAAGTGTCTATGTTTTATAAATTAGTATGTAACTATATATATATACATATTGTTGTATATATATATATATGTATATTGTAGTATATATTTTATTTAAAGTAGTACATATATATTGAATGGTGCATATATATGTGTATATATCTTCTAAAGTAGTATATATTTAACGTATACATGTGTATATGTTTTATAAATTATATATATATATATATATATATATATATATATATTGTAGTGTATATATATATATATTATACTATTATAGTATATGTTTTATTTAAAGTAGTACGTATAGTCATATATAATTATATATTGAATGGTACGTATATATGTGTAATTGTTTATATATTTTTTTAAAAATATATATTGTATATTGGAGTGTATATAGTGTATATTGGAGTGTATATAGTGTATATTGTATTTTTTATTTATTTTTTAAACGGATTTGACCGGGTTTTGGTGGGTTTGACCGGGTTGGGTTAAGTGGGCCGGGTTAGGGTGGGTTTTAATTTTTTTACTGTTTGGCCCGGCTCGGCCCGGCCCGGCTAGCGTCAAAACCGGCCCTTAACCGGCCCTCAACCCGGTTAAAATGGAAGGGCCGGTTCCGGGTTGGCCCGGCCCGGCCCGTTTGACACCCATATAATAGTGTCTTTAATCATGTTAATGCATGTATTTGATCCATTGGATTGCTAATACCATGGATTTTAAGGTATTATTAATACACACCTCAATACATAATAAAATGTATAACTAATGCAAACATTAATTATACATAGGGTGCAAAAGTATATTAAATAAGGTATTAATAATACACATTAAACTAATATATGCTTTAGTTTTCCAATACACTACGAAGACTCTTGACTTGGTCTTTACTTGGTATATATCAAGCACATCCATTTCACATGGTGCATGTGGCCCAACTTGCCATCTCTATGTGAAGTTGTATTATTAGGCAAGATATTTATTGAACTTTTGGATTTGTTCGAGTTTATAATTGGACATTTCTACTTAAAATTTTGTTATTTGGATTCTTCAACCCATCAAAACACAATATTTCAAATTCTTATTTTGACTTGGTTGTTGAGCGTGTAGCACAAATACTGACATGTAAGTAAAAAATTAAACTCCTAAAAACTATGTAGGAAATAACGTGGAAACAAGTTTAAACCCTTAGAAGATTTCTCATTTTCGCATTCTTTTATTTTTTCCATCTAGACACCCATACACTTTTTCATTTTTCCCTTCGTTTCCACTTAATTCTTTGACTGTTCTTGTTGATGTTGTTCGATTCTCAAGTTATCTATGAAATTTTATCAACGTATTGTCCTAATTATTTCATGTTCTAGCTTTTTTGTTGGTTTATGTTCAGAGTTATTGTGTCGTTTTTTTTATTTTTTGGAGATCAACACCTGTTTTTGTTGGAATTTGTTGGGGTCTTGCTTTGTTTCATGTATATGCATTGTTGGAATTTAAAGTTCATCATAAAGTCCACAATAACAAACATGAACTGTCATGGTAAAAAAAATAAATACAAAGACTGAAAATGGGGTTAAAATTGAACTGGAAATGCACTAAAAAGCGAGGAGTATAATGGCAGGTAAAAGAAATGATGGAGAAGAAATTTGGAGAGAGAAGATAGAGAAAGAGGCAAAAAAAAAGTTTTGAGAAAATACTTAGCTAAGACTCCATTGATGGAGCTAAGAAGAGGAGAAGAATCAAAATCATAACTTCTTCAAAACTTGTTTGTTACAATCAGATTGTTGTGCCTTATATAGGTAACAAAATATCTAATAACTACCTTTCTTCTAGAACACTCTATTTGACAGCTCATTGTCACTCACTAATCATTGTCTAACAACCTCTAACAACTTATACAGCTGACTCAGCAATATGCTCCTAACTAGTTGAATGCCTACTCCTATCAGTATTACACATCAGTGGAACAGGTAGTCGTGTATGTTTCAAAACACTCCCCCTCAAGCTGCAGGGTGCAGAACATTTAGCACACCAAGCTTGCTAAGTAAGTGGGCATGTTGTGCAAGACTTAGTCCCTTGGTAAGCAGATCAGCAAGTTGATCTGTAGAGTGAACATGTAGGGCCTTAATCAATCCATCCTTGATTTTGTTCCTAATGAAATGACAGTCAATCTCAATGTGTTTGGTTCTCTCATGGAACACAGGGTTGTTGGCTAGTTAAATGGTTGAATTACTGTCACTATAAACTGAAATGGGGAGGTTGATAGAGACCTTAAGTTCCTGAAACAATCGAACCAGCCAAGTGAGTTCTACAACTGCTGAAGCCATGCTTCTGTACTCAGCTTCAGCAGAACTCCTAAAAACAGTGTGTTGCTTCTTGGACTTCCATGATATGAGTGATTCACCAAAGTGAATAGCACAACCAGTAACTGATCTTCTGGTGTTTGGACAGGCAGCCCAATCAGAGTCACACCAGCAAGTCAAAGTATTAGCAGGTTCAGCCTTTAACCAGACACCTTGGCCAACAGAATTTTTTAGGTACCTGACTACCCTAGTAGCTGTTTCCAGTGAGACTTCTTGGGATGTTGCATGAATTGGCTGAAAGTCTGGACAACAAAGTTAATGTCTGGCCTTGTAATAGTGGCATACATAAGCTTCCCAACAAGTCTTTGGTAAAGGAAATATCAGAGAACAGTTCATCACCTTGTGCACCTATTGCTTGATCATACTCAATAGAGGTGAGCCTGGCATTAGACTCTAAGGAAGTAATAGCAGGCTTAGCACCACTAAGACCTGTTTCAACAATCAACTCTAGAATATACTTTCTTTGGTTCAGAATGATCCCTGATGTTGATCTTAAAAAATCAATACCCAAAAAATACTTGAGATCCCCCAATTCTTTCATCTTAAACTGCTGATGCAACTTGATTTTGGTAGCATTGATCAAGGAGGCACTGCTTTTAGTGATTAGTAAATCATCAACATAAACAAGAACTATAACAGTATCATTACCTTGATGCAGGGTGAATAGGGAATAATCATGTTCACTTTGGGTAAAACCAGCATCAAGTAAGGCATGAGTAAGCTTAAGATTTCACTGCCTGGAGGCTTGCTTAAGACCATACAAGGATTTGATCAACTTACACACCTTGTGCTCCCCCTGTCTTCTAAATCCTTCAGGTATTTCCATGTAAACATCCTCCTCAAGATCCCCTTGTAGGAATGCATTATGCACATCCATTTGATGAAGATTCCAACCTTTAGATGCAGCCAGTGCAATCACACATCTGACTGTAACCATCTTAGCCACTGGTGAGAAGGTTT
Organism: Capsicum pubescens; assembly: GCA_030864215.1. Taxonomy (NCBI): domain Eukaryota; kingdom Viridiplantae; phylum Streptophyta; class Magnoliopsida; order Solanales; family Solanaceae; genus Capsicum; species Capsicum pubescens. The sequence goes on along the minus strand of CM061542.1, from coordinate 298,984,423 downwards.
CATGATAGTCCAACCCTTCTTGTTGGCTATATCCTTTGGCCACTAACCTTATTTGAACCTCTCCACTTCACCATTTACAAGATATTTGATTTTGTATATCCACTTGGAACCAACAGTATTCTTCCCTTTAGGTAGATCAACAATGACCCATGTGTTGTTAGCTTCTAAGGCTTGAACCTCTGATTTCATAGCTTCCATCCACCTTTCATCTGTTACAGCCTGTTTATAGTGCTGAGGCTCAGTTAAAGTGGAGAATTTGGATAAATAGCACTGATAAGTAGGACTCAGATTTTTATAAGACAAGTTGTTGGCTAATGGATGTTTGCATCTCTGATTTTGAGAAGTATCAACATAATCATGCATCCACACTGGTGGTTAGCTTGTTCGCGTAGGTCTACTGGAAAAGGGTTGAGGCAGGGAATAATTATCTTGACATGTTTCTTCATGAGTGGTGCCAGGTAAAGCTGCACCAGGAACTTCAGCATCAGAAATGTCATCCTTCTCAGTTGGAGCTCCTTCAGTAACACTCTCAGTATTTATTTCATGAAATGTTTCTTCATCTGTAGGAATCAAGAAATCAGTAATATTTTCTGTTAAGAATTCGTGTCCTACTGATTTTCTTATTTTTGCCTAACTTGTGCTTATCGATGGAACGTGTTGCCTGACGTGTTCCACATACGTGTTTCAAGGAAGCAGTAAACAGAAAGTAAAGAACACAATGATTTTTACGTGGAAAACACCCGGATCAAAAGATGTAAAAAAACACGACCTGCACCTCTACAGAATTTAACCCCAACTTCACTAAAAAACTCTGAGCCTCAACAACGACTGATTACAAAACTCTTGTAACCAACAAATATGAATTATAAACTCTAATTCCTATAACTCAACAACTAGGAATTATAAACTCTAATCCCTATAACTCAATAACTAGGAATTATAAACTCTAATTCCTATAACTCAACAACTAGGAATTATAAATTCTAATCCCTATAACTCAATAACTAGGAATTATAAACTCTAATTCCTAACTACACACACACCTCCCAAGGTATGTGTTCCCAAAGTCTCTGAGTTTTTCCCAACTCGAAGACTAGCTCCTAATTCAGTTTATAACACACTGAAACTAATATTACATGAATAGCTCAAACACAATGAACAACTCTAAAAATCAATACTAAAAATCTTAGCTGGATTCGGTACTGAGGACCAGGTTCTTCAACGTGTTTCTTCAGTGAATAAGTAGCACTTCATGAAGTCAATCTATTTTTTTAAGTGCGTGAATTATTCTGGCTGTTGCATCTTCTATTTAAGCACAACTCTCCAAAGAGTTATTCTTTATTTCAAACTCCTACTTTAATTAGAACTCTCATTGCATAGAGTTCTACTTCAAGTGAGACTCTTTCTTCAATTCCAACTCTTGTCTCCTAAGTGTTGTAGTAAAACTCCAACTCTTTTGAATTCTTCAATTTTTAGAATCTTTTTCCTTCCACACATTGGACTCTTAAGGATATGATTAGAAGTGAAACTCCTTCTTCATATAAGACTCCTTTTTCAACTCAAATTGCTTTCCCTTATCATTAAGTGTATGAATCAAATTCAAGTTGTTAAATTCCCCACACGATCAGTAGCTTGAGTATATCAGAATTAGGCTTGCTTATTCGTTCTTGTCTTTAAGCAATCTTGTCTACATCTATCAGTGAAATTGGAAATCTTCTTTTCTATCCATGGACCAACTCAAGTAACATGTTTCATTCATGTGTCAGTTTGTCAATCATCAAAACTACATAGTACCCAACAAATTTTCCCTTTTTGATGATGACAAACCTCTTGTCTTGTGCATTCAACCATCTTCACCTGTAGGCACTGATAACGCTCAAACTACAGCTCTCGTAAGAGTGTAAGCGGTCGTTGTCAAATATATAACCCAACTGGGTTGGGTATCGATCCCACTGAGAATAGCCGGTCACTAAGTAAGCAAAGATTATTAGACTTTTGGTGCAAGTCTCGTAAAAGGGGGGATTTTGTAGCATGCAATAATGTAACAAAATAGTAGAGTAAAAACGGGAAATAGCAAAGTAAAAAGAAAAGAATGTTCAGTAAGATGTTTAACCAATGAGAATTGAGAGTTGGGGTTATGTCCACCTTATGAGTTATACGTCTCTATTGGCTATGAGTTATGCGGAATTCAGACATGCATGAGCTTATAGAGAATTGTATTCTATGGTAAATCCAGGCGTCTTTCGACCATCAAGGATTATTTCACTTTAACTCTTTCGATCTTAAAGCATGTCTAACGGTACAAATTCTCCAAGAGGTTAATCCAGTTACGGCACTAACTTTTTAACAGGGGTTGGTGCCCTATTACCTTGACATTATCTCTTTTCCAGACATATAACTTTTCTTTCGAACAAGTTAATGCTATACTGGCGTATTCTATGCGTTTGCAACCACAAGAATTTGCATTAAGATGAAGAGAATAATGATATAAGCAGTATACGTGTCACAATTCACAAACTCATAGCAATAGATGGTATCTCATAAGGCTTCCATAACCCCAACAGAGAAGTTTAGCTATTCATGAGTGCAACGGAAATCACAATAGACTTTATCATTATACCAAAATAAAGATCTCACGTGTAGTAGGGTTTGGTATGGCGTTAGGCGTGAATTCCCTTTTAGAATAGCGGTTCTCTTGTTGTGGAAATTAAGAATTGAATAGATGAAGAGAAAGTAATTAATTGAAAGAGAATTATTTTCGGAACTCAAGAATGAATAAAAATCTCTAGCAAAATAGGGTATTTATAACACCCATATCCTATTCCTACTAGGCTACTGCATTACTTAACCTAATCCTACTAGGTTAATGCATCATTATCCTAATCCTAATAAGTTACTGTTGATCCCCAAAGTCTTTGGAAATGCTGTTTTTGCCCGGGACAGATATTCCATGCGTCACTTTTGGTCCTTGGCGTCCAAGCTTTCCCTTCCTTCTTTCGTGAAGCTTCCTTGGGCGTCAAGTTATCCATAAAATGCTGAAATCTGCATCATTTATACCTGAAAACTTTCTAATCACGTTTGTTAGCTCACTTACAGGAAAAAGGACTAAAAGTGCATGAATTATATATTTTGTCCTCAAAACTTAGCTAAAATATGGGTCAATTATAGTACTTTAGGCGTGTAAATACGCCTATCATCAGGCACTAAAGTATAAAACACTAGAATGAAACAAGTTAGTCAATGGGTTATAAACATTGCACAACCCTATTATCTTCCCCCTTTTGGCATCATCGAAAAACCATTTCAATGCAAGAATATACTAGCCAAAGTGATTTGTTATGCTATTCATGGCCACTGAGGCTATCACCAAAACAACCAGACAAAGACTCTATCCAACTGATACGGAAAAGACAAGGGAAACACAAAACAACTCCCAAACAGTCCACAAATCTTAAGGATCCGAGGACCCTTTTGGGGACCACTCTCGGATTCACTACAACAACAACAATACGAGATAGCAATGGTGTATTTGACACCTAAAACAGCCACAAAACATGAAGAACAAGATGACAACAAGAACATAAATTTTTGGATTCAAAAAAGGACCCAAAAACAGTCCACTACACAAGATAACAACAAGAAAAGTAAAGGATAGATAGTGAGGCCAATATTATGACAAGAATTAGAAACCAAGTGTATATCATACACTAAACCCCTAATAAATGTAATAATAAAAACCACACTCTTATGGTGACCACCAAGGGAATGAACTCACCTCAAGATCTACCATTTCCAAGCAAAGATCAATATTGGCTTTTCCAATCCCTATGCTAAGGATGGCTTTTCCAAGCCCTACAACTAAGGGTGTTACACTCTCAAAACAGAGAAAATATGTATTTCAATTCTTCATCATTCAAAATCTTCCAAGAAATGAGCTAAAATGACCTATTTATTGTGTATTACAAAAGAAGATAAAAAGACCACTTTGCCCTTAATGATAGGTGCGTCTATGGTGTGTAAATACACCATGTGTAATGTCCAAAATGCCCTTAATTAAGGTCCAAAACCGTGAGTCCTAAATCTTAAATGCTCCAAGAAATCTTCCACGTACGAGATTGCTTTAAGTTATGCTCAAAACGGGTCCTCCATGCATGTTCTTGTATTCTCGAGGTGACCAAGTCTTGAGCCTCTATATGTTGGCCTCCAAAGATGTCATCAAAAGATAAGATGGCCATTTGTCCCGTATCATCCTCCCCTTCTTGAAAAGGATTCGACCTCGAATCCAAACCTTGCAAAACCGAAGAGAGAACAAACAAATACAAACTCCTCATGGCATGAGGGTTAGGGTTAGCATAACAAATCATCAAAACATGCCAAGGTTGCACATATTTGCAATATAACCAAGAATCCTTTGAAAGGAATATTAAAAACTCAATAAAAGATGTACAAAGGATTTGGTTATAGGATACATCAAGAGTGACACTTTGCTTTTCATATAGACCAACCAAAAAGTTTGGTGCACCAACATCACCATTTCTAAATTTGGCGCCAGGGTCAAATGGGAAAAGTGGCCATAGACACGGGTCTCGACAACACTTCCCTTTCCCGAGGTCTACACCCAAACTAAATGACATACTCTCTACAATAACATACATATCATCCAAAGCAAATAGAGAGTAGAGAAAGGTATCACTCAAATTGACTTCTACTAAGGTGCTCTCATGTGTGTACTCACTACTAGTTTCCCAATAATCACCATGCGCACTCTCAACAATGAAATAACACAAAGTAGAAGAAGAAGTACCTTCCACAACTACACATTCCTTACCCTTAAGAGTACTCTCATCTTCCAAGAAGAGATTTCCCTCTTTAGGAGGAATGTTGTCACACCATAGTGGGTTAGCATATCGGCTATAGCTTCCAAGGCCAGCTATACCATCATTTTCACCACTAGGTTCATTAGGAGCGTTTAAATCATCTTCAAACAAGACATTATACCTAAAAAGAGTGTGATCTACCTCACGGAAAGATTTGGAACAAGCAAGTTCCTCACTCTCTAAATGATCAATATCAAGTTTCAAGGATGTTTCAAACACAATATTACCCCAAGAAGAGCTCTCGGGTTCATTCTCACTTTGTTGACCACCATTTTCAAATACTTGACTCACTTGAGTCCTATTAAGCACATCACACACATACTCAAGTGGTGGAAAGTTTTCACAAAAAAGTTGATCAACACCCATTACATAAGACGATGTACTTCCATTCAACATATAGGCTTCAACACTAGGTGGACATAAATTGATCTCACAAGAGGAGTCAATTTTGTCATAAATAGGATCAACTAGTGTATCCACACTCACAATATGTACATCATCAACAAGAGGAAAGGAATCATTAGACTCATAAATAAGTAAGCTACTACTCACACTCAATGGATTACTAGCCATACAATTATCATTCACATGCATTAAAGTGTAAGAGTTAGCTATTTTACCTTGAAGATCTTGAGTAGACTCTTTCTTGCCGTGAGGTGAAGGTCCTCCATAAGCTTGGACAACAACTTCCTTTTGACATTGGTCGCCTTCGCTTGCCATGTTGGTACCTACACAAATGTCCATAGAAATAGAAGGACAACCAAAGTTAGCACAGTTTGGTGGTAATCCCCTCACTTCGCTCAACACAACCTCTCATTTTTCCACTCTCAGATTACCACCTTTCACTCCCTTACTCTTCTCAATCTTTTGTCTCTCATAATAATTTGAATTGGAGTAGGTAGGAACTTCTTTTTGCGGCCTGGGCAGAATATACTTCTTGAGGCAATTTACCCATCGGTCTCTTACAATATTAGGCCAATTTTGCACATTTGGAACTCTTTGTTGTGCAAACCAATCGGCACCTAAGAATACATGACCGTATGTCAATGGAAGAATATCGCACCACACCTTCTCATGGTATTCAAATTGGGAGAATACAACCTTGACCCTCTCGGTAACCTTAAACCCGTCCAAGAAATATGGAACAAGTAAAGGCTCACGAAACAACCCCAAGAAGTCAAACATGGATGGAATGATGTAGTTACTATAGTACCTATCATTTAATACAATGAGGAAGCCCGGTATCCCACAAATGGTCACCTTTCCAGAGTGTACACTCCTTCTTGGATCAACATTATAAAGCTCACGAGTACCCCTCGGTTTTGGAGATGCATACCCTCTTCTTCTCGTTGGACAACCTCCACTAGAGCTAGTATAACCATTCACACTATATCGATCTTGATAAGGAGTACTACAAGGTGGCGAATATGAATCTTCACACTCCTCACATGTTCTCTCATCATAGCTCTCATAAGCTTTGCGAACGAAAGGATTATACCTAACACCAAATCTAGGTTCGGAGTGAGAATTGTAAGACTCCTCACATGCCCCAGCGTCATCATAAAATCCATCACGAGGTCCTATATCATCTCCAAAGTCACCTTAAGCACTATGTACTTTATTCACCTCATTTTCTCCCTCAAAACAGTAACTTTCAGATCTGCCCAAGTTTTGATCATGGCTATTTTCATAGCCTCCGCAATCTCCCTCAACTTCGTAGCCATAAAACCCCTCACTACAATCATAGTCTCCCATGTTGTAGTCATAATAATCCCCGACCATCGAAGACATGTTCCCCTTATATTACCTTTTAAACCTACAAAATGAACAAACAAGATTAGTAGTAAAAGCTCCTCACCAACACTCGTATTCACTCACTTTTGTTATCCTCACAATTTGGAGCGGCAAATATTGAAAATTGCTTATACTCCGGTAGTCAATAAGATGTCAATTCTACTTGGCGGACGGAATAGATTCTTGTTTGATCGACTCAAGACACAAAACAAATTTACTTACGAACTTGAAACAAAGAAGTTACTACGAGTTAAAAATGAGAAAAGCACACAAATAACGAAGACACGAAGAAACGGATTCAATAATTAATTCACAATCTAGTAGGTGATTACTAGTTGCTAATTAGTACTAGAATCAAGAAATGAAACTAACGAAACAAAGAAAAGAAACTTTAAAATCTGAAATTTGAGCTTCAAGTTTCTTTGGAACGTTGATGATGTGGCATTTAGATGACGTGGCAGTTTGGTGACATGGCAATTTTGGTGACATGGCAGTTTGCAATTTGGATTGGTCAAATTTTTAATTTGGGAGAGTGAAAAATCAGCTAAAGGAGGGAAAGCACAAGACTTAGAGCCTTTTTCAAAAGACTTTGACTTTCCTTGCACCTTTTTGAAAGCCTTTGTCTCCTTTCCTCTTTTGTTTGTCTTGGTATGTGCCCTTACTCCCTTTTGGTAATGAGTTTTTTTGAAAGTTCTATTGTCCCCTTTCTTCTTTTGTATGTTCTTTGGGATGTGTTTCAAGACTAACAAAAGACTACACTCTTTTTTTCACTCTTTAAGATCAAACCACACCTATTGAATGTTCTTGTTTAACAATAAATGATGAACATGAAGAACAACAAGAACACTCAAAAGATTGAAACTAAACCAAATGAACTCCAAATTGAATGATTTCGGATTCCTTTTTCTCACATTAAACTCCACAACACAACCATGCATTTTTCAAGTCACAATATCAACAACAACCCTTCCAATTTCGAGCTTCACCTTACTAGTTTCTTCAACCTTAAACTCAACAATGGTGAACAACTCAAAACACCCGGATTAAGCTCAAATTCAAGATCTAGACTCACTTAGTGTTAGGGAACAAGAACCTAACACTAGAAACAAACAAAACACACTAAAATCTCCTAAATCTAATTCTCAAATTTTAGCTAAACACAAAAACGGGACAGATTTCTTTTTTTGAGATTTTCGTTTTTTCAACACTTTTTTTTTATTTTTCAACTAACAAGCCCAAGATTGATTTTGTTGGAACAAAATCAATCCTTGATTTGATACCAAATGATACGAAAAAGACAAGAGAAACACGAAACAACTCCAAAACAGTTCGCAAATCTTAAGGATCCGAGGACCCTTTTGGAGACCACTCTCGGATTCACTACAACAACAACAATACGAGATAACAATGGTGTATTTTACACCCAAAACAGCCACAAAACGTGAAGAACAAGATGACAACAAGAACATAAATTTTTGGATTCAAAAAAGGGCCCAAAAATAGTCCACTACACAAGATAACAACAAGAAAAGTAAAGGATAAATAGTGAGGCCCCAATATTATGACAAGAATCAGAAACCAAGTGTATATCATACAATAAACCCCTAATAAATGTAATAATAAAAACCACACTCTTACGGTGACCACCAAGGGAATGAACTCACCTCAAGATCTACCGTTTCCAAGCAAAGATCAATATTGGCTTTTCCAAGCCCTATGCTAAGGATGACTTTTTCAAGCCCTACAACTAAGGGTGTTACACTCTCAAAAGGGAGAAATATGTATTTCAATTCTTCATCATTCAAAATCTGCCAAGAAATGAGCTAAAATGACCTATTTATAGTGTATTACAAAAGAAGACAAAAAGACCACGTTTCCCTTAATGATAGGTGAGGCCATGGTGTGTAAATATACCATGTGTAATGTCCAAAATACCCTTAATTAAGGTCCAAAACCATGAGTCTTCAATCTTAAATGCTCCAAGCAATCTTCCACACGCGAGATTGCTTTAAATTATGCTCAAAACGGGTCCTCCATGCATGTTCTTGTATTCTCGAGGTGACCAAGTATTGAGACTATATATGTTGGACTCTAAAGATGTCATCAAAAGATAAGATGGCCATTTGTCCCGTATCACCAACATAGTAATGTATTAAAGAGAGCAAAAATGAGTCAATTTAGCAAAGATAATTATTCCATTTAACTGACAGAGCATGCTCCACATTAACCTAAGCTAGTACTGAACAAAGCAAAATAACTGAGCATTAATAAAAAAAATATGGTATAAAAGTGGGATATGGCTAAGGATACAAATAGTGAAGAGTAAGGAGGAACAAGTGATATCAACTATGTCAAATGACTTCAACATTTTCATCCCTCACTTAATCAAGGTCAAGATTCAAAGTCATGATCCAAGCCTGAAGGACCACTTATTCCACTTCATGACTATCTTGTGCAGCTTCAAGTTCAGGTATTTTTTTTTTAGCCAAATCAATTCTTTCATTTTTTTTGTGTTAGCCCTCCTTATTGAAACTGGTAGAGCAACATGATTCATCTGTACAAGAACATCTATTGTTGTTTTCTAAGTCAACCTGAACTAGGACTTAGAAATCCAAAAAAAATAACCAATTAGGAACTAAAAGGGAGATCATATCCCTTTTTATTTCTCAGAAAACTTATGCTGCATGTGATTGATGATCAAGCTTGGCAAATCCATGGTACACAGCTGATATTTTAGTTGAGAGAGAAGAAAGAATTTCTGGTGTAAGATTAACATATTTGTGCACAACCATTTAGAGAGAATCAAAGAAAGTTTGGTCAACCAATTCATTAGCTTTATTAGACAATGAGAGGATGAAGTGTGTGGAATTGGATAGGTGTGGTCAACTGTTTCAACTTAGACAGCCTATGCTTATGTCAGTGTAGAACATACCTGATAAGAAGAACTTTGTGGTCACAATTGCTTGCTTGTACCTATTTTTCTGCACAATCTATTACAAAATTAGGTTAGAAAAGTCAAAAATCTGGAATTGGGACTCACAAATAAATGTGCAAGACTGAATAGAATAACTTTTTAGCTAATAAAATTAAGAAGAAAAATGATTATTCTAGTCAATCATTGAGGGGAGTTCATGCAATTTTAATCATCCCCAAGTCTAACCTATTCCTTTCAAAATGCTCTCTACTTAGTGCCTTTGGTGCTTCTTCAGTTAATTAAGTAACCCACATAGTCAACATTTTTATAACCCTCAAGAGTAAAATTACTTTCATTTGAATACCATAGTCTCAAGCCATTGATTACCATGAGACATCTCAAGATTCTTATGACAACATCAATTCTTATAAATTACCAACAAAATTATCATCAGCTTGTGTTGGTGTTATTGATGCATCAATTTATTGATTTGTTGTTCCCCTGTCAATATGCCCTCAGTATGTACAATAGTTGAACCAGGTGGTACAATATGTTCACCTTGTCAATATGCCCTCAGTCTGTACAACAGTTGAACCAGGTGGTACAACATATTCCTGTGCATGCACATCAGTTTCACAGTCATCCTCTTTTTTTCATTTTTTAAACCTCCCTTGCTTCCCCCTTACACTAGAACTACAAATCTGGCCATCTTTCAAATGATCCTTTCCCCCTTTAAATGTGGTGAGTGAAAGAAACTTTATTTTCTTCTAGTCTTATGCCTTGAGCAAGCTTTATCCATGTACAAATTTTTCTTGCCTCCTTTTACTCTCACCTACAAAACAAATTAGGGGTTAAATTTAGGCACCCAGACAAGCTTGGGTCCTTTCTTATGAGTAAATGAATGACTCAGATTTCTTCTAGCCCATGCAGGCAACAGGTGACGTGATCTGTTTCTCTGACCAGGTTTACTTATCCTTTTCTTAGTCTGAGATAGTTTATTTACCAGATTTAGACTGCTAGATCTTCTTTTGGCAGCAACTGAACATTCAGTGGTTGGATGTCCAAGGTTACCACAAATATAACATAACTCCTTAGGAACATCAAAATTTTTGTGGAATCCTAATCCTGCCTTTTCACTGCAATTTCTTTCCCCCAATTTGTGAACAATTCTTGAGGAGTTTGTCCACCTATTTTCCCTTTCAAGATCAAGTTTTAGTTTAGAAATTTCTTGACTCAACTTATTCATTTTTTCAGTTAGATCATGACATTCATATTTGTATCTAACTAGCTCAAGTTCAGCATTTTCTTGATCTTTACTCATGGCCTTTTTTCCCTTTTCAGAGAGTGTCAATTTTAGAACTTTAGACTTAAGATTATTGTTTGAAGAATCAAGTTGCTCAACCTTTTTCTTGAGAGTGCAGTTTTCCTGTTCGACAATGTTCTTGCAAGCTTCTAAATCAATAAAATCAAATTTAATGCTTGTAAGAATGTTGAACAGCTCATCCCTATCAGAAGTTGATTCTTGGAAGTCATCAATTAGTGCACTCATCAAGGAAATAAGTTTTGTTTTAGAAAACAAATGCAACTTTTCTTTAAGTTCAAGTATACTTACCTCAGAAGCATCATCTTCTTCCTCCAAGTCTGAATCTCCAAGATCCATGAGTGCTGCTTCATCAACTTCATCATCATCTGAGTCAAATCCCCAAGCTGCTACCATTGCATATTCTTCCCTCTTTTTGATTTTTTCTTTTAATTCCTTTTCAGACTTTTCCTTTCTCCATTCTATTTCCCAGACAGGACAATCCTTGATATGATGATCACTCTTACCACACTTGTAGCATCTATTTAGATTATCATTTGACCATTTCTTACTACCTGTTCCTATCTTCTATTTGAAGAATTTGCTGAAGTTCTTAGCTATAAAGGCAACTTGTTCTTTATCAAGTTCAATTTCTTCATCACTGTAAGATTCCTTCAGAGCTAAGGTATCCTCTGGGGCTTCTAGCATTTTAGTTCCATCAATTTACATTTCATAAGTTCTTAAATTCCCCACTAATTCATCCAGGGTCATGCCTGCAAGATCCTTATTTGCTTCCCTGATTGAAGTCACCTTAACATTCCACTTTGATTTTGGTAATACCCTCAGTACCTTCTCGACTTGTTCTTCTTCAGATATAGATTTTCCTAAGGAGGTCATCTCATTTGTTAAGGCAGTAAGCCTTGTCATCATCTCATGCAAGGTTTCATTCTCCTTCATCTTAAATGCCTCATACTCAGTGAAGAGAAGAGAAATTCTGAATTTTCTTACTTGTGATATGCCTTCATGAGCATTTACTAGAGCATCCCAAATTTTCTTAGTAGTGGTGCATGTAGATACCATGTTGTATTCAGCAGGTCTTAATCCACCGACCAAAATGTTTTTGGCCTTAGCATTTTTCTTTAATGCCAATAAGTCATGAGGAGTGAATTCACTTCTTACTTTCTTGACCTGTTTCCCATCTTCTAACTTTATTGGAATAGTAGGACCATTAGTGATCCTATCCCATAACTCGTAGTCTTCCCCTTGAATGAATATTTCCATCCTAGCTTTCCACCAAATGAAGTGAGAACCATCAAAGAGTGGAAGTCTAATAGTGGATTGACCTTCACTATGACCAGTAGGTGGTGCGGAATTCATCATATTGATCTTTGTCTTAGGTGCTAGCCCTTTTTAAGACAACCTCTCTCTGATAACACTTGTTAAGAATTCGTGCCCTACTGATTTTCTTATTTTCTCCTAACTTTTGCTTATCGATGGAACGTGTTTCCTGACGTGTTCCACTGACGTGTTTCAAGGAAGCAGTAAATAGAAAGTAAAGAACACAATGATTTTTATGTGGAAAACACCCGTCTCAAAAGGTGTAAAAAACTACGACCTGCACCTCTACAGGATTTAACCCCAACTTCACTAAAAAACTTTGAGCCTCAACAACGATTGATTACAAAACTCTTGTAACGAACAAATAGGAATTATAAACTCTAATTCCTATAACTCAACAACTAAGAATTATAAACTCTAATCCCTATAACTCAATAACTAGGAATTATAAACTCTAATTCCTAACTACACACACACCTCCCAAGGTATGTGTTCCCAAAGTCTCTGAGTTTTCCCCAACTCGAAGACTAGCTCCTAATTCAGTTTATAACACACTGAAACTAATATTACATGAATAACTCAAACACAATGAACAACTCTAAAAATCAACGCTAAAACTCTTAGCTGGATTCTGTACTGAGGATCAGGTTCTTCAATGTGTCTCTTCAGTGATTGAGTAGCACTTCGTGAAGTCAATCTGTCGATTGAGCTTTTTTGCTTTTTAAAGTGCGTGAATTATTCTGGCTGTTGCATCTTCTATTTAAGCACAACTCTCCAAAGAGTCATTCTTTATTTCAAACTCCTACTTTAATTAGAACTCTCATTGCATAGAGTTCTACTTTAAGTGAAACTCCTTCTTCAATTCCAACTCTTGTCTCCTTAGTGTTGTAGTAAAACTCCAACTCTTTTGAATTTTTCAATTTTCAGAATCTTTCTCTTTCCACACATTGGACTCTTAAGGATATGCTTAGAAGTGAAAATCCTTCTTCACATAGGACTCCTTTTTCAACTCAAATTACTTTCTCTTATCATTAAGTGTTTGAATCAAATTCAACTTGTTATATTCCCCACATGATCAGTAGCTTGAGTATATCAGAATTAGGCTTGCTTATTCGTTCTTGTCTTTAAGCAATCTTGTTTGCATCTATCAGTGAAACTGGAAATCTTCTTTCCTATCCGTGGACCAACTCAAGTAACATGTTTTATTCATGTGTCAATTTGTCAATCATCAAAACTACATAGTACCCAACATTTTCTCTAGATGAGGAAGCTTGTGTATTTTGTGCTGGTGAGGAAGCAAAAGAAAATGTATCTTCATGAAACACAACATCTCTACTGACTAATAGTTTCTTTGAGGTGATATCCAGCAGTAAATACCCCTTCTGAGATTCTGAATATCCCACCAAGACAGCAGGTTTGGCCCTTTCTGTGAACTTATCACCTCTTGGAAGGATAGTGACATAGCACAAGCATCCAAATACCCTGAGATGAGACAACTTGGGATCCTTGGAAAATATCAACTGAAATGGGCTCTTACCACTTAGAATAGAAGTTGGTAACCTGTTCATTAGATATACTGCAGCCTTTACACATAGTCCCCAATACTTAATGGGCAAGTAAGACTGAAACTTGAGGGCTCTAGCTATGTTTAATATGTGTCTGTGCTTCCTCTCCACAACTCCATTCTGTTGAGGAGTGTGAGGACAGCTGGTCTGATGTAGTATTCCCACGGACTGGAACAATGTCTTACATTGAGAGTTGATAAATTCAGTGTCATTATCAGATCTAATGGTTTTTACCATTATGCCAAACTGAGTTTTAATCATGGAAACAAATGTCTTAATGGACACTATGACCTCAGACATTAACTGCAACAGGTTCACCCAAGTGTATCTACTATGGTCATCTACCATAGTCAAGAAGTAATACTTGTTGTCAAAAGTAGAAGTTTTATATGGACCCCACAAATCCATGTGTACAAGTTCAAAATATGTAAAGCATCTAGTAGTACTTAAAGGGAATGACAATCTTGTCTGTTTAGCTAGTGGACACAGAACATTTATTCAACATGTTTTCATCACTAGGATTCTTCATAATGTCTAAACACTTGAGAACCTGAGCAGCAGGGTGTCCAAGTCTTTGGTGCCATAAGATGCAACTGGAATTGGAGACTTCTGCAATAAATCTGCTGGCTTCTGATCTTGACTGATTAGCACCTCTTGTCCAACCACCACCTTTAAGAATATATAGTCCACCCTCTTACCTAGCAATCCCCTTCACCTTGTCATTAAAGAGGTCCTGAAAGATACAAAAATCAGGATAAAAAGAAACAAAACATGAAAGTTCCTTGGTTATCATGGCAACAGACAATAAATTGAGTTTGAAGTCTGGAACATGTAGAACATCTTTGATCACATCATCTGCAAAAAAGTGAGCTTCTCTAGTGTGTGAGATTGTCACTTCATCACCTGTTGGAAGGTGCAACTTATCCACATGCTTGGAGTATAATCTGGTACCTCCTTTGAACAAGTGTCTATGTGCAGACACATGATGTGTAGCACCTGATTCTACAATCCAAATGTCAGAACATGCTTTGGACAAGAAACAAGTAGTAATACCTGTCGTATTGACTTGTTTCATATCTGTTGTGTCTTTGTTCAACATAGTCATAATCTGAGTGTATTCTTCCTCAGTGAATGTGTGAGGCTTGGCCTTTGGTGTGTGAGTCATTTCATGACTAGAACTATCAGCATCAACTTGACCATCTACCATAGTTGAAGCCTGAGAAATAGACCTGTGACCAGTGTTTACGAAGTTGTTACCACCATTGTTTGTGGATAGGTTGTTACTGCCAGTATACTGTGATCTGAAATTAGAGTTGTAGCCTTGTTTCTTCCTGTTCTTCCAGTCATTTGGATACCCTACCAACTTATAGCAAGTTTCCTTGGTATGACTCAATAGATGGAAATAATCACACTTTCTGTCTCTATAGTTAGAGTTGCTTTGTCCAAAACTATAATTTCGATTCACTTGCATGAAAGTGGTTTTGATCTATCATTCACAATCATCATACATGCTGAATGTTGGATTTCATCCTCTATGAGCATAGCATAAGCTTGATTGAGAGTTGGAGTCAATTCTTTGAGCAATATCTGTCTTCTAGCTTGGTCATAGGACTCATTCAGGACACTTAAAAACTGTTATAGTCTAAGTTGACACATATGATCTGAGTATTCTCTAGACGTAGGGCAATTACAACTAGGATTTTGCACTAGTACATCATACTCACTCCATAAACTCTTCAATTTGGTAAAATAGGCTGAGATTGAATCTGTACCTTGAGAGTGCATATTAATTTCGCGATGCAACTGGTATATACGCATACGATTCACCTTGTCATACCTTTCCTTCAAATCCTCCCAAACTGCACAAGCATTTGTGGCATAAACAATGCCAGATAACAGACTCTCACTCACAGTGTTCATTATCCAGGAAAGCACAATCGCATTATATGTTTCCCACTGCTCATGAAGTTCCTCTCTATATGATTCCTTGCTGCAGGCACCAGTGAAAAATCCAAACTTCCTCTTCCCTAAGAGAGCAATACGCATTGATCGACTCCATAAACTATAATTTTCTGAACCAGTTAACTTGATTGAAACAAGTACAACATTGGAGCTCTCAGATGCACCAATAAAAAGTGGATCACTTTGATCGATTTTAGGCGCCATGATTGATAGAATGCAGCTGTAATATAGATCGAAATTGCGAAAAAGGAGTTGAAGGCAGAGATTCAAAAAACGCAGAAAACTTAGTGAAATGCGATCGAAAACACACACTTCGTGTGGAGCTCGTGGCTCTGATACCATGTGAAAATACTTTGCTAAGACTCCATTGATGGAGCTAAGAAGAGGAGAAGAATCAAAATTATAACTGCTTCAAAACTTGTTTGTTACAATCAGATTGTTGTGCCTTATATAGAAAACAAAATATCTAATAACTACCTTTCTTCTAGAACACTCTATTTGACAGCTCATTTCACTCACTAATCATTGTCTAACAACCTCTAACAACTTATACAGCTGACTCAGCAATATGCTCCTAACTAGTTGAATGCCTACTCCTATCATTATTACACACCAGTGGAATAGGTAGTCGTGTATGTTCCAAAACAAGTTTAAATTTGTCCAATAACAGTGGTAAAAGCAAATAGGGAAGAAGATGACTAATATAAGCCCTAATGTGACTGTTAGGTACCATTTACAAGGTCTCACGCTCTTGTTTTGTTTGTATCACACGCTCTTATGTGGTTTATGCCACATAGAATGCCAAATCAAAAAAAGAGTTTAATATATTATGTTTTGATGAGTTGATTATCAACTAGATCCAATGAGTAGGGCACACCAAGGGTGCAAATAACACACCAAGTATGATAAAGAGTAGATAGTTCTTCTTTCTTTTTTTATTTAAAGTTTGTACATTTTATTTTTTTGCAATCTTCAATATTATTTTGAGTGACGTTAAGATCATAAAGTTTACTATTAAAATTTGATGCGGCCTAAAGCCAACACTTTACTAGCTTTATCCCTGATCCACCCCAGATGGTTGATTTTATTGAAGCAAGAGAAAACATGTTACTTTCTTTCGCGATTAAAGAGATTCAAGAATTCAATTCAACAGTTGAGAAAGGGATTTGGAAAGGACAAAAAAATGACTCAATTAGAGATGGATCAAAAAAAAGAAAACCACAATTGAATATAAGAGTAGGTTTTTTGAAGTATCTAAGTGATATAGAAAAAGATGCTAAGTGGTTCATGATAGAATATTTTTTGCTAGATAATGAGTACATGAAAAGCAAAGATGCTATTAGTAAAGGTTTTACTTTAACTAGTAAAATATTCCCAAGTTGCATGAATGTTTTTCTTTAAACATCAAGTTTCTTCTCCTAATTCTTCTCTTGGCCCTCCTAGTTTTGGTTTTTATTTGTCATTGATGGTTAATTTTGTGTGCAAATGATAAAATCTTATATTTGTAGCTGAAAGGTAAAAAAAAAATACATATAAGGTATAAAGATACTTTAATCAAGAGAGACAATTATACAAGAAAACTATGTAGACTTGTCCCAAAAACATACAATACAACACAAGTTGTTGTGCCCGGGGCTAAACCACGACGTGGGGCGCGCTGATCGATTTTCGGCCTAAAACACGCCCGGGCCCCAGATCCAACCCCGGAACCGTGGGCTATAGCCCACCGATTTGGCCCGAAAAAGCCTCGTTCGCGCCGTTTCGCCCGATTGATCACCCAAATGGCCCCGCCTACCTCAAAGGCCCACACTAGGCCGCTCCTAAGCCTGCCTGGGGCATCCCAGTCAATTTTCAACCCAAAACACACCCAAGCCCCAGACCCACCCCCGGAACCGTGGGCTATAGCACATCGATTTGATCCGAAAATGCCCCATTCGCACCGTTTCGCCCAGTTGTGCCGTTTCGCCCGTTTGATCACTCAAATAGCCCTGCCGACCCCAAAGGCCCATACTAGGCCGCTCCTCAGCCTACCTAGGTGCCCTGGTCGATTTTCGGCCAAAAACACGGCCGGGCCCAGGCACACCCCGGAACCGTGGGCTATAGCACACCGATTTGGCCCGACTAGCCTCAGGTTTTCATCCACTTCACAGTTGTTAGCTTGCATCTCGAGGCCAAATATTTCTATTATAATTATGTTTGATGAAGTCTATTTACCCTAGTCTTTGCTATAGAATATCTTAATATTATGCCAGCCTGGTGTAGAACTTCTAGGTGTGTTATATTTCTTAATGAAACTTTGTTGAGTCTTTATATTAGAATATCTTAAGATACCAGACTGGTAATTTTTTATATATGGTGTGGCTATCAGCTGACATTGTTGATATTAAAGAATCCAATGAACTTGAGAGTCCTTTGCTTCTATTTCCAAGGATACCTACTACCTTCTACCAGCAACAAATACCAAATACCAAATATTAGGTATCTCTATCCATCAAGGCTAGAACAGATGAGAAGAAATACCAACTTCATTGACTACTGGGCTTTACCTTTGGATGCAACTAGCTAAAACAGTGTAGCCGGTACACTAAAGCTTCCGTTATGCATAGGGTTCGGGGAAGGGCCCCACCACAAGGGTGTATTGTACGCATGTCTTACCATGCATTTCTGTCAGAGGCTATTTTCTGGTCACATGACAATAATTTTACAAGTTACTCCAAGACTCTCTTGCATATGAAGACGACATTTATGTCATGCGTGGGGTGGCCCCCACATGGATGAGTTCGAAAAGACTTGTATTTTGTTCTACTATAAAAAGAAAGACTCAGCAGGACTTGACTATGAAGAGTAATTGTTTTCCTATATAATGTTTCATCAAGAGAGAAAGCAAAGGACATACCAAGTATCATAATTTTGGGTAGCCGCCCAAAACAAAAAAGAATGGCGGAGGTCGTGGTGAGTTCCGTGGTCATGCAGATTGCAGATACACTCCTGCCCATGATGTCTGTGACAAGAAGGATGATGGTGCTGATACCGAAGACGGAGTCAGAGAGTAATGATCAAGAAGACAAAGCTAAGAGAGATGAAAGAATGGTTGAA
The DNA here is from genome assembly GCA_030864215.1 of Capsicum pubescens. Lineage (NCBI taxonomy): Eukaryota > Viridiplantae > Streptophyta > Magnoliopsida > Solanales > Solanaceae > Capsicum > Capsicum pubescens. Next base: position 298,965,577 of record CM061542.1, on the reverse strand, counting down.
AATATTATGAAGGCAGCTCAAATACACTTAGTTGTGGCAGCTCTATTAATGACAGTGACCTTCACAGCTGGTTTTACGTTACCAGGAGGTTTTGAAAGCGATACTAATAGTCCTAATAAAGGGATGGCGATTCTAGAAGAACAGCATTCTGTGCATTTGTCATTTCTGATGTCATCGCCTTTGCGTGCTCCACTGCAGCTGTATTCGGCTACTTTCTCATGGCAACAAAGTCAATATCATCTGCAACAACAGAGCTAAAAGCTATTATCCGGCTTTATAATATGGCAATTCTGTTGAAGCTTCTGGCAATGACAACATTCGTAGTTGCATTTTCAACTGGTTTGTATGTTACTTTAGCACATTCTGTTGGTCTCGCCGTTACTGTCTGTGTCATTGGTGCCATCTCTTTTTATATGGTCTGCTATATGATTCTTCTTCCAGAAAATTAACAATTGCATCATTTTGCCATCTTCATATTTGATGATGTCCCTACATAATTAATGTACCTTAACACTATGCCTTTACTCTTTCAGTCTAGACAAATACGAAGCTAGTGTCAATGAATCAATCATGTTATAGGCAGAGGCGGACCCATAAAATACATATTAAATTGTGCACCCATAAAATCAAATGTCATTTGGGTGCATTGGTCTAGAGAGCAGATGAAATGTCTCTTGACCTGGGATGGGATTGTTGCGAGTTCGATTCCTGGCAAGCGTCCCTTTTTTGTTTTTTTGCCTTTACAAATTATGTTTTTTTGCCTTTACAAATTATATATTCTTATTTAATAAACCTATGGGCCATGGCAATTCTCCAATCCCAAACCCAAAACTGCCAAGCCCACAATATCAAATACCTGAAATTTACAATTTTCTCAAGTTCTCTTCAAGCCAAATATACCCCGTTTGGTCATGAAAATCATAATTTTTTTGAGTTGGAGTTGGAGTTGGAGTTGGAGTTGGAGTTGGAGTTAGAGTTTGGAATTAGAGTTGTGTTTGACCATAAATATAAATTAAAGTTGTTTTTAAAATTTGGTGAGAGAAATATGAGTGGAAAAAGTGAAAACGAGTAAAACTTATTTTTAGTTTTCCAAATATAATTTTGAAATTTTGAAGGCCAAACCCATATTGCTTTCACTTTTTTCACTAAAGTGAAATAATTTTTCGAAAATTCAAAAATAATTTTCATGACCAAACGACTACTAAATATACGTTAGAACACGCACACTCAACTGATAGCTTTTTCAATTCTCTAGCTACCGCAACTGTAGAGAGAGGTTTTTCATCCATGAAGCATATCAAGAATGAGTTGTGTAGCAGTATTTGTGATGCATTTTTTTAATTGATTTTTTAGTTTGTTACATTAAGAAGGATGTATTTGTAAATATAAACAACGATGCAATCATTGACCATTTTCAGAATATGAAAACGCGTCGATGTCTAGTATGAAAGGATAGTCTACTTTTGTTGTATTAGTACTAGATCATTTTGAAGTTTATACTTTGATCATAATTTTTTTTGTAATTTTTAAGTTTAAAAAAACTTTATGCCAAATTATGTAGTTAATAGACATGACCATGTTAAAGATAATAGTGTACCCTCTATTTTCAAATTCTAGGTTCTCCTCTGGTTATAGGACTATCAATGTCGTTTTCATAACATGAAACCAGCTGTGAAGGTCACTATCATAAATTGATAGTTGCCACTACTAAATGTATTTGAGCTGTCTTCATAATATTTTTTACTATTCTTTCATCTCATGGAGAGCATTAGAGTGATTGGTAAAATTGTTGCTATTTGATCAGGAGGTCATGGATAATTAATAAATAAATCTGCAATGAACTTGAAAGTCTTTTGGTTCCTCGAGGTGAAACAACAACAACATACTCAGTATATTCTCCACTTCCCACCAAGTGGGGTCATGGGAGGGTAAGTGTACATAGTCCACATCACTATCTCAGGAGATGTGGCCCAACTTGCCATCTTTATGTCAGTTGTATTATTATTACTTTATTACAATGTTTTAGAGTGGGATCAATAACCCCACACCAACCCATTTTGTCAAAGGCAAGGTGGTAAGTTTGACAGAATTTAGTAATTTCTATTGGAATTTAATTTGTATTTGTTTTTAAAATATACATTTACAAATGATTAGTTTGGAATCCATTAACACCATCTTGACAAAAAATTATGTTGTATCTATAAGGTAATGCAAACAGTAGCAGCGAGACCAACTGAATGTGCTAAAGTAGCATACTTGCCAGTTACAAATGCAATTACAGCTGCTGAAATGGATAGAAGCTGCAAAATACTTGTGATCGCGTAAAGCCTCTGTGTATATAACTGTCAACTATTATAGTTGCAGTCATGCCGAAGTAGGTACATACAACAAGAGCTGAGCATGTAAAGGAGATCACATCCGCAACAACAAGTGCACAAAACACTGTTTTCTTTATAATAGAATCGACATCCCTTTATTAGGGCTATCGAGTAGTTTGGTTTTCAGTCTTGTTATGCAGAGATTATCATTGGTTAACTGTTATCATATAAGAGGTCGTCACTGGCGCAACCTTGAGTTTTCTCATGATTCACTAGTTGATAATAACAGTGATAAAAGAATATCAGATGCCATATATTTATATCAAATAACGTTCACAAAAATATATTCAATAATCATATGTGAGATTGAATCTAGTATCGCTTAACTATACACCTAATATTTGCAGATACGCCTAATATTTAACAGAAGATAGAACATAGGGAAAAAGATGCAACCGATGAAACAGACAGTAACAGCGAGACCAACTGAATGTGCTAAAGTAGCATACATACCAGTTACAAATGCAATTACAACTGCTGACATCGCCACAAGCTGCAAAAGAATTGCTATATGATAGCGCACAGCTATAATTACTAATGTTTTCACACCTGCTGCATCTACCGCAATGAAGAAGTAGCAGAATACAGCACAAGCAGAGCATGTAAAGGCAATGGCATCTGAGACAACAAATGCACGGAACGCTGTTTCCCTTATTAGAATCGCCATCCCTTTATTAGAGCTATTGAGATCGCTTTCAAAACCTCCCGGTAAGGTGAAACCTGCTGCGAAGGTAACAGTAACTACTAGATGTATTTGAGTTGCATCCATAATATCTTTCAGCATGCCTTTCTTATCTCTCTTAGCTGTGTTCTCCCTCTACTCTGTTTCATCTTCTGGCTTCTACATTTTCTTCCATTTTATATCAAAATCACGCCGTCCTAATCGACAATGGCGAAGATTCCGCTGGAATGACCATTTAGCCTATTTTCATCATGTGGTGAGTTTATATATAGTAAAAGAACATGTAACGTCAATAGCTATATATCCTCTACTTCTATCGAATACGAGTATCGAACGTAATACGTAGTAAAAAAGGCAGCCCGGTGCACTAAAGCTACTGCTATGCACGGTGTTCGGGGAAGGGCCCCACCACAAGGGTGTGTCGTACACAACCTTACCTTGCATTTCTGCCAGAGGCTGTTTCCCAGGCTTGAACCCGTGACCTCCTGATCAAGTGGAGGCAACTTTACCAGTTACTCCAAGGCTCCCCTTCAAACCTAATAGTAGTATTAAATAAATTTGAAGATTCATAACCAACATACTATATACCAATCTTTATGTATTTAGTTGCATATCGGTGAGAATAATTACATTTAGTCGCGAAATTACCAATAGATTGTAGCTGAATTGACCATAGATTTTGAAGTTGAAACTTGAAAATTCGAGTTTTTGATGTTGTGATCGTTGAACATGCCAAATTTCATGTCCAAACAAAGATATTTGAAGATAAATTTTCAAAATCTACGGCCAAACGCTAGCAAAGTAACATGTAGGTACGTACCCGCAGTGTTTTCTCATAGCTATAATCTGATATGTCAAGCGGAGTCTGGTTTTCTTTGTTAAATAGCATCTTCTTTGTACTGGAATGTCTTCTAAATTCAACAGGCACATCTATCCAGTCAGGGGCAGCAAGCAAATGGAGAGGAGTGTTGCCATCATTATCTGGCTCGTCAATAAGGTTATGAGATTCTTTAGAATTCAATAAGAATCTGACTACTCCTGTTTTATAATTCAATATGGCAACATGAAGAGCATTTTGGCCACGGCTGTTAAGCATTTCCAAGCTATCTGGACAGTGAAATGATAGCTCACGTATCATGTTTACACGACTTTCATTGGCTGCAATATGAATTGATGTTGCCCAGTCATTTCCATTGCCTGCGTGAGTGTAGGCTAACGATGTCTTCCACCCCAGCATCTTACAAACTACTACTCTCAATCCTTGTTTAACAGCATAATGCAGTGGATTCCAATCCCATTTGTCAGTTTCCTCGCATAATGATTTGTTCCATTCCCACAGTGATGCCGCACAATCTGGATAGATATATGTCGAATATTAAAAACTAAAAAAGAAGGCAGTCCGGTGCGTGAAACATCCTGCAGGTGTAATGTAGGAAGCCTACCATAACACAAACATCAGTGGCTGAATCCATAGCTCAGTTCTATATAATAAGCAGTGATTGGTGGCCTTGAACAAATAGTTAACTGACATGATATATATAATTTGATTCACAAGTATAAAAACTTGTCAAGTGTATATGAATCGAAAGGAGGATTCAAGCTATATACACTGTCAGTTTCAAGTTTACACTACTTATTCAATTTAATCATGATCAGAGGTTATTAATCAACTTTAAAACCAAAAATGAGTACCCAAGTGTTCCTGGATTATTGCCGCGTGCAAAGTCGTTCGACCACATGGACCGCTGTATGTTGGTCTGTTGCAGTGTTCTAAGATTTTCGACAAACAGTTAACAAGACCAGACTCCGCGGCCAGATAGAGTGGTGTCTCCCCAGCATTGTTTGCTGGAAACTCGAAATCAGGATCTTGTTCCACCAAGAGTCTGACAGTGTCTACACATCCAGTCCTCACGGCTTTGTGCAGGGCTGTATCACCACTGTCATCTGTCATCCTCATGAGTGTCTCCTTATTGATCCCCACGGCTTGTCCAGCTACGTCTACGCCACGCAGTAGTACCTCCACCACGTCTTTGTGCCCTTTATTAGCTGCTAAGTGAAGTGCAGTTTCATTTTTCTTGTTCTTACAGCACAACAATGCAGGAGTAATGTCGATAACTTGTCGCACAAAACCTGATTGGCCATAGAGAGCTGCAACGTGGAGGACTGTGTTACCCTTTGGAGTGACCTGGTACCCATTTTCTTCATCCCTATTTAGATAATCAGCAAGTAAGAAATCACCATTTCCTGTATTGCCTTCCATCTCAGCTTTGTACAGTTTTGAGTCCATTACTCTTTTTGATTTTTACGAGATTATCAAAAGTCACCAAATTATGATCTTGTGAGGTTTTGCTTTCTCAGAGTGAAATATTATATAGAAACTAAGACCTATCTAAGTCTTTGCTGTGTCTTTGTTTTAGAATAATATATTCCCTCCATTCAATTTTACTTGTCATGTTTTGCTTCTAAACCATCAAATTGCATGGATTTTGAAACAGTCTCTCTATCTACGTCGTAAGGATAAGATCTACGTACACTCTACTCTCCCCATACGGATTACATCCCGTATGTTGTTGTTGTTGTTATAGTATTAATATAAGAAGGGTTGTAACTTACGATATTAGTTCAAGAACATCTAAATTTTTAAAATCTGCAATACTGAATTAATCATAAAATATCATACTGGTCAATTAAAAGTCTTTGTCAATATATAAATATCCTAATGAAGTCTTCGCTGAGTCCATTATTCCTTTTCCCAAAAGAAAGCTTAAAAAAGGACAAGAAGAAAAGCAAAAGCAAAAGAAGAGAATCAAAAGAAAAATCATTGATTGGTAACTTTGACTATATACTTCACTAACATGCTATAACAATTTAATTTGTAAAGGATCAAATATGTCATCGAACTATTTGAAATTGTTTATGCTATCGTCGTTACAAAACAGGTTCATCCATGCCATTACTTGTTAACGGTGATTTTTCAAAAATAGCTTTGCCACGTGTCATCTTACTAGAGATCCACATCATAAATTAAAATAACGGGAAAAGGTTCAAATATGTCATCGAACTATCAGAAATGTCTCATTTATGCCATCCGTTAAAAGTTTATCTCGTTTATGCCATTATCATTACAAAACAGGTTCATCTATCCCATTACTTGTTAACGGTGGTTTTTCAAAAAACAGTTTTGCCACGCGCCGTCTTACTATAGGTTCACGTAATTAAAATTATGTGATTGTCCCAATTAAGTTAACTAAACAGCTGGATATATTCTGAGATATTCTTAGGCCAAGCTCCAATAGCTGTAAAAACAAGTGAGACCTAAATATTCTTTCGTCAAACCTTACAAACCACAAAATGGCAAGTAACTCATTCTCTGCATACATTTTGGTCGATTAATGTTTATGCCTCAGGGATTTTTCATTCGATGCTATGACGGGTGATCTTCCTCAAAGATTCAAGGCACTGAATATTATGAACAAAACTTAAGAGAAAATCAATTCTTATTGATTTATTTTAATTAGTGATGTGGACATCTAGTAAGATGACACATGGCAAAGCAGTTTTTGGAAAACCTCCATTCACAAGTACTGGCATGTATGAACCTGTTTTGTAATAGCGATGGCATAAACGAGCTAAATTTTAAACGGATGACATAAATGAGCCATTTCTGATAGTTCGATGGCATATTTGAGCCTTTTCTCTTTGTTTTAATTATGATGTGGACCTCTAGTAAGACGACACGTGGCAAAACTATTTTTGAAAAACCACTGTTAACAAGTGATGGCATGAATGAACCTGTTTTGTAACGGTGATGGCATAAACAATCCAAACTTTTAACTTTTCCCTAACTTAATATGATTCTTCCTCCAAAAAAAAAAACTGATTGCTGGCGATGACTTGGTGAAGGTAAATCTATGAGAGAAGGTCCTCGAACGGGGTTATGACCATCGCGGAAGCAACGAGTTCATTCGAACAAGGTAACGAGTCTAATAACTTGTCTCCACCTTTCATTCGTTTTATGATTCTCCTTTTAGTGCCCGTCAGATTAATTCTGATTAGGATTAGATTAGACAGATACCAATTATATTATGCAGCCAGGTACACCAAAGCTTTCGCTAAGTGTGCACGGTCCAAAATAGGATCGGACCATAAGGGTATATTGTACGCAACCTGACCTTGCATAATATTGCATAATTTAGACATATATCTCTATTATTTGATATTTGAATTATCTTTAATCGAATTCCGACACCCATATCCGTTCACTCCGAAATTAAGAAAGAAAGAAATCCTGCAAAGACTAGACTAGAAAACACTTGCAAAGGGATACAATTGATCATATATACCTGGAAATTATATGCAACATCAAACACATTGTTGCACTTTTAGAAATTAGAACAAATACATTATCTTTAGAATGATGAAGTCCTCTTGTCACCTATGTTACGCGGACTGTTCACTTTTGAAGCCGCACCCGCATCAGATTCTCCAAAAATACACTACTTTTGGAGAATCCGGCATGCATCCGCTGACAATTTTGGAGAGTCCGAGCAACATAGCTTGTCACACATTGGCAGCTCTGTTCTGGTTTCTTTCACCATGCTTCTTTTTTTTAAGACCAATTGATCCAGCAAAGCCAAGCAACATATACAAAGAGAACCCGCCCATGACAGCTACAGTAACAGCGATACCAACTGAATGTGCTAACGTAACATACATACCAGTTGCAAATGCAATTACAACCGCTGTCATCGACAGAAGCTGCAACATAGTTGCAACCATATAAAGACGAACAATAAGCGAGAAATCCTTTTCGGATGATATTGCATTTGTCGCCATGGAAAGTAGGCGAATACAGCAGCAGAAGAGCATGCGAACGCGACGGCATTCAAAACAACAAATGCACGGAACACCGCTCTTTTTATTAGAATCGCCATACCTTTATTAGGGCTATCAGCATAGCTATCAAAACCGCCTGGTTACGTGAAACCCGTTGTGAAGGTCACTGTCATTAATAGCGTTGCCACAACTAAGTGCATTTCAGCTGTCTCATAATATTTTCGACTATTTTTTCTTCTTGCCTAGCTCTTTCTTCTTGATCACCCACCGACTCCATATCTGGTAGCAACTGCATCATCCTTCTCGCACCTAGAATGAGCGAGAAGACTTTATCTATAATGTGAAAGACCATTCTTTTTTATTTAAATAGCTATGAAATTATCCAAAACTATGATCTTGGTATATTTCCATACACATAAGTCCTTTGCTTTCTCAACATTATATAGGAAAACAATTAGACTCTTCATCCTCAAGTCTCTGCTGAGTAGTACATCTTTCTTTTTTGAAAATAAATATTGTTGGGTTCTATATATATGTGTGTGTTGAATGGAAAATGGAACAATCAAGTGAAGGAAAGGAGACATCCAAATTTGAAAGTGTACTCTTTAAATTGGAAAGTTTACTCTTCTCCCACATTGGTGGAAGAAGAGAACTTTAAAGTGTTTATAAAGTGAAACACTTACTTCACATGGTAAGTGAGGCAAGAAAATAGAGATGCCTCACGTTGTCGTCATCGCTCGCTCGGCTCGGATTCGGATTTGGCAAATGATCGATCGATGAGATCTATCTTTTTGGACAAAATTTATTTATGCATGCATGCAGTGAACAGTTGCACTATTTCGACATGAAACAGTGTTGTGTTCGAACTGGTGCAACGAAATGCTGTAGTGTTTCTGAATTAATGCATTGTTTCGACTGAGCATATGCAGATTTTCGAAATAGTAAATACATTGGTTCAAACAGATGCAACTCTTCAACGAAGTGATGCACTGTTTCGAACTGGTGCACTTGTTCTTGAAAAGGTGTACTGTTTCAGAAAATTACTGCACTATTTTAAATAAACAAACATGTATTTTTAGGAAAAGACACACCTCTAAAATTAAACCAATGCCACCTTTTAGGAGGGGCATGTTGTGGCTATAAATAACCTGTTTTCTTCCACAGGTTACAGTATGAAAATTTTCAGATTACACATAAATCTTCTTGTTTTCTAAATACTCTTTGTGATCAATAAAACCGAGAGTGCGTTCGAAGAATTCAAGTATTTGAGGTACCGCTATACTTGAATTGTTGGCCATTTTATCCTGGGAGGGAAAATTCCGCAACCTCGGGTGCAGTGAGGGGAATTATTTCCTTAAGAAAAGTTCATGAATTCGGACGACTTGGCCTTAACAATTTCTGTTTCATCTATATTTCTGAAATATAAAATACACCTCTTGGAAAGATCATTTTGATCTTGTGTTGAGGATATTTGTTCAACTTCACTATGTTCTTGTTCATACTTGAACTCGAGTTGAAGTTGTTATTCTATTATACAGATTCTACGTACCCGTATTGTGGAAGATAACAATCTTAAGGAAATAATTTTTACAGAATCTGTATTGCTTGTTTTTTGAGATTAAAGCTTAGGCTTTCTACTCCGCTTGAATTTAACTAGTGATTAGAAGACATAAAATCTTCATCACAAGTTAAGGTTCATTCGGTTGACAATTCGAAGTAATAAAAACTTCATCATTAACTAGAAACAAGAAGAATTGTTTCAAGTTATTTAACTTTATAAATAGTATTCTGAAAAATACTAAGTTTTCTGTCTTGTGGTGACAGGAAAAATGACAACTGAAAGTCAAATGATGGATACGACAACGTCTGTGGGGGCAAATAATATTGCCACATCAAGTCGCACAAATGCTCCGCCAACGATGGCACCGACGGAGAAGCCCGAAAAATTTTCTGGCATTGACTTCAAGCGGTGGCAACAAAAGATGTTCTTTTACCTCACCACTCTATGTCTACAACGGTTCACTAGCGAAGACGCTCCTGAGGTGCCCGAGGGAACCTCGGAAAAAGACCGCTTCGTTATTGTAGAAGCTTGGAAACATTCGGATTTCCTTTACAGGAACTATATTCTGAGTGGTCTCCAAGACGATCTCTACAATGTCTATAGTGGAACCAAGACATCAAAGGAACTGTGGGGGGCACTTGAACGGAAATATAAAACGGAGGATGCGGGAATTAAGAAATTCCTTGTTGCACGGTTCCTGGACTTCAAAATGATTGATAGCAAATCTGTTGTCTCTCAAGTACAGGAGTTGCAAGTCATCATACATGATCTCCTAGCAGAAGGTATATCTTTGAAAAATACCTTAGTTGAACAAATTAAAAATGTTCTTAATACTCACATAAACTGTTTTGTAGGTTTAATTGTGAATGTTGATTTCCAAGTAGCAACGATAGTTGAGAAGCTACCACCTTTGTGGAAAGACTTCAAAAACTACTTAAAGCATAAACGCAAGGAGATGACCGTTGAAGATCTTATTACCCGACTTCGTATTGAAGAGGACAATAAAGCTGCCGAAAGAAGGTCAAAGGGAAATTCTAAAATGAATGGAGCACATATTGTAGAAGATGGCCAAAATAACTCGAAGAAAAGAAAGAAAGTTGAACATGGAAGCAATCAACCCAAGAAAAAGTTCAAGGGAAAATGCTTCAACTGTGGAAAAATTGGCCACAAGCCCATAGACTGTCGAGCCCCAAAGAAAGGGAAGAAAAAGGACCAAGTGAATCTGATTGAGTCCAACAAAGATTATGACGATCTGTGTGCTATGTTCACGGAATGCAACTTGGTGGGGAATCCACATGAATGGTGGATGGATTCTGGTGCCACACGCCATGTTTGTGCAAACAAAGAGTTGTTCTCGTCATTTTCTCCAGCTTAAGTAGAAGAAATGCTTTACATGGCCAACTCCGCTACTGCTAAGGTGGAGGGAACAGGAAAAATTTGCCTAAAGATGACTTCCGGAAAGGTCTTGACACTGAACAATGTGCTATATGTTCCGGAGTTACGTAGGAACTTAATTATTGTTTCACTCCTAGATAAGAACGGATTCAAATGTGTAACCGTTTCTGGAAAAATTGTAGTTAGCAAAGGAGAAATGTATGTAGGAAAAGGCTATCTCACGGAGGGCCTTTATAAGATGAATGTAATGACTGTTGAAATGAATAAAAGTTCGAATTCGTCTTATTTACTTGAGTCTTATGATTTATGGGTTGAACGTTTGGGCCATGTTAATTACAAAATGTTATGAAAACTGATTAACTTAGAAGTTTTGCCAAACTTTGAGTGCAATAAATCAAAGTGTCAAACGTGTATGGAATCGATGTATGCGAAGCATCCTTATAAGTCCGTTGAAAGGAATTCCAATCCCTTAGACTTAATACACACTGACATTTGTGATATGAAGTCAACACCATCTCATGGTGGGAAAAAGTATTTCATAACTTTTATTGACGATTGCACTAGATACTGTTATGTCTACTTGATAAATAGTAAGGATGAAGCAATAGATGCGTTTAGGCAATATAAAACTGAAGTTGAAAATCAATTAGACAAAAAGATCAAAATGATAAGAAGTGATAGGAGCGGAGAATATGAATCTCCCTTTGCGAAAATATGTGTAGAGAATGGAATAATCCATCAAACTACGGCCCCGTATTCACCTCAATCTAATGGAATTGCGGAAAGGAAAAACCAAACTTTGAAGGAAATGATGAATGCCTTACTTATAACTTTTGGTTTACCGCAAAACTTATGGGGGGAGGCTATCCTTACGGCCAATCGTATACTCAACAGTGTTCCCCATAGTAAGACACAATCAATTCCTTACGAAAAATGGAAAGGAAGGAAACCTAACTTGAAATATTTCAAAGTGTGGAGGTGTCTAGCGAAGGTTCAAGTTCCTATACCTAAAAGGGTTAAAATAGGACCTAAAATGGTGGACTGCGTGTTCATAGGATATGCTAAAAGTAGTAAAGCATGTCGATTTTTGGTTCATAAATCCGAACATCCGGATATTAGTGAAAATACGGTAATTGAATCAGACAATGCTGAATTCTTTGAAAACATTTACCCATATAAAATTAGACACGAACAGTATAGTGGAGGTTCCAAACGACCTCGAAATAAACCAAATAAGAATGTACATAATGAAGAAAATCCAAGACGTAGTACACGTCAAAGAACGTCAACTTCGTTTGGATCAGATTTTGTAACATTTCTCTTAGAAAATGAGCCTCAAACATTTAAAGAAGCGATGTCTTCGTCAGACTCATCCTTCTGAAAAAGGCAGTCAATAGTGAGATAGATTCAATCTTAAGCAACCATACATGGTAATTGGTTGACCTTCCTCCCGGAAATAAACCTTTAGGTTCTAAATGGATCTTCAAAAGGAAAATAAAGGTGGATGGAACTATTGACAAATACAAGGCAAGACTTGTAGTAAAAGGCTTCAAACAGAAGGAAGGCCTTGATTACTTTGATACATACTCTCTATTAATAAGGATAACCTCGATTCGAATGTTAATTGCCTTGGTGGCGGTATATGATCTTCAAATCCATCAAATGGATGTGAAGACCGCATTCCTAAATGGAGATTTGGAGGAAGAAATATACATGGAACAACCTGAGGGTTTTGTCGTTCCAGGAAAAGAAAATAAGGTGTGAAAACTTGTTAAGTCACTTTATGGACTAAAACAAGCACCTAAGCAATGGAATGCAAAGTTTGACCAAACAGACGTGTATTGCTCGCTCTACAATGGAATCTGAATTTATCGCATTAGATAAAGCCGGTGAAGAAGCAGAATAGCTTGAAATTTCTTGGAAGATATTCCGTATTGGCCCAAGCCAGTGGCACCAGTATGTATACACTGTGATAGCCAAGCGGCAATAGGTAGGGCCGGGAGCATGAAGTATAACGGTTAATCTCTTTATATAAGACGAAGACATAATACCGTTAGAGAACTTCTCTCTAGTGGAATTATCACTGTAGACTATGTAAAGTCAAAGGATAATGTGTCGGATCCACTTACAAAAGGCCTATCTAGAGAAGGATTAGAAAGGACATCCAAGGGAATGGGTTTAAGGCCTAGGACAAGTCAGCATGGCGGTAACTCTACCTAGTAGACTGGAGATCCCAAGATCTAGGTTCAAGGAGATCAAACAAAGTTGTGTCTGACAGGTTCAACATTGTCAAATACCCAACCCATTCTCATGATGTAGACAATGTATAGTAAACAAGGATAAGACTTAAGGTGAAAAGTCTTTTAATGATTATCTTAATTTGGCAGATTTGACCAAATAGTTTAATCTACAGGATTGAACATTTATAAATCACCTATGTGTGGGAGAAGTGGAAACCGTTTCAAAGAGAATATTAGTAAAGGCCTATTCTCTAAGCTCTCATGAAAATCGGGACGTGTTCATGGCTAAAAAGAATAAAACCGTAAGAACCATAAATGGTAAAAGGTTGGTTGTGTGACATGTGTTGTCTAGGTGTACATTAAAGCTCGACGGTTCAAAGATATCAAATCTACCGATCGACCGAGTGCATTCGATGCATTTTTACTATGGAAAGTTCAAAGGGAAACCCACTTATCCAGATGCAATCAGTCTTTGCTTGATGATTATATACTTGTCCATAAAACTTTTACGAAAAACATAGTCATTCCCCATTCATGTGGGGGATTGTTGGGTTCTATATATATATATGTGTGTTGAATGGAAAATGGAACAATCAAGTGAAGGAAAGGAGACACCCAAATTTGAAAGTGTACTCTTTAAGTTGGAAAGTTTACTCTTCTCCCACATTGGTGGAAGAAGAGAAATTTAAAGTGTTTATAAAGTGAAAAACTTACTTCACATGGTAAGTGAGGCAAGAAAATAGAGATGCCTCGCGCCGTCGTCCTCGCTCACTCGGCTAGGATTCGAATTTGGATTTGGATTTGGATTTGGTAAATGATCGATCGATGAGATCTATATTTTTGAACAAATTTTATTTGACAGAAAAAAATAAATTCAATCTGAAGAAATAACGTTCCATTTATTTATGCATGCATGCAGTGAACAGTTGCACTATTTCGACATGAAACAGTGTTGTGTTCGAACTGGTGCAACGAAATGTTGTAGTGTTTCTGAATTAATGCATTGTTTCGACTGAGCAGATGCAGATTTTCGAAATAGTATATACATTGGTTCAAACAGATGCAACTCTTCAACGAAGTGATGCACTGTTTCGAACTGGTGCACTTGTTCTTGAAAAGGTGTACTGTTTCAGAAAATTACTGCACTGTTTTAAATAAACAAACATGCATTTTCAGGAAAAGACACACCTCTAAAATTGAACCAATGCCACCTTTTCGGAGGGGCATGTTGTGGCTATAAATAACCTGTTTTCTTCCACAGGTTACAGCATGAAAAATTTTAGATTACACATAAATCTTCTTTTTTTCTAAATACTCTTTGTGATCAATCAAACCGAGAGTGCGTTTGAAGAATTCAAGTATTTGAGGTACCGCTATACTTGAATTGTTGGCCATTTTATCCTGGGAGGGAAAATTTTGTAACCTCGGGTGCAGTGAGGGGAATTATTTCCTTAAGGAAAGTCCGTGGATTCAGACGACTTGGCCTTAACAATTTCTGTTTCATCTATATTTCTGAAATATAAAATACACCTCTTGGAAAGATCATTTTGATCTTGTGTTGAGGGTATTTGTTCAACTTCACTGTGTTCTTGTTCATACTTGAACTCGAGTTGAAGTTGTTATTCTATTATACATATTCTATGTATTGTGGAAGATAACAAATATACTCTCTCTGTTTCAACTTGTTTCGCTTACTTTCCATTTTAGTCTGTTTAAAGAATGCCACTTTCCTTTTTTAGCAACTCTTTAGTTTCAATTTTTCATGTGACAGGTTTAAGACTGACACTTTCCCTTTTTAGCAACTTTTTGTTAGGTTTAATTGGTGTGAATGGAAAATGGAGGGACACAACCTTTGAGCAAAAGACATATTGTTTTGGAAAAGGTGCGACTGTTCAGATAGTTGTGTCTGTTCAGAAAAAGACACAATGTTTCGAATGAACAGACATGACTCTTCCAAAGGAAACACCTTTTAAGTGAATCATTGCCACCTTTCAGAAGAGGCATCTGGTGGCTATATAAACCTGCTTTCATCCACAGTTTTACATATGAATGAAAAAATTTCTGAAATAAAAACTCTTCTTCTCTTCAATACATTCCTTGTGATCAATCAAATCGTTGAGTGAGTTCGTTGAATCCAACAATTTGAGGTACCGCTATAGTTCGGATTGAAGGTCATTTTATCCTGGGAGGAAGCTTCCAGAACCTCGGGTACAGTGAGGGGAATTATTCCTTAAGGACACTCCGTGAAGTCGGGGGACTTGGCCTTAAAATTCTATTTCATCTCTTTTCGGAAAAAAATAAATTAACACACTTCTTAGATAGATTATTCATAATCTAGTGTTGAAGGTGTTAAGGAACTTCAAAAGTGTTCTTGTCTTAGACTTGAACTAGTATTGAAGTTGGTGTTGCATTTTATACAGATTCTTGTTCCCAAAACACTACATAAAATAACAATCTTAAGGAATAACTTTTTTTTGCAGAATCTGTATTGATTATTTTTGGAGATTAAAGCTTTAAGCTTTCTACTCTGTTTGAACTTAACTAGTGATTCGAAGACATAAAATCTTTATCACAAGTTAAATATCATTTGGTTGACGATTGGAAGTCATAAAAACTTCATTGTTAACTAGAAACAAGAAGAAGAGTTTAAAGTTGCTTAACTTTATAAGTAGTATTCTAAAAATACTAAATTTTATTGTCTTGTGGTGACAGGAAAAATAACTAATGAAAGTCAAAAAAAAAATTCTACACTCTTAGAGCTTCAAAAGGCCCCTACCCATCATTCGGGTACGAATGATCCCAAGGAGGATAATGTAACACCCCGCATTTTTTGGGCTAGAAATTGAAGCGTCGTTCCTACGCGTATAGACTCGAACTAGATGATTCCTTGTTAATATATGTGTAGTGATAAATCCTACAGTGTGAGAATACCTTTGTATACAAATTGAGATCACAAAATCCCCTAACTCTAAGGCGAGTTGATAACATTTCTATCGTTCAAGTTTTAGTGAATGTTGAAACTTGGGTAAAATTCAATCGATCATAAATCAGTGTATATAACGAACTAGAAATATAAATATATATAAAATGAAAGGTCTTCGAAGTAGCTTTCCAACAATATCAATTTTGTCTAAATCCGTCAACGAAGCAAAAAGTTATTGTCATTTTCGTGAGAGGCAGTAGCGCAGGGCGATAAGCCCGCGGCGCCCTGGCTATTTCGGCCAGTGTATTTTTCTGCAGTCAGCTCCACGTTTTTCAGGGGCATTTGGGTCAATTCCACCCCTATTAATTCAGCCTAAACACTGAATTTTAACCCCAAAACAACACTTTAGACCCCCAAATTCACATTCTCTCAATAATTCCTCTCAAGAACACTCCATTAGGGTTTCAAACTAAGAATCCTAATAACTCAAGATTTAACCGTGGGTTTTAGAAGATAATTGAATATTTGGAATCCCAGCAACGTAGGCTTCAAGAAGCATCCGTTAGTTTCTTAAATAGAGGTACGTGGGGTTGTCCTAAATTTCACGGGCATGTTTTCGAAAAGAATTTATGCAAGACTTTAAATTTATACAAGTATATATATGTTATTACAAGTGGGGTTTTCGTTTTAATACCAATAACATGTTTTGTGATATGATTTTGAAAGAGATATTGAAATATCATGGGGTTGCTTGCTTGAATATATTTCAATTGTTGAATTGTGGGCATGTGATTTGAATTTCGAAAAGATGCCATGTGTACGAATTGTGAATTCTTTAAATCCCCCCATGCTAATGTTTTATACCGCATACTATACTTGTGTTAAACATTGAGAGCATGAGTTTTGCAATTTATATGATATTACTCATAAATGATAAAACTTCTTGAACTATTACATGTTGAGAACCATGGTGCATGTGGTTGATGTGTGTGAAAGTCTTATATATGTGCATGATGTAAATGGCATAAGAAGTTGAAGAATTGATGTGATATTGATGACTTACAAGTCGGGTATGACGATACCCTGCAGAGTATGATATGTGATTGATTGAATTGAGCTTATTGCGTGACTTATACGAGTTAGGTGGTTACCCGAAGAAGGCACGAGTCAAATGACTCTACGCTAGAAACCGTGGGTTGCCGACACGGGAAATTGGTACCATGCTGTGTGATCTTATGTACCTTGAAATGTGTCATCCCCTATTCGGGACAGATGGTTAGGAGCCCTGCTATATGATCTTGAGCCCAACCCCGACACATGAACTTGATTGAGATGGAGACACCCTGCTGTGTGATCTTGTGTGCTCTCCTCTCCTCACCCATACTACAATCTTGGCGGCAATCGGGATTGGGAAGTTGGTGAAATTGTAGGGTGTACCACCTAGCTCAGATGTGCTGCATTGTTGTTGAAAAATACTTATACTATGCCCATGTATTTTCAAACTATTTTTCAATAATGGGGTTTATAGCAACTCTCATTTATGTTATATAAAAATCTCTATTTTGTTTATTTTGTTTTGGATTACTCTGCGTACCAGTACATCTGTAATGACCCCCTCCCCCTCCAACCTCTCAGGTTCTGAGGCACATTCTAGGGGTCCAAATAAGTAGTAGATTCCATCAGTCAGAGTTGCTGTGTCCGGTGGTGAGCCTTCTATAATTCGGAAAGCCTGGTTATTTTCAGGCGATTATTATTATTAGATATGTTTTGGTCTACTGGGGGCCTTGTCCCAGTTTTTAGATTTGTTAGTGATCATGTGTTAGAGATTTCGCAAATGGTTTTGTAGATGTTGTTAGATAGTGTTGGATTCAATTTTCATTGCTAACTTTATATCAGACTTATGACCATGATTCCATTTCTCTATATTTTCCGCACTTCCTTATTTGTATGAATGGTGTATATGATTACGAGTTAGAAGGGTGTCACGACCCGAACCGGGGCCCTAGCCGTGATGAGCATTCCGAACCATGAAGGGCCGGAACACCCTTCTCGATCTGGTAATCATGCACAACATTCACTTAATAAAAGATAATGCGGAAATAGACATCTAATACAGAAACATTGTCAATCTGAAAGTGATCATAATACTGAAAACTGAAATTCAAAATATATCTGAATAGTAATAATGTCTAACTCACTCTGCGAAATCTCTACTATGAACTAAACAAACTGTCTGAAAACTGGGACAAGGCCCCCAGTCGACCAAAACATAACTAAGGATAAATATCTGAAATAACCAGGTCTTCTGGATCATAGAAGGATCACCACTGCACAATCTGATCTGTGATCTGAAATATCTATTGTTTATCTGGACCCCTAGACTGTGCCTCAGAACCTAGAAGGAGGGGGGGCAGCACAAAAGTACTCGCACACGAAGCAATCCAAAATAGAGTATTTGAACATATATATATATATGTATAATAAGTGAGAGCAATTTTCATTAAACATCATGCATAAAATAATTTCTGAAAACACATGGGCATCATTCATAAATCATAAGTCATTTTTTGTCAAAACAGTTCTGATCTTTGTATTACTTCTGAGTTAGGTGGCGCTCCCCTACAAGTCTGATATTCTATGGGCTATATGGAATCCGCCATTGACTCAGCGGGGAAGCCTCCAACCCGAGTGTGCCGCAAGATTTGGAGTCTCTGATTCTGATACGCCACACGGCACTAGGCCAGCGTAATATAAGATATACCTGGATCGGCAAATCACGGCTTCGGACAATGAGTATCTGGACTCATGCCTTCTTTGGGGAACCACCTAACATCTCTTTCTGGCCAATTTTTAACCATTTCTAATCATGCAACATTCAAATCAAAAAATCTGTAAATCTGATTTCAAACATGCATTCTATTCTGTTCTGAAGGTATCATGGCATTTTCTGAGTTGGTGTCGTCACACCAAGACTTGCAAGTTCTATTTCTGAGCCATAATGCAATAAGCATGATCTTTCATAAAAATGTAGTTTCAGACCACCCAGACATGTAATTTGTATAAAAGATTTCATGTTCCGAAACTCAAGTCAAAACCATGCAAAAACTTTCATCAAACATATGGTGGTCATGTGCTCTTGGCAAAACCATGCACTCTTTCATTATATGTATATTCAACATTCACAACCCTCTCTTTCGTATTCAAAAATCATATTCAAAACATAGCAAAAGCCAAAGTATTTCATATCATGCTTTTCATGACGCATTCAAAATAATTCATATCAAACGAAGATGGGAAAACTCATAACAAGAAAGGGATTCATTATAATTCATGCTCTCAATTGAATAAACATTCTTGAACACATACGTACATATATACATAATTTAAAATCAATTTTGGGGAAAGGTCTAAAGACCAAAACAATACCGTCAAAACTTCTAAAACATGATTATATTCATAAACCTCAAAACCCCGCTCTTAAAACATGATTTCTATGCCCATGAGATTTGAGGAAAACCCCGCGTACCTTGATTACAGAGAAAAGTGGATGATTCTTGAAATCTTTGGTGTGGGGAGTCCAAATCTTTAATCACTTTCGAAAACCCACGGTTGAATCTTGATTTATTTGGGTTTTTAGCTTGAAACCCTAGAGAGTGTTCTTGGGTAATTTGGGTGAATAAAATCATATTTTGGTGTTTTGGGAGTTTAATCCCATGTCATAGCTGGATAAGGGGTGGAAGATACCCATTTTACCCTTAAAAACGCGGAAACAGTATCTGAAAATTTGGAGCGTGCGATAGGGCATGCGTCGCACGCTTATGGCATGTTGCTACTGTCTCAGTCACTAAAATGGCCATAACTTTTCGCTAGGATATTATATTTAAGCGAAATTAGTATCGTTGGAAATATTATTTGAAGACCTTTCATTTGATATATAATAGGCTCTCTAATTCATCATATTATAGGAGTTATGGTCGATGGAAGTTGACCCAAGTTTAAACATCCACTAAAACTTATTCGATTGAAATGTTTTCAACTCGTCTTGGAGTTAGGGGATTTTTGTGAACTCAATTCATATTCAAAGGTATTCTTACACTATAGGATTTATCACCACACATATATTAACAAGGAGTCATCTAGTTCGGGTCTATACGCATAAGGACGACGGTCTTGATTCTATCCCGAAAGTACGGGGTGTTACATTATCTCCCCCTTGGGATCATTCGTCCCCGAATGATGGGTAGGGACTTTTTGGAGCTCTAAAAGTGTAGAATAAAGAATGTAATATAGAGTTAAGTATTTTTCCTCAACAAAATATGTGAAGGCAGCGAACAAGCTTCATGATAACCCCTAGTGAAACGTGAAAGCACGAAACATGAGATAACGAAACATGGCATCGACATGATCTTGGCATGTGTTTTATGGCACATGATCAAAGCATTGTAAAATATGAATGTTTCCTAAGAATCCTCAGCCTGATTAAGATTGGTACAATTCATGAGATGAAAATCTCTCTGACGTATGAATATTATCCTTCTCCATCTTCCAGATACAATTAAAAGACTTAAGCTTGGAGACATTATTTGCCTATGCCCCAAACAATAAATTACATGCCTCATCATTTCCAACTTACAATTTTCCCCATATGAGTCTAACCACACAATTTTGACTTTCCACTGTAATACACTTCTATGTTGAAACCTCACTCGGAGGAAAAAGGTGCTAACTTAAACTACGGGACCTTGTACTCTACATCATATCCATAAATCATCTCACCTTATCACTATAATCCAACAACTCAAGTCTTAATTCAAGGAATACTAACCACATAGAACATTAGTTTATTTCTTCACCCAACACAAAATTTAAGTCTGTCATTACTATACCCACTACATGGATCTCTCCCCACTAAGACCAACAATTTTAATCACTCTCACAAATAGTTTCACCATATATTTTTTTTCTTCTTAGCTATTTCACACAACAAAAGTTCACCTCTTTCCTTTCCCTTTTACCTATAACCTCAGCTCGAGAATCACATCAAATTTCTCACCTTCAAGAACATCTACTCCCATATCTAACTCACTACTGCGCTTCCACAACCACCATCATACGAACATATGGAGGGTCATTAAGGGACCCGAGCATAAATATCATGAATGAAAGTAACATTATCAGACCATCAAGCATACTTATTGCACTATTAGAGGAGGGACATGAAGTGAAGATACGATACAATAGGCACGGAGTGCTTCCGATATCAAGCGTCTGGATCATAAGTAAAGGGTCGTTCGGCACGGACACAACCCATGGTGGTTCCCTTAGGATAGACCAAAATGAAAAACATGGATGCACATATCATGAGCTATGTGGCATAAAGACAAAATTTACGTCACTAACAACTAAGGTAAGGATTTCACTTAAAGTAATTTCTCCCCATTCAAGGAGCTGAAAATTTTCCATGAGCTAGCATAGACTTTATCACTTTGGCTAATTCCGACATAAAATGATTCTGCAATATACAAAAACATATTTCCTTAGGACCGAGCATGTCATGAGACATAGGTTTGGATCATGAGAAACATAGCCTATGGCTCGGATACTTGGAGTATTGGGTCACTGAGGTACATTATTGCTTCTTGTTTGGACGTCGAACATGACATGACTTACATAGTGAACACAAACCTTAGACGTCGGCCGGACTTGAATGCATAAGACATTGGTAGCATGAACTCTTAAACTGAAGTAAGAGGAACACACTTGAATAGGAGGAGGTCCATCATGACTCTTCCCAAACTTGCCACAATGAGAAAGATTCAGAAACTACCTTAACTCACCATCTCCCCCTTAGATTAAAGTCACAATCCTAGACTTGAGAACTTAACTTCTTATCAATCTATAATCACAATTCTCAATACAATAGGGGATATCGATATACACATGAACACAAACTTCCCTCAATAATTTAACATAAAGACACTAAATTCCTTCTGGGACATCCCCCTTTCGAGGATACTAATCATAACTTTCTCTAACCCCAAGATCATCCACTCATGACTAACATCATTATAGGCATGGACATCCACGCCTCTAAACACTTAAGAGTTAGGATTTATGTTCTTGGCAGGAAAGGATGATTTCAATTTGGGAAGAATATTAATTTGGGGCTAAAGTGTTGTTTTTCTACTTAAATGTGGTGTTTAGGCCAAATTAATGTGGGTGGAATTTGACCCAAATTCCCTTTATGAGATGGAGTGTAAATACTGAAATTCCCAGGTACGTGCATGCTCTATCCCACCGGACTGGAGCATGTATCGCATGCTGCATCGCGCAGCACTATACCATGTGACGCATGCATATCGCATGATACCATTGTTTTGGGCATCCAAACATGCCCTAAACGACACCCAAAAATTCCGAAACTCACCCAAGACATACCCTTGACTTCCCCGATCATGAATCAACAAGAAAATCTAAAATCGGAGGTCGGGAAGGTCGAAAATAAAATCATCAAAGATTGGGAGCTCAAAATTTAACTAAGTAATTTTCTTCAACACTTAGAAAAAGGGAATCATTCAAGTTGTCAGCCCTCTAAGACCGTTACTAAGTAACATCAAATCGAGAAAACTACGGGGCGTTATGACTACTTAACGCATACTCTAAAAACATTGCTTTCCCAGAACGCTGCTCTTAAATTTTGCTATTCTCAATCGTCATCAACCTAAAACTCGCACTCTCATGAGCATACATACACATCCTCCCTTCTTATCAAATAAAAATCCACTCTACACTACTTAACCTTCTAACATTAGACTGTTAATCGCATAACTTATATCATAGAAGAAACCTTACCTAGCAACTCAACGGTACTACTATGTCTACTAGCCACACACAACATGTAATAGTCTTAGAAAATGTCGCAACTCCATATCACCTTGGGCATACTTCTACCTCATACATACAACATCATACTTTGTTACGAATCAAATAAACTTAATCTATTGTATACACCATTCAAGCTTATTAGATCACTTCCATATAACTAGTATCATTAACCAAGAAATCATCACATCCACCTTTATGGACATCAACTGTTCAAACATAATGTCTAGTGCTAAGCATGATTTACAACCCAACCTGACACACAATCTCACAAAACATTCATCATTAATCTTAAGCCACTATTCTTACATCCACATCCTACATTAAATTCAAGCCAATAGTCTAGCATCAATCATCTACCACCAATGAAGAAGGCAACATAATATAGTAGTCCGCCAAATTGGGACATTCTATCCAAATATCTCAAAAATATACTACATACCTTCTCACAAGTAGTACTAGTTTACAACTACCAACAGAAAGAAGGTCGGGGGGGGGGGGGGGGGGATAAAGTCACATAATAGACATGGTCAACCTTAATCTTACAGTATAACCCCATACAATCATATCTACTTATACGGCTTTCTCTCATCACACTTACTTGCCCAAGCGTACATTTAGACTACCTTCAAATTCTACAAGCAACCATGAGTCTATAATTATTACTTACTTGCTCATCTAGCCATTTTAATACTTCAAGCAGACAACAATTCACCTTGACTAATAACTCCTTCTCTACCTTCTACTAAATTAACACACAAGGACGTATCACTTTATTACCAACTCAATCTCATGCGAAAAAACTCGACTATACAAATATTCAACCAACACAAGAAATCAAAATAGGCCTCACACGGCTTCACTAGACTTTGATTTTTGTGTTTTGAACAAGAAAATGAAATGAATAACAAAGCAACTATGCTAGTGAATCGAAAGAGCCCCACATGGCTTCACTAGACTTTGATTTTTTTTTGTCAAAAACACTATGATAACAAGATTACATATTACAAGAAATAGAAACTTGAGACACAATATTCAATGATCTAAGGATACACATCTTACTCTGAATAAATAAAAATCTGACTCAAACACTTCCTCCACGGACTACCATACAATCCGCAAATGGTACGACCACATTAGTCTACCACTAAAAAAAATGGTAAATCATTCTCAATCAATGGTTATTCGGCTATAAATATTTAGTTACACAAAGGTCACCCTCACTCTGACCTCTAACCTTGTGACTTAATATCACCAACTTCTTGGTCTAATTTAACTACCAATAGGTCATGACACCGACACTTTAACTTATACTACTCGGGCAGAAATACAGTTCCAATAATCACAATTTTAAACTTGAGGGACTTATGAAACATCAGGGAGCTCCTCTCAATCCCTTTGTGTGACTTCTGAAATTTCTATTAGTAAATCTGAGAGCATTATCTGAAAACACCATAGTAAGAAAAAGAATTAGGATAACTTTTCTTTAGTATCGGCGACATCATAGCACGAATTGGAGTATGAAGGAGGAACATTCTGACTCTATAGCACAAACTAGAACATGAAGAAAGAGAGACATTCCTAAACGCCTAGTAGCCTCCTGCTTATAAGTGTGGCGCGCTACACACCCATAAACAATTTTCTACCCGATGCAATTTCGCAGACATCCTGGGACCATGAACCATGCTCTGATACCAAGTTGGTCACGACCCAAACCAGGGCCCTAGCCGTGATGAGCATTCTGAACCATGAAGGCCTGGAACACCCTTCTCTATCTGGTAATCATGCACAACATTCACTTAATAAAAGATAATGCGAAAATAGACATCTAATACGAAAACATGGTCAATCTGAAAGTGATCATAATACTGAAAACTGAAATTCAAAATATATCTGAATAGTAATAATGTCTGACTTCTCTACTATGAACTAAATAAACTATCTGAAAACTGGGACAAGGCCCCCAGTCGACCAAAACATAACTAAGGATAAATATCTTAAATAACCAGGCCTTTTAGATTATACAAGGCTCACCACTTCACAATCTGATTTGTGATCTGAAATATCTATTGTTTATCTAGACCCCTAGACTGTGCCTCAGAACCTGGAAGGGGGGGTCAGCACAAAAGTACTGGCACGCGAAGCAATCCAAAATAGAGTATTTGAACATATATATATATAATAGGTGAGAGCAATTTTCATCAAACATCATGCATAAAATAATTTCTGAAAACACATGGGCATCATTCATAAATCATAAGTCATTTTTTTTTCAAAACAGTTCTGATCTTTGTATTACTTCTGAGTTAGGTGGTGCTCCCCTACAAGTCTGATATTCCACGGGCTATATGGAATCCGCCATTGAATCAGCGGGGAAACCTCCAAGCCGAGTATGCCACAAGAGTTGAAGTCGCTGATTCTGATACGTCACACGGCACTAGGCCAGCGTAATATAAGATATATCCGGATCGGCAAATCACGGTTTCGGGCAATGAGTATCTTGACTCATGCCTTCTTCAGGGAACCACCTAACATCTCTTTCTACCCAATTTTTAACCATTTCTAATCAAGCAACATTTAAATCAAAAAATCTATAAATCTAATTTCAAACATGCATTCTATTCTGTTCTGAAGTTATCATGGCATTTTCTGAGTTGGTGTCGTCACACCAAGACTTGAAAGTTCTATTACTGAGCCATAATGCAATAAGCATGATCTTTCATAAAAATGTAGTTTCAGACCACCCAGATATGTAATTTGCATAAAAGATTTCATGTTCCGAAACACAAGTGAAAACCATGCAAAAACTTTCATCAAACATATGGTGGTCATGTGCTCTTGGCAAAACCATGCACTCTTTCATTATATGTATATTCAACATTCACAACCCTCTCTTTCGTATTCAAAAATCATATTCAAAACACAGCAAAAGCCAAAGTATTTCATATCATGCTTTTCAAAACGCATTCAAAACAATTCATATCATAAGAAGATGGGAAAACTCATAACAAGAGAGAGATTCATTATAATTCATGCTCTCAATTGAATAAATATTCTTGAACACATACATACTATATACATAATTTCAAATCAATTTGTGGGAAAGGTCTAAAGACCAAAAAAATACCGTCAAAACTTCTAAAACATGATTATATTCATAAACTTCAAAACCCCACTCTTAAAACATGATTTCTATGCCCATGAGATTTTAGGAAAACCTCGCGTACCTTGATTACGGATAAAAGTGGATGATTCTTGAAATCTTTGGTGTGGGGAGTCCAAATCTTTAATCACTTTCAAAAACCCACGGTTGAATCTTGATTTATTTGGGTTTTTAGTTTGAAATCCTAGAGAGTGTTCTTGGGTAATTTGGGTGAATAAAATCATATTTTGGTGTTTTGGGAGTTTAATCCCGTGTTATAGCTGGATAAGGGGTTGAAGATACCCATTTTACGCTTAAAAACGCGGAAAGAGTATCTGAAAATTTGGAGCGTGCGATAGGGCGTGCGTCGCACGCTTATGGTATGCTGCTACTGTCTCAGTCACTAAAATGGCCATAACTTTTCGCTAGGATATTATATTTAAGCGAAATTAGTATCGTTGGAAATATTATTCGAAGACCTTTCATTTGATATATAATAGGCTCTCTAATTCATCATATTATAGGAGTTATGGTCGATGGAAGTTGACCCAAGTTTAAACATCCACTAAAACTTATTCGATTGAAATGTTTTCAACTCGTCTTGGAGTTAGGGGATTTTTGTGAACTCAATTCATATTCAAAGGTATTATTACACTATAGGATTGATCACCACACATATATTAAGAAGGAATCATCTAGTTCGGGTCTATACACATAAGGACGACGGTATTGATTCTATCCCAAAAGTACGGGGTGTTACAAAGGGTGTCCGGGCCTTCATGGTTCAAGATGCTCATCACGGACAGGTCCTCAGTTCAGGTCATGAAAAACTTGGTATCAGAGCACGGTTCATGATCCCAGGGTGTCTGCAAAATCGCGTCGGGTAGAGTCTTGTTTATGGGTGTGTAGCGCGCCACACTTATAAGCAGGGGGCTACCTAGAATTTAGGAATGTCTCTCTTTGTTCATGTTCTAGTTCGTTCTATAGAGTCAGAATGTTTCTCTTCCATTCTTTTATTCATGCTATGGTGTCGCCCATACGAAAGAAAAGCTATCCTAATTCTTTCCTTACTCTGGTGTTCCCAGATAATGCTCTCAGCTTTACTAGCAAAAATTTTAGAAGTCACACAAAGGTCTTCAGAGGAGCTCCCTAGTGTGTCATAAGTCCCTCAAGTTTAAAGTTATGTCCTCATTCTTATGAGGCTTTCAGTTATGACAGAGTAAGATGTGTATTCTTAGGTCATTGAATATTGTGTGTCAAGTTTCTATCTCTTGTAATCTTGTTATCATTGTGTTGTTGAAACTAAAAGTCTAGTGAAGCCGTGTGGGGCTCTTTCGATTCACTAGCATAGTTGCTTTATTATTCATCTCATTTTCTTGTTCAAAACACAAAAATCATAGTCTAGTAAAGCCGTGTGAGGCCTATTTCGATTCACTAGCAACTTGTTGTTCATCTTGTTGTTCTTGTGTTGGTAGGAACTGGGGGTTTAGAGGTGTAGTGGCAAGAAAAGTAGTAGGGGAGATTTATTGAATATATTTATATATAGCCGTATCTTCTTGCATATGATTGGGTTAGTAATGAAGTGATATATCCTTGGGTGTTAGGTTGGTAGAAGGTAGAGAAGGAGTTATTGGTTAAGGTAAATTGTTGTTTTCTTGAAGTATGAAAAGAGTTGTTGATGGTATTTGTTGTGTGAGAAAAAT
The DNA here is from genome assembly GCA_030864215.1 of Capsicum pubescens. NCBI lineage: Eukaryota > Viridiplantae > Streptophyta > Magnoliopsida > Solanales > Solanaceae > Capsicum > Capsicum pubescens. The sequence goes on along the minus strand of CM061542.1, from coordinate 298,937,835 downwards.
ATAGGTTATTGGTGAAAGTACTTGGTGGATGAATGTTGTTAATTTAGGCCTCCTTGAGGCTGCAAGAGGGAGTTTAGTTGAAACTTATAGAGCTATGAAAGAAGTTTAGGTGTATAGATAGATAAATAGTAATGATGTGTAGAAGGAAGATACGTTAATGGCTTATAAATAAGATAGGCCATATGATTATGATCGATTATTGTTGTTATGAGATTCTAGTGGGCTTGTGTTTCTTGATGTCTTATTTTATAGATTCCAAGTGAGAATTGTATGTAAGGTAAGTTGTTAAATCATTTTTAGCATTAGACCTTAAGTTTGAACAATGGATGGTCATCAAGGTGGATGTAAAAAAATTTTTTTTTTGGTTAGTGCAGCTAGTTGTATGAAAATAATCTAGTAGGCCTGAACAGTGTATGCAAGAGTTTAAGTTTATTTATTCGTAATTTAGTACGATGTTGCAGGTATGATGTAGAGGTGTGCCCAAGGTGATATGGGGCTTCCTTATTTTTGAAATTTATTAAGTGTTGTGTGGTTAGTAGTACCCTTGAATTGATGAGTATGAATGAGGCTATGTGGTATATGACGTTCTTGTCAGTTAGCTTATGGGTTATAGGTTGATGGTGTTGGGTATGCTGGTGTAAGTTTAGACACGCGATATTAGTACATTACGAAGGGAACATTAGCAGAGAGTTTTATGCTTTTAGGTGTAGTCCTTTGGGTTAAGTTCTACTTTTTACGTGTATTGTAAGACCCGCAAAGTTCCCTCGCTGTCTAAGCCCTTTTGAGCATGTCAAGAGAGGTCTCACACTTAGAAAATGTGGCTAAGTGTTGGGACTTAGTCATTTTTAGGACATTTGAATTTTGAGGAATTTATTTTCGACCTTACCGACCTCCATTTGTTGATTTTCTTCTTGATTCACGATGGGGAAAGTCAAAAGTACATCCCGGGGGAGTTTCGGAATTTTTAGACGAGTTTAAGGGAACGTTTGGGGTTGCAAAACAGTGAGCCGGGGCGATTATCCCGCGGCGCCCTTCTTATAGCCTTACCTAGGGGGGGGGCACCTCGATCGGCAAGGCGACGCCCTGGATATCCCAGCGGACTTAGCGGGGTGGCGCCCTACCAAGTCCGGCTGGGCCATATTTTTTTTTTTACTGAATTACAACCCTGACTCTTTAGGGTCAAAATGGGTATTTTCATCCCCACCCCTTTATCAGCCTTAACACGAGATTTAAACTGGGAAAAAGTTTGGCATTTATGTGTATAAGTGTTTTACGTACCTAGTTCATGTTCTAAAAATTATAATATGGAGAGGTTTGGTGAGTTGTTGTACGGTGTTCATTAGAGTTGAAAAAAAAAAGAGAATTTTTTTTTGTAGGCAATTGAGCCTTGGGTATGGTTTTACAAAGTTTGTTAAGTTGTAAGTTATATGATTGAGGGTGTAATGCGAGCATTCTAAGGAGTTGAAGAGGAAGTGTTGAGTGACTTGAAGCATAGATGCCCATGCCCATAATAATGTTATTCATAAGTTAGTGACTTAGGTGTTAGAAGAAGTTATGATTAGTATCCCTGAAGGGGGATGTCCTAGAAAGAATTTAGTGTCTTTATCTTAAATTATTGAGGGGAGTTGTGTTCATTTGTATATTGATACCCCCCTATTGTATTGAGAATTGTGATTTTAGATGGATAAGAAGTTATGCTCTCTAGTCTAGGATTGTGACTTTGATCTAAGGGGGAGATGATGAGCTAAAGTAGTTCTCGAGTTTTTCTTTTGGGTGTCAAGTTTCAAGTAAGAATCATGATAAATCAATTCCTATTTAAGCAAGCTCCTCCTACTTCGGTATGAATGGAGATCCACCAATGTCTTATGTATTCATGTCTTGCCTATGCCTAAAGTTTTAACTCTCTGTGTAACTCATGTCATGTTTCGATTTCCAAATTAGGAGCAACTATGTTCCTCAGTGACCCAATACTCCAAGTATCCAAGCCATATGTTATGTTACTCATGATCCAAACCTATGTCTCACAACATGCTTGGTCATAAGGAAATATGTTCTTGCATGTCACTGAATAACTTTATGCCAGAGTTAGCCAAAGCGGTAAAGTTGTGCAAACTTATTAATATTTCAGATCTGAAAATGAGAAGCAATAGCTTCAAGTATTAACCTTTGTCTCAATCATTGACTTTATGAATTCGACCCTTATGTTATACAAATTATTAGATATGTGCACCCATGTTTCTCACCGTAGCCTGTCTTAAGAAATTAGGTTGTGTTGTGGTTATGCCGAATGACTTTTTACTTTTGATCCAGACACTTGATATCTGAAGCACTCCATGTCAATTGGATCGTATCTTCACTTCATGTCCCTCCTTGAGTAGTGCAATAAGTATAACCTATGGTTTGATAAGTGTTACTTCCATTCATGACATTTATGCTCGGGTCCCTCAACGACCCTCTGTATGGTAGTATGACGGTGGCTGTGAAAGCGAGGCAATATGTTAGGTAGAGGAGTAGATGTTTTGAAAAAATAAAAAAAAATTGGTGTGAATACTCGAGATAAGGTTATAGGTGAGAAAAAAAAAAGGGAGATGAACTTCTGTTATGTGAAGAGGTTAGGAAGGAGATATATGGCGAATTTTATTTTTTTTGTGAATGCGAGTGAATTTGTTGATCTTAGTGGGGGAAATCCATAAAGTGAGAGTAGTAATGATATGCTTGAATGTTGAGATTGATGAAAACTCAACCCATGTACTATGCGGTTAGTATTCCTTGAATTAAAACCCGGGGGTGTTTGACAATAGTGATAAGGTAAGGTAATGTTCTTAATGGGATGTAGAGTACAAGGTCCTATAGCCTAAGTTATCACCTTTTAACTCCGAGTTAGGCTTCAACATAGCAGTATTAAGTAGTGGGACTCAAATTCTTGTGGCTAGATGTAACACCCCGCATTTTGAGCTAGAACGTAAACCGTTATTCTTTCACATAGAGGTTACGAAATTCATGAATCCTATGCAAATTTAGTTTGTAATCAATTATGTAGTGTATGAATCTAGTTGAGCATGAATTGAGATCATAGAAGTCCCTTAACTCAAAGACGGGTTGAGAACTTTTCTATTCGTTCAAGTTTTAGTGAACGTTGAAACTTGGGTCAAATTCAATTGATCATAACTCATTATATATGACGAACTGGGTGGCCTTCTATATATCAAATGAAATATCTTCGAATTAGCTTTCCATTGATACCAAATTCTCCTAAAATGGACACTCGGTGAAGAAGTTAGAGCATTTTTAGTGTCAGCATTCCCGTTTGACTGGCCACCGCATCGCGGTGAGCCTTAAAATGACAATTGTCAATTCCAGTAGCTCACCGCGATTTCCAGTGCATTGCGGTGAAGCTTTAGACGGCGTTCCAGTCTCGGATTTTAAATTCTAAGGCCAAATTAGACATTTCCCATGGCCCCAAACCCATCCAAACACGGGATTTAATCCAAAATACACCTAAATACATGCACTTTCACCAAAATTCATCAAGAACGCTCTCTAGGGTTTCAAACAAGAATCCCAAATAATTCAAGATTCAACCATGGATTTTCAAAAGAGATTGAAGAATTGGAATCCCCGCAACGTAGGCTTCAAGAAGCACCCGCTAATTTTGTAAATAGAGGTACGTGGGGTTATCCTAAAAATCTCATGGGCTTAAAATTCATGTTTTAAGAATGGGGGTTTTGAAATTACGCATATAATCATGTTTTACAAGTTTTAATGATATTGATTTGGTCTTTAGTCCTCTCCTCGAAGTGATTTGCTATATTATACATGTACATGCATATGTTTTGAAAAGATGATAACTTGAGAGCATGAATTATATGGAATACCTCTCTTGATATGATTTTGTTTTAAATTTTCATATGATGTGAATTGTTTGGAAAATCATCTTGAAAAGCATTACATGAAATGTTTTGAAAATTGTTATGATTGGATATGATTTTGACTTGCGAGGAGAGGGTTGTTTATGTTGAAATATGTTCAATATAATGGTTGAATGAAAGAATGATATGATACTGATGACTTGCAAGTCGGGTATGACGATACCCTACAGAACATGATATGTGGTTGTATTAAATGGAGTTGAATGCATTGATTTTACATGAGATAGGTGGATACCATAAGAAGGCATTTGAGTGTAAGGTCTCATCGCTGGAAACCGTGTTTACCGACATGGGAATTCGGTACCCTGCTTTGTGATCTTGCGTACCTGACTTTATGTCATCCCAAATTGGGACTATGTTAGGAGCCTTGCTTTGTGATCTTTTGCACTACCATACTTTATTGGGTCGAGACACCCTGTTGTGTGATCTTGTGTGTCTTCCCCTCACTTATACTCTAATCTCGGTGGCAACCGAGGTTTGACAGTTGGTGTAAATGTGTTATGTAGGGTATTCCACCTAGCTCAGCTGCATTACATTGTTGTTGAAAAATTATTACATTATGCCCATGTGCTTTTAAAATGATTTGGTACGAAACTGCTTTATAATGGCTCTCACTTATATTCTGTAAAAATATTATATTGTTGTTTTGAATTTCTCTGCGTACCAGTACTTTTGTATTGACCCCCTTCCCTCCCAGGTTCGGAGGCACATTCTAGGGGTCCAGATAATTAGTAGATTCTTCAGACAGATTTGCAGAGTCACTTGGTGAGCCTTCTATATTCCGAAAGTCCTGATGTCTGGCAGTTTTATTTATCCTTTATTAGTTTTTGGGTCTACTGAGGGCCTTGTCCCAGTTTTCAGACAGTAATTTGTTTCAATCATGTAGTAGAGATTTTGCAGACGGTTTTCAGATGTTGATAGAGGTTGTGGGACATTATTTCCCATTATTGATTTCATTAGATTCATGACCATGTTTCCATAATATTGTGTATCTTCCGCATTTCTTTTTATCATATGAATTATGTTCATGATTATCGGATAGATAGGGGTGTTTTGGGCCTTCATGGTTCGGAATGCCCGTCATGGCCAGGGCCCCGGTTTGAGTCATGATAAATTTGGTATCAAAGCACGGTTCATGGTCCCAGGGTGTCTGTGAAATTGCGTCGGGTAGAGTTTTGTTTATGGGTGTGTAGCGCGCCACACTTATAAGCAAGAGGCTACAAGACGTTTAGGAATGTCTCTCTTTCTTCATGTTCTAGTTCGTGCTATGGAGTCAGAATGTTCCTCTTCCATACTCTAATTCGTGCTGCAGTGTTATCCATACGAAAGTAAAGTCATCCCAATTCTTTCCTTTGATGTGCTCAGATGTGTCTCATTGTTGGGGTGAATCAAGTGCAGAAGTTCAGAATCTAAATGGTATGGTCCTTTCTAATTGAGCCATAAAGATTATAAAAATGGTGTAAGGACTTGAGAAGAGTCTGTTAGTACTTCAAAGTATATTGATTCTGGTGTAAACTTTGATATTGATGAAATCGTGCTTTCCAGCCTGCGGTATTAAGTGTATTCAGTCCCTTTCTGAATTTATGTTGCAGATGTCACGCTTAAAGGGGATGATATGTAACAGAATATTGGAACAGTATTTCCACCCGAGTAGTAGTTGTATAAGTTAAGTGTCAGTGTCATGACCTATTGGTAGTGATGTTGGACCAAGAAGTTGGTAATGAGAAGTCACAAGTTTTGAAGTTAGAGTGAGGATGACTTTTGTGTAAATAAATATTTTTGTTGAATAACCGATGTTTGAGGATGACTTACCCCTTTATGGTGATAGACTAATGTGGTAGCTAGTAGCATGTGTGGATTGTATGGTAGTCTGTGGAGGAAGTATTTGACTCAGAATTTTATTTATACAGAGTAACATGTGTATTCTTAGTTGATTGAATATTGCGCGTTGAGTTTCTATCTCTTGAAATCTTGTCATCATTGTTTTATTGAAAATCAAAGTGTAGTGAAGATGTGTGGGGCTCTTTCGATTCACTAGCATAGCTGCCTTGTCATTCATCTCATTTTCTTGTTCAAAACACAAAAATCAAAGTCTAGTGAAGCCTTGTGAGGCCTTTTTCGATTCACTAGCAACTTGTTGTTCATCTTGTTGTTCTTGTGTTGGTTGAAATTGGGGGTTTAGAGGCATAGTGGCAAGAAAAGTGGTAAGGGCAATTTATTGAATATATGTATAGCCAAATTTTATTGCATGAGATTGAGTTGTTAATGGAGGTGAATTGTTGTTTGCGTGAAGCATGAAAATGGCTAGATTAGCTAGTAAGTTATAATTATAGACTCATGGTAGTTCGGGGAATTGAAAGGTAGTCTAAATGTGCGCTTGAGTAAGTAAGTGTGATGTGAGGAAGCCGTAGAAGTAGATAAGATTGTATGGGGTATGATATAAGATTAAGGTTGACCATGTTTATTGTGTGACTTTACCCCCTTTATCTTCTTTTCCTTAGTAGATGTAAACTAGTACTTCATGTGAGGAGGTATGAAGTAGATTTCGAGCTATAATAGTGATGTCATGGAGGGGATTGTGACTGTAGGTAGTATTTGAATGAAATGAGTAGTTGGAGTTGATTTCCCAATTTGATGGACTAGTATATTATGTTCCATGCTTTGCTTTATTAGTGGTAGACGATGGATGCTAGACTATAGGCTTGAACTATAGATTGTAGAATATGGTGGCGAGAATAGTATTTTTTTGAATAATGATGTATGATTTATGAAAATGAATTAGTAGGCTTGATATGATTTTTGAAAGAGCCCAGGTTGAAGATTTATGAAAAGTTTAAGAGGTAATCGTGAGGGATATGTGTACATAAGGACTAGTGTTAAAATGATGAATTGTGGTTGAATCATTAAGTGGTTAAGAACATGGGTATATTGGAATAAGTTGAACCCCAGGTAGTAGGTCGTTAATGAAGTTTTATGTGTATAAGCGTATGTTGTACCTAGTCTGTATTTTTGAAATTTGTAGTATGGGGGCGTCTGAGGAAGACTCAGGGGTTGTTGTTGTTGTATGGTGTTCGTTATAGTTGAAATCGGGAAATATAGGTAAGAAATAAGTGCCTTCGGTATAGTTTTACAGATTTTGTTAAGTTGTTGATTATGTGATTTGAGGTGTAATGATAGTATCCTAAGGAAATTGAAGATGGAGTGTTAAGTGTTTAGAAGTGTGGGTGTCTATGCATATGAAAATATTAGTCGTAAGTCGATGACTCTGAAAGTTAGAAGAAAATGTCCTAAAAAATAATATAGTGCCTTTGTATTAGTGATTAATGAGAGATGTTTGAGTTCATGTATATACTGATACCCCTTTTGTGATAAGGAGTGTGGGTGCGTGCACTCACGAGAGTGAGAGTTGTAGAGCGCTGGCTATTGACGCTAGTGAATGTTAAGAGTAGCATTTTTTTCAGAAAGCAAGGCCTTCCGAGTGTAGTTAATCAGGGAGAGTTTAGAATTTAAGTGTGTGGTGATGTCTCTTTTATGTTGAGAGTTGTGGCTATAGACTTTGATGTGGGAATATGTTCGTAAGTCTAGGATTGTGACTTTTATCTAAGGGGGAGATGAGGAATTAAGTTCCCAAATTTTTCTCAATTCAACAAGTTGCGGGGAGGAGTCATAATAAATCTATTCTTACTCAAGCATACTCCTCCTACTTCCATTTCAGAGATTATTCCGCTCATGTCTTACGTCATATGTTCAATTTATGCGTGTGCCTATGATTCGAGTTTCCTATGGACTTATGTCTATGATATGACCTCCAAACTAGAAGCAATTATGTCTCTCTGCAATCCAGTCTTTCATGTATTCAGGCCGTATGTTATGTTGTTCATGATCCATGAAAATCTATGTCTCACAGCATGTTTGGTCATAAGAGAAAAAAATATGTGTTTTTGTATGTTGCGGAATCATTTTATGCCGGAATTAGCCAAAGTGATAAAGTCTATGCTAACTCATGAAAAATTTTCAGCTCCTTGAATGGGGAGCAATCACTCTAAGTGAAATCTTTACCTTAGTTGTTAGTGACGTAAATTTCGGCTTTATGCCACATAGCTCATGATATGTGCATCCAGGTTTCTCATTTTGGTCTATCCTAAGGGAACCATAATGTGTTGTGTTCATGCCGAACGACCCTTTACTTATGATCCAGGCACTTGATATCAGGAGCACTCCGTGTCTATTCTATCATATCTTTACTTTATGTCCCTCCTCGAGTAGTGCTATAAGTGTGAGTAATGGTCTGATGATGTTACTTCCATTCATGACGTGTATGCTCGGGTCCATTAATGACCCTCCATGTGTTCGTATGATGGTGTTTGTGGAAGCGTAGTAGTGTTTTAGGCATTGGAGTAGATGGTCTTGAAGGTGAGAAATTTGATGTGATTCTCGAGCTGAGGTTATAGGTGATAGGAAAAGGAAGGAGATGGACTTTTGTTGTGCGAAATATCTATGAAAAAAAAAGTAGTAAAACTAATTGTGAGAGTGATTGAAGTTATTGATCGCAGTGAGGAGAGATCCATGTAGTGGGTGTAGTAATGATAGGCTTAAATTTTGTGTTGGGTGAAGAAATGAACCAAGGTCCCATGTGGTTAGTATTCCATGAATTAAGACTTGAGTTATTGGATTATAGTGATGAGGTGAGATGATCCCTGAATATGATGTAGAAACAGGGTCCCGTAGTTTAAGTTAGCACCTTTTCCTCCAAGTGAGGCTTCAACATAGAAGTATATTACAGCGGGAATCAAATTTGTGTGGTTAGACGCATATGGGGAAAATTGTAAGTTGGGAATGATGAGGCATGTAATTTATTGCTTGGGGAGTTGACAAATAGTGTCGCCAAGCTTAAGTCTTTTAATTGTATCTTGTAAGATGGAGAAGGATAATATTCTTATGTCCCGCGAAAATCCCATCAGATGTCTTGTACCGATCTTAATCAGGCCGAGGATTCTTAGGAAAATTCATATCTTGCAATGCTTTGATCATGTGCCATAAAACACATGCCAAGATCATGTCGATGCCATGTTTCTTTATCTCATGTTTTGTGCGTTCAAGTTTTACTAGGGGTTATCATGAAGCTTATTCGCTTCCTTCACATATTTAGTCGAGGCAAAATGTTCAATGAGAGACTGTGTTCTTTATTCTACACTCTTAGAGCTTCAAAAGGTCCCTACCCATCATTCGGGGACAAATGCTCCCAAGGGGGAGATAATGTAACACCCCGCATTTCGAGCTAGAACGTAAACCGTTATTCTTTCACATAGAGGTTGCGAAATTCATGTATCCTATGCAAATTTAGTGTGTAATCAATTATGTAGTGTATGAATCTAGTTGAGCATGAATTGAGATCATAGAAGTCCCTTAACTCAAAGACGGGTTGAGAACTTTCCTATCGTTCAAGTTTTAGTGAACGTTGAAACATGGGTCAACTTCAGTCAATCATAACTCATTATATATGACAAACTGAGTGGCCTACTATATATCAAATGAAATATCTTCGAATTAGCTTTCCATCGAAGGCAAATTGGCCTAAAACAGACACTCGGTGAAGAAGTTAGAGCATTTTTAGTGTCAGCGTTCCCGTTTGACTGGCCACCGCGTCGCGGTAAGCCTTAAAATGACAATTGTCAATTCCAGTAGCTCACCGCGAATTCCAGCTCATCGCGGTGAAGCTTTAGACGGAGTTCCAGTCTCAGATTTTAAATTCTAAGGCCAAATTAGACATTTCCCATGGCCCCAAACCCATCCAAACACGGGATTTAATCCAAAATACACCTAAATACATGCACTTTCACCAAAATTCATCAAGAACGCTCTCTAGGGTTTCAAACAAGAATCCCAAATAATTCAAGATTCAACCATGGATTTTCAAAAGCGATTGAAGAATTGGAATCCCCGCAACGTAGGCTTCAAAAAGCACCCGCTAATTTCATAAATAGAGGTACGTGGGGGTATCATAAAAATCTCATGGGCTTAAAATTCATGCTTTAAGAATGGAGGTTTTGAAATTACTCATATAATCATGTTTTACAAGTTTTAATGATATTGATTTGGTCTTTAGGCCTCTCCCCGAAGAGATTTGATATATTATATATGTACATGCATGTGTTTCGAAAAGATGATAACTTGAGAGAATGAATTATATGGAATCCCTCTCTTGATATGATTTTGTTTTAAATTTTCATATGATATGAATTGTTTGGAAAATCATCTTGAAAAGCATGACATGAAATGTTTTGAAAATTGTTATGATTGGATATGATTTTGACTTGCAAGGAGAGGGTTGTTTATGTTGAAATATGTTGAATATAATGGTTGAATGAAAGAACGATATGATACTGATGACTTGCAAGTTGGGTATGACTATACCCTACAGAACATGATATGTGGTTGTATTAAATGGAGTTGAATGCATTGATTTTACATGAGATAGGTGGATGCCCGAAGAAGGCGTTTGAGTGTAAGGACTCATCGCTGGAAACCGTGTTTGCCGACATGGGAATTTGGTACCCTGCTTTGTGATCTTGCGTACCTGACTTTATGTCATCCCATATTGGGACTATGGTTAGGAGCCCTGCTTTGTGATCTTGTGCACTACCATACTTTATTGGATGGAGGCACCCTGCTGTGTGATCTTGTGTGTCTTCACCTCACTTGTACTCTAATCTCGGCGGCAACCGAGGTTTGACAGTTGGTGTAAATGTGTTATGTAGGGTATTCCACCTAACTCAGCTGCATTACATTGTTGTTGGAAAATTATTACATTATGCCCATGTGCTTTTCAAATGATTTGGTACGAAACTGCTTTATAATGGCTCTCACTTATATTCTGTAAAAATATTACATTGTTGTTTTGGATTTCTCTGCGTACCAGTACTTTTGTATTGACCCCCTTCCCTCCCAGGTTCGGAGGCACAGTCTAGGGGTCCAGATAATCAGTAGATTCTTCAGACAGATTTGCAGAGTCACTTGGTGAGCCTTCTATATTTCGGAAGTCCTGATGTCTGCCAGTTTTATTTATCCTTTATTAGTTTTTGGGTCTACTGGGGCCTTGTCCCAGTTTTCAGACAGTAATTTGTTTCAGTCATGTAGAGATTTCGCAGACGGTTTTCAGATGTCGATAGAGGTTGTGGGACATTATTTCCCATTATTGATTTCATTTGATTCATGACCATGTTTCCGTAATATTGTGTATCTTCCGCATTTCTTTTTATCATATGAATTATGTGCATGATTACCGGATAGATAGGGGTGTTTTGGGCCTTCATGGTTCGGAATACTCATCACGGCCAGGGCCTCGGTTCGGGTCGTGACACTAGAAGTGTTGTTGGGGATTTGTAAGTTGAAAAGTTTGAAGTACGTAATTTACTGTTTAGGGCGTAAACAAATAGTGCCTCCAAGTTTAAGTCTTTTCATTGTATCTTGTAAGATGGAGAATGTTAATATTCTTATATCCCACGAGAATCTTATCTCATGTCTTGTACCAATCTTGATCATGGTCTATGATCATCAAATAAATCCCTACTATATGTGGTGATGATAATGATTCATAGAATTCATGTGCAAGATCATCCCTATGTAAAGTCTCATTGCCTCATGTTTCGTGCTTTCACGTTTCGTTAGGGGTTATCATGAAGCTTGTTTGATGCCTTTGCATATTTTATCGAGGAAAAAAAATGTTCAATGTGAGACTGTGTTCTTTATTCTACACTCTTAGAGCTTCAAAAGGCCCCTACCCATCATTCGGGGACGAATGATCCCAAGGGGGATAATGTAACACCCGGCATTTTTCGGGCTAGAAATCGAAGCGTCGTTCCTACGCGTATAGACTCGAACTAGATGATTCCTTCTTATTATGTGTGTGGTGATAAATCCTACAGTGTGAGAATACCTTTGTATACGAATTGAGGTCACAAAATCCCCTAACTCTAAGGCGAGTTGAAAACATTTCTATCGTTCAAGTTTTAGTGAACATTGAAACTTGGGTCAACTTCAATCGATCATAAATCAGTGTATATAATGAACTAGAAAGTCCACTATATATCAAATGAAAGGTCTTCGAAGTAACTTTCTAAAGATATCAATTTCGTCTAAATCCATCAATCGAACGAAAAGTGATAGCCATTTTCGTGAGAGGCAGTAGCGCATAGCGATAAGCCCGTGGCGCCCAGGCTATTTGGGCGAGTGTATTTTTCTGCAGTCAGCTCCACGTTTTTCAGGGGCATTTGGGTCAATTCCACCCCTATTAATTCAGCCTAAACACTGAATTGTAACCCCAAAACAACACTTTAGACCCCCATATTCACATTCTCTCCAAAATTCGAGAACACTCCATTAGGGTTTCAAACTAAGAATCCTAACAACTCAAGATTTAACCGTGGGTTTTAGAAGATAATTAATGATTTGGAATCCCCGCAACGTAGGCTTCAAGAAGCATCCGTTAGTTTCTTAAATAGAAGTACGTGGGGTTGTCCTAAATTTCATGGGCATGTTTTCGAAAAGAATTTATGCAAGACTTTAAATTTATACAAGTATATATATGTTATTACAAGTGGGGCTTTCATTTTAATACCAATAACATGTTTTGTGATATGGTTTTGAAAGAGATATTGAAATATAATGGGGTTGCTTTCTTGAATATATTTCAATCGTTGAATTGTGGGCATGTGATTTGAATTTAAGAAAGATGCCATGTGTACGAATTGTGAATTCTTTAAATCCCCCCATGCTAATGTTTTATACCCCATACTATACTTGTGTTAAACATTGAGAGAATGAGTTTAGGAATTTATATGATATTACTCATAAATGATAAAACTTCTTGAACTATTACATGTTGATAATCATGGTGCATGTGGTTGATGTGTGTGAAAGTCTTATATATGTGCATGATGTAAATGGCATAAGAAGTTGAAGAATTGATGTGATATTGATGACTTGCAAGTCGGGTATGACGATACCCTGCAGAGTATGATATGTGATTGATTGAATTGAGCTTATTGCATGACTTATGTGAGTTAGGTGGTTACCCGAAGAAGGCATGAGTCAAATGACTCTACGCTGGAAACTGTGGGTTGCCGACACGGGAAATTGGTACTATGCTGTGTGATCTTGTGTACCTTGAAATGTGTCATCCCCTATTCGGGACAGATGGTTAGGATCCCTGTTGTGTGATCTTGAGCCCAATCCCGACACATGAACTTGATTGATATGGAGACACCCTGCTGTGTGATCTTGTGTGCTCTCCTCTCCTCACCCATACTACAATTTTGGCAGCAACCGAGATTAGGTAGTTGGTAAAACTGTAGGGTGTACCAACTAGCTCGGATGTGTTGCATTGTTGTTGAAAAATCCTTATACTATGACCATGTATTTTCAAACTATTTTTCAATAATGGGGTTTATAGCAGCTCTCATTTATGTTATGTAAAAATCTCTATTTTGTTTTGGATTACTCTGCGTACCAGTACATCTTTATTGACCCCCTCCCCCTCCAACCTCTCAGGTTCTGAGGCACATTTTAGGGGTCCAAATAAGTAGTAGATTCCATCAGTCAGAGTTGTTGTGTCCGGTGGTAAGCCTTCTATAATTTGGAAGGCCTGGTTATTTTCAGGCAATTATTATTATTAGATATGTTTTGGTCTACTGGGAGCCTTGTTCCAGTTTTCAGATTTGTTAGTGATCATGTGTTAGAGATTTCGCAGACGGTTTTGCAGATGTTGTTAGATAGTGTTGGATTCAATTTCCATTGCAAACTTTATATCAGACTTATGACCACGATTCTGTTTCGCTATATTTTTCGCAATTCCTTATTTGTATGAATGGTGTATATGATTACGAGTTAGAAGGGTGTCCGGGCCTTCATGGTTCGGGATGCTCATCACGGTCAGGGCCCCGATTCAGGTCGTGACATAGGGAGAAGGCATAAGGATTCTACAAGGGTATTAAGTAATTCAACCTAGGGTCAAAACCCCATCTAATCCCCAAACTTATATGTATAATCAATACTAAGTCATTCTATCCAATATCAATCTTAACATTCACATTCACACACAATATATATCATACATCATCCATGAAGAAGAGTAGACAGAAGCCTACTTCAAGGCTAAACCGCAAAATCACACTTCAAGCACCACATGCTCGTCTTCACTTCACAATCCCCAAAATGCCATCACACTATCAAAAATATAATCTGCTCATCAATATGAGTCTAATGATACCCATATTTCACTATTGTGCTTCGGGTCCAAAACCGACACCAAAAACCCCAAGTGGGTCCCACTTACGAAAATCGCGTTTCCGAGGTCAACCCAATGCTCATACATCACCAAGGAATCATAACCCTCAATGAATTGGTGAAAACAAATCAAATTTAGGGATAAATCAATCCCTAAGCTAAATTGAGATTTTGGGTGAAGAACTAAGAAATTCACCAATAAAGTGATGAAATCTTACCTTAATTCGGATGATAATCATGATAAAAGATGTAATCTTACCTTAATCCGGATGATAATCATGATAAAAGATGTTTATCAAGCTCCCTAGATACCCACAAGACTCAATTTTGAGTTATCATACCCATTTAAGGTTTTAAACTCTCAAAGGTGAATGAAAAATCACCAAATTCGCGACCTTGGGGTCTATTTATACACCCCTCGGCGAGACGCGGTATTCTATGACAGCAAAGTCAAAAACTTATTTTTGACCTTCGGAACTCATCCAGAACCCAAAATATATGATCCAATAGTGAAATTTGAGTGTAAACCACATTTCAAATTCATTGGAATCATCAAAACTTTCATCTGATAATATTTCGATAAAAAGTGGGTACCACACCAATTCATTCAAATTTTTAACTTTCCGACCAATAGGTCAAAATGAGCTCGGGTGTATTGAGACCCAAACCAAAGATCTATCTAAACTAAAATCGATATTCCGAATCTGCTGGCGTAGTCAGAATTTGCATACGGGATTATTTCGCTGAAGTTTTCACTCGGTGGCCATTTGGAACCAGTGAAGACTTCTAAACAGGGAATTGGCTCTAAAAATCAAACGAACTACCCGGTAACCGAATCGTCGGTCCCAGCAAGTCATAAATGACTTGGGGAAGCTATAGAGAAGCTCAAACGGTGAAGATAAGCATAAATATGGAAAATGACCTGAAGGGTCAATACATCAGGGTACTTATTCCTTTGTCCAAAAGATAAGGAAGAAAGACAATTTGTTTGGTCATAGATTCAAAAAGAAAAAGAAGAAAAAGACATACGTGTGCCTACGTGGACCTTCAGTGTGTTGATTCACATAGTGTGCCATTTATGTGCCACGTAGGCACTAAGGTTGCCAAAAATACGATTTTAATTAGTCCAGGGGTAATAGGACCCCCTTTAAGTTAGAGCGTGTCTCAGCAATTTCGTTTATAGTTCATGATGGAAACACTAAATAACATGCAATAACAATTTAATTCACAAGTGTGCATATAACTTGATATGATTCTTCATCCAAAAAAAAAAAACTCAATATGATTCTTATACGTTAACTAAACCTGAATGAGTAAAACATCTATACACTTAAACACTAGAATTAAGAGGCCAAAAAAAGAACTTGAATAATTTTTCGGATGTTAAGAATTGTTCCAATAATATCGAGCTAAATTTTTTCAGTTTGTGTCATCGGTAATTTTTGTGTTGCAACTCTAGATAGTTGCATCGCCGACCTTGTTTGTGCGTAGCTGCTTGTTTTGACTCTAGAAATTCACCATCAGAAAAGGCCAGAAAGACTGCCAAGAGCCAACAAAAAAAAAAGGGCAGCCCAGTGCACTAAAGCTACCGCTATGCGTGGTGTCCAGGGAAGGGCCCCACCACAAGGGTGTATCGTATGCAGCCTTACCTTGCATTTCTGCCGGAGGCTGTTTCCAAGGCTTGAACCCGTGACCTCCTGGTCACATGGCAGCAACATTATCACTTATCAAGTTGAAAGGAACCTTAAGAAGTTCTATGAAAATCAAAATAAGATTGTATGACTTGATTATGATTAGTAGAATAGGCTAGTTTGGACAAGCTATCGGCTACTTGGTTGGACTCTTTGCATCAGTGCTTTACTTCAAAGTTTGCCTCATTCTTGATTTTCAGCATATTGTCGATAAATCTGTTTCAGTTTCAGGTTGCTCGAGACTTGTCTAGCAATCGTATTTGCAATCGCCATGGATTCAATATCGAGGGAGAAATTAGTGTATACATGGTGATAACACCATTTCACCGCCAGACTCGGCTAAAAGGGTCTCTGCACTATTGTTGCTGCTTCATTGAATTGAGATAGCGAACCATGCAAGAACACTTAGAAGTAACATTCATATCTCTCATTCTCTCGTGGTTTCTTCCTCGTCCCCAGTCTTTGCTAGATTTGTTCTAAATGCATTTCGGTCTGAACTTACCAGTATTATATTGTGAAGACCACTTTTACTCTTTGATTTAAGAGTATATACGGTTGGGCATTCCCATCCGTCATCACCAGGGATGGTTCTAGGGGGGTCGGGAGGGTGTTCACCCAAACCACCCAAACAAAAAATTACGTTGTATATATAAGGTAATGCAAATAGTAGCAGAGAGACCAACTGTGAAGTCACGTGGCTTCAATATCTATATCTCTTAAAAAACCTCCTGATAATGTGAAACCAGTTGTGAACGTCACTGTCATTAACAAAGTTGCCACAACTAAATGTATTTGCGTTGCGTTCATAATATTTTTGACTATTCTTTCTTCTCATCTAGCGCTATCTTCTTGATTACCCGCTGACTCTGTCTCTGGTACCACCACCATCATCCCTCCTGCTGCAGCGCGAGAAGAATGCACCGCACACAGCGAATTCTTCAATCATTCTTTAGGAAATTATCCAAAAGGAGAACTTCTAAGTGTGTGTATATCTTAATGATGTCTTCTCTATGTGTTTGTGTTAAAATATCTTAAAATGCATTTCATACTAGTTCATGAACTTGCAGAAGTATATTTCTTAATCAATTTTATATTGTGTGGCCAGCTGACATTATTGATATTAACAAATGTCCAATGAACTTCTTTTGAAAAAAAACTACCTAGTTAATTAAGATTCTTGATGAAGCATTGTTTAAGAATATGTAATTTGCAAATTTCAAGCTCATCCAATCACATGGTGAGGCCAGCTTAAATTAAAGCCTAGGTGTATTCTATTACATTTCTTTGCCTACCAATGTAGGGGTGATATCTACGTATACTCTAACCTCCCCAAACTCCACTTGCGGAATTTCACTGGGTATATTGTTGTTGTTGTACCATGAATATATTATTTAGTGAAGGTACATTGGGTCTATAGCATTGTCGGTGACGAAAAAAATGATCTTTTGTGACCACTTATGATTTAAATAGAAGAAAATGATCTTACATAGATTGTTATATCATGTGATAAAGGATGTATTACTAAAATAACATGTAAAAACTGAAATATGTAGTTGAATTATATATCTGCAAGCAATAAGTACAAGTAGTAGCTAGCATTCATGTCGCTCTACTCGCTTTACTCACCACATTTTCCTTGCCATATAAATAACAACCAAGAAGTACCATAAAATAGAGAGGCAACCTATGGAACAGACAGTAACGGCAAGACCAAGTGAATGTGATAAAGTAGCAAACATACCAGTCGCAAATGCAATTACAACTGCTAACATTGACAAGAACTGAAAATAATATGCGAGATCATAAAGCTTCTTTACAATTTTTTTACATTGAGGATCTGTACTTACATCTTCCATGAAGAAGTAGATGAATATGGCAACAGCTGAGCAAGTGAAGGCAATGGTATCGAAAACAACAAATGCACGAAATGTTGTTTTCCTTATTAGAATTGCCATCGCTTGATTAGAGCTATCGGGGTCGCTCTCAAAACCTCCTGGTGATACCAAACGGTATCTACAAGAGCTCAAAACAGTCCACAACTCACAAAAACAGTCCACACGTACAAGACATCAAATGGAAACAACAAGCACACAAACTTGAAAAATAAGGAGATAGATAACTTGACACAAAGAGAATATAAAATGTAGCAACTAAAGAGTGTATCAAACTCTAAAACCTCTACAAATCACATTAACAAGCACCAAGTTCTTACGGGAACACAAGAGGAACTCGGTTCACTCAAGCACTATCGTTTCTAGCCGTCTCACAACACAAGTGGAACCTTTCACTTGTGAAGCTTAAAATGTTTGGTGGTCTACTCTCTTCTTGAGAGGAAATATGGTGTTCAATGTTACAAAGTGATTTCAAAATAAGCTAACTAAAGAGAACAAGACTAAAGAAACACCTTAAATAGTCTTTACAAAAAAGGATGGCAAAAAGACCCCTTTGCCATTAATTAAGGGGTGGCGGGTGTGGAGTGTTTGGGGAAGCCTTGGGGTGTCTTTTGGGCCCCTAATGTCAGCTGCCACATGTCAAGACGCACACCCCCTTGGGTGAGTTCGCAACAAGCTCAACCGCGTCCATTTTCATAAACGCACCTTGAAGCCTTTGTAGTTCCCGAGCTTGACTTCTAGTAAATGGTCTCAAGCCCGTGACACCCGTATCATCCTCTCCATCTTGAGAGGAGTTTGACCTCAAACTCATGGGTTCTTCATCTTCAATGGTATCAATCCGTGAGAGATCACACACATTGAACGTGTTATGCACTTGGTATTCCGGTGGCAAGTCGATCTTGTAAGCATTATCGTTGATTCTTTCAAGAACTTGGAATGGACCGTCACCTCTTGGAAGCAACTTGCCCTTTCTTTGGTTGGGAAACCGTTCCTTACATAGGTGCACCCACACCCAATCTCCCGGCTCAAGTACAAGACGCCTTCTCCCTTTGTTGACTCGTTTCACCACATCTTTCTTATTACTCTCAAGCCGCATCCTCACCTTCTCATGCAAGATTTTCATGGCTTCGGCCCTCTTGTTTCCATCTAAGCTAATAACAAAATCACTTGGAAAAGGAGTTAGATCCAAGGGGGTTAGGGGATTGAAGCCGTAGACACATTCAAAGGGCGTAATGCCCGTACTCGAATGGATCACCCGATTGTAAGAAAATTCTATGAGAGGTAGGTGATCTTCCCAAGATGTCAACTTACCTTTCACCATGGAATGTAGCATGGAACCCAAGGTTCGATTTACTACTTCCGTTTGGCCATCGGTTTGTGGGTGGCAAGACTTAGAAAACAACAATTTAGTGTCGAGCCTACCCCACATTGACTTCCAAAAGTGACTAAGGAACTTAGAATCCCTATCGCTTACAATGGTTTGGTACCTGGAAATGTGATACAAGCGGCGAAAGTGACTGTCATTATCAAAGTGGCCACAACAATATGCAATTGAGTTGACTTCATAATAGTTTCGACATACGCTTGATCTTTCTTTTTAGCTTTATCTTGATCATCTTCCCACAGTTGAATTTTGCCTCCTGTTCGCGTTTCAGAATTTGGATTGGGCATGTACTCGTACTTCCGCTTTACCTCAAAGTCACGTTTTCCAAATTGGCCAATGCTACACAAATCCTCCATCAATTTCTCCTATTTTCATCAATAGTACAGTTTATGTTGACAATAATTTCAATAGTTATCTGAAAATTCTATCAAATAGTATCAATCATGATATTTCAGATAATTAGCATATAGTACGGAGGCATTTGAACTTGAAAAGGAGTATTTGAAGTTTTGTAGAACTACTTGTGTTTGGAAAAAAATCTCAAATCGTTCTTTCACTTGACATAATCCTTAAACTAGTATATCAATAATTACTCAAGTCCAACCAGTATTTGGAAAACAAATGTGCGGCCGCTTACCTTCTTTTTTGTCGCTGTGCATGACAATGCTATATCAAGTGGGGTCTGGTTTTGTTTGTTAAATGACATCTTCTTTGCTCTAGGATGGTTTATTAATTCAGGCACATGGTTACCAGAGGCAGCAAGCAAATGGACAGGAGTGTTGCCGTCACTATCTGGCTCATCAACAAGGCTGTCGCACTTATCAGAGCCTAATAAGACGCGGACTACCTCGTCTTGATTGTTCAATACGGTAACATGAAGAGCATTTTGACTGTTGCTGTTAAGCGTATCCCAACAATCGGGGAAGTGATTTAATAGCTTCTCTATCATGTTTACATCACCTTCACCGGATGCAATGTGAATTGCTGTCGTCCAGTCATTTTCACTGCCTGCCGGAAGGTACACTAACGATTTTTTCCACACAAGCGTATCAGATACTACATCCGCCAATCCTAATTTAACAGCATAGTGCAGTGAATTCCAACCCCATAAGTCAGGTTCCTCGCATAAAGGCTTATTCCAACGCCATAGTGATCTAATGCAATCTGGATGCGTCAACATGATAAATGCATAAATAAGGGGTTAGCTCTTCTCGCAACTATAGTTGCACAACAGACATTATGAAATCATCAACAGATTATGGGAAAGTCAGCTGAGGTTAGATATTGATACAGAAAATAACAAAAATTGTGTACCTTTATGTTTCTGAATTATGTTGCATGCAGAGGCGTTCTTTTAGATGAACCTGCAGATCTATTAGATGGTTTCTTGCAGGATTCCAAGATGTTAATCAAAGCATCAAGAAATCCAGATTCAGCCGCCAGATACAGTGGCGTCTCATGAGCATGGTTGGCTGGAAATTCAAATTCATGATCTTCTTTCACCAAGAGCTTAACCACATCTAGATGTTGGCTCCGCACGGCCTTGTGCAGGGCTGTATATCTACTAGTATCCGTAATCCTCGTGAGTTTCTCCTTAGTATTATGATCTTCGACACATGCAAGTAGCACACGAACTAGTTCAGTGTGCCCTTCGTTAGCTGCTATGTGAAGAGCGGTTTCATTTTTCTTGTTTTGACAGCATAACAATGCTGGAGTAATCTTAAGGACTTCTGCTGCGAAATGGGAGTGGCCATAGAGGGCTGCGACATGGAAGACCGTGTTTCCTTTTGGAGTGAGTTGGTAGCCGTTTTCTTCATCCCTTTTCAGATGATCAGCAAGTAGAAAATCGCCATCTCCGATATTGCCTATCATCGCAGCATTGTACAGAGACGGATCCATTCCTTCTGATTTGGTTTTTTATCCAAAATCTCCCAATGATAATCCTGGGAGTCCTTTGGTGATAAAAAATAAGACACAACTACATGGGAACTGATGGATGAAGTATATATATGTACTTGATGAAGTCTACTCACCTAAGTCTTTGCTATAGAATATCTTAATACTATGCCAGCCTGGTGTAGAACTTTCTAGGTGTGTTATATTATTTTTAATGAAGACTTTGTTGAGTCTTTTATATTAGAATATCTGAAGATACCAGACTGGTCAATTTTGTGTCACGACCCGAGCCTAGGCCCTAGCCGTGACGAGCATCCCGAACCATGAAGGCCCGGAACACCCATTCTCTATCTGGTTATCATGCACAACATTCATAATCATAATAAAATGCGGAATTGAAACTGAGTACGGAAAACATGGTCAAGTTCTGCAACATTTCTGAATAATACTATCTGACATCAGTCTGCGAAATGTCTACTAGGAACATAAACATTTGTTTGAAAAGAAGCTGGGACAAGGCCCCCAGTAAACCAAAAACATAATAAATAAGATAATGTCTGACATAATTAGGCCTTCCGAATAATAGAAGTCTCACCACTGTGAGATCAAGTCTGCAAATCCAAGAATGTCTACTGAGTAGCTAGACCCCTAGACTGTGCCTCAGAACCTGGAAGGAGGGGGGGGGTCAGCACAAAAGTACTGGCACGCGAAGCAATCAAAAAAAATAGTATAATGGAACATACATACATTTATACATATTAAGGAAAAGCAATTTTTCATCAAGACATCATGTATAAAACTGTTTCTGAAAAATACATGGGCACTTTCTGAAAACATGCAACCTGTCTATTCATTTCAAATCATGATCTGTGTTTTACTTCTGAGTTAGGTGGTATTCCCCTACAAGTCTGAATATTCCACGGGCTGTATGGAATCCGCCATTGACTCAGCGGAGAAGCCCCCAACCCAAGTGTGCCGCAAGGGTTGGAGTGTCTGAGTCTGATACGCCACAGGACATTTAAGTCAGCGCATAATAATATACCCGGGTCGGCAAACCACGGTTTTTGGCAAAGAGTTGTCTGAAACTCCCGCCTTCTTCAGGGAACCACCTAAGCTCTCTTTATGCCCTATTTTAGCCTTTTCTGAACATGTATCATTCTGAAATTTCTAAATCATGAGAGTCTGATAAAAATCTGATTTCTGAACTAGTCTGTGTCTGTTATGGCATTTGTCTGAGTTGGTATCGTCATACCAAGACTTGCAAGTCCTATTTCTGAGCCATAATGTATTAAGAAAGAGCTTTCATTCAAAACATAGTTTAGACCACCAAAACATGTAATTTGCATTAAAGATGTCATGTTCCGAAACTCAAGTCAAATCCATGCAAAACTTTCATCAAACATATGGTGGTCATGTGCATTTTTGGCAAAACCATGCATTCTTTCATTACATGCATATTCAACATTCACAACCCTCTCTTTCGTGTTCAAAACATCGTATATTACGTGAAACATGGAAAAATTTACATTAAGAGAGAGGTTTCATGAAAATCATGCTCTAAATTCATATTTCAGGACAAACGCATATATATATATACTTAATACTTTCAAATCACTTTGGGGGGAAAGCCAAAAGGCCAAAACAATATCATTAAAGCTTCTGAAACATGAGTATGTACATGAATTCGAAAACCCAATTCTTAAAACATGATTTCTATGCCCATGAGATTTTAGGAAAACCCCGCGTACCTTATTCTCCACGAATTTTTGGTGTCTATCGAAGCCTACGTCGAGAGGATTCCGAATCTGTAATTTGTTTCACGAAGAAGTTTCGGAAGGATCGGTCCTTCAAGCTTATTTTCTCAAACCCTAGTTGCTCCTTCTCTTAAGTTTTTGAAGGATTAGATTTTTGGGGTTTTTATAGGAGGCTTCAATGTTGTTAATAGGCCCAAATCCTTTTAGGAGTGGGTAAGGACGATTTTTGGGTTTTGTAAGGATTAACTTGCACGTAAAGTAACTCAAAACGGAGGCATTTACATAGGCGCCGCCCTATGCATCGCCTATATGTGCATAGGCGACACATTCAACTTTGAAAGGCCATAACTTCTTCACCGGGTGTCCGTTTTAGGCGAATTTGGTATCGTTGGAAAGCTTATTCAATTATCTACAATTTGGTATATAGTAGGCCACCCAGTTCATCATATACAATGAGTTATGGTCAATAGAATTTGATACAAATTACAACATCCACTAAAACTTAATCGATCGAAATAGTTTTAACTCGTCCTTGAGTTGAAGGACTTCTATGGTCTAAATTCATGCTCAAATGGATTCACATACTACAAACTTGATTAACATGCCAAATTGGCATAGGATTTAAGGCTCGGAGATTATCAACGCACTAGAGTCATATATTTTATTCTAGCCCGAAATGCGGGGCGTTACATTATCCCCCCCTTGGGATCATTCATCCTCGAATGATGGGTAGGGACTTGTTGAAGCCTTAAATATATGGAATAACGCGGACATGACATGTCCTCTAATAAAAATACACTGATCTGAACATTTGGAATCTGAATTTAATGCATGATGCATGAACTGGGCTATACTCGTAACTACTGGTATACTCTATCTTCGACTAGTAGCATGTCTGAGATTTCGAGTAGCATGAATAAGTGCAAAGACAAGAAAACAAGTCATGCGAATCTGACTGCTAAACTGACTTATTGGCCATACAGACTGAATTATACTACACCCTCATACTTAACTGGAGTATTCTCTTCAACACTCTCTCTAAGGAAGCTCTAGCAGTAATAGGGAACCATGAATCTTGGGTATGGATTACACAAAACATCCCACTGAGGAAATCACAACATTGACACTACTCTACAGTCTGGAATATAGACATATAACTCCTAAATTAGGATAGAATTTTCAGACCTTTGGCAATACAACTTCTTACTTTAAGGCTTAGAGCACTTCCCGAATATCCCTTAACTATACTATTCCCTATAAATATCATATTCATTCAACTCAGCTTAAAATTCTCATATGAGCATTGATAATGTTTTTTTTTTTTTCTACTAATGTCTAAAATATCTTAATCCTTACCCCGCGATCAAGCCTAACTCTAAATCACAAAAATACAACATTCTACACCACGCTATTATTCTAAACCATATGATGCCACCTTCTATACCTCTTTTAAAAATCACATCCTAAGCATAACATGCCTTACCACTTCAATGACTACACTGAACTCTTAATATGAAGTCGCTAATGCATATGGCGACCTTCCACTACAATCCTAAAACGTCGTTCAAGCCTAATTTATAACCACATGTTAACTTCAAGGCAAACACCCATAAGTAGATACTTCACATAGTTTCTAAACTACTATCAATATAACTCCCACGCGCTATCCTAAAAACATACACACACAACCTTTTCCACTAACCATCACATGTATCAAAGACTTGGCCCCAAATCTTACTTCATACTTATGGCCTTATCTAAACAAGCATACTATGGTCTTCCATCAACAAGAACATTTACATCAACACCACTATCATTGCATAGGAAGGGTCACTAAAAGGTTAAAACATAAGACCCTCAAGCGTAAAAAAGATCTTTATATGGGACTGAGCACACTATAAAGAGTGAGTACATGCGTCATGAGTTGCATGACCTCAACTAGAGTTCATAACATAAGGAATGTGATTCCGACTACTTGAATGAACTAGAACTCATTATCTTGGAATTGGAAGAGTACGTGACTCTCTATCACATACCGGAATCATGAACTATTATCACGGAACTGCATCGTAAGGCATGAGTAAGCATCCGGATAACAAAAAAAATTTTGAGGTAGGAATGGGTTGAGATTCACCCTTACTTTCTGATGTTCTAAATCACACTGCATCACTATTAGAATCTGAGAGCATTACTTGGTTATTCGTTCTATCATCTCCCACTTAGCTTCAAGTCATCATCTAGCGTTTGGGAGATCCCTTACCAGATTCTAACTGAACTACACTTACTGTACTCTGGGGTCTGAAAAAAATTGACAATACATGCATATCATAGAACTCAACCCGAATGACTACCTTCTGGGATACACTCTATCTTTCCATAGCCACCAATAGTCAATGTATAATGCTTGCACACTTATTTCTATCCGTTCAACCTTCAAAACTCAAACTTAGATTCTAACACTTAACATGGATATCACCAAGCCTTTGATGAACCATACCACTTCCGTCCTAGCATACCAATATTGCTACTCCAAACTTATATCTCTCTACCATGAGAATCGAGATCACATCAAAAGGCTCAACACTAGCAATCAAGGCTCCTTAACTTGGCCATCTAGAACACCATATATCATCTAACTAGTCTTTTTCCAACTAGCAACTCCATGGTCCCACTAGTCACACACAACATGTAATAGTCTTAGAGAAATTCCACAACTCCATATCGCCTTGGGCATACTTACACACCATACCCACAACATTATACTTCATTACGAATCAATTTAAACTTAAGCCATTTCACACACCGTTCAAGCCTATTAGATCACTTTCATATAACTAGCATCATTGATCAAGAAATCATCACATCCACCTTTATGAACTTCAACTATTCAAACTTAATATCCAGTGCTATGCATGACTTACAACCCAACCTTACACAAAATTTTTACTTGGAAACTATAAGTAAACATCACGAAACACTAGTGCACTAGAACTTCATAACCACAATAATCGATCATGACCTAACGGTTTACCTTATCATCATTCCGTTAGCATGTACTATTTTAGCACCTCAAGCCTACTAAATTAATCCCACAAAATATGCATCAACAAACTCTTGCCACTATTTACCACCACACCATTTAAATTCAAGCCTATAGTTTAGTATCAATCATCTACCACCAATGAAGAATGCAACATAATATAAATACACTAATCCATCAAATTGGGATATTCTATCCAAATATCTCAAAAATTGTAACGCCCCGCATTTCGGGCTAGAATAAAATATGACTCTGATGCGTTGATAATCCCCGAGCCTTAAATCCTATGCCAATTTGGCATGTTAATCAAGTTTGTAGTATGTGAATCCATTTGAGCATGAATTTAGACCATAGAAGTCCTTCAACTCAAGGACGAGTTAAAACTATTTCGATCAATTAAGTTTTAGTGGACGTTGTAATTTGTGTCAAATTCTATTGACCATAACTCTTTGTATATGATGAACTGGGTGGACTACTATATACCAAATTGTAGATAATTGAATAATCTTTCCAACGATACCAAATTCGCCTAAAACGGACACCCGGTGAAGAAGTTATGGCCTTTCAAAGTTGAATGTGTCGCCTATGCACATATAGGTGATGCATAGGGCGGCGCCCACTCCTAAACGGATTTGGGCCTCCGTTTTGAGTTACTTTACGCGCAAGTTAATCCTTACAAAACCCAAAAATCATCCTTACCCACTCCTAAAAGGATTTGGGCCTATTAACAACATTGAAGTCTCCTATAAAAACCCCAAAAATCTAATCCTTCAAAAAAAAGAAAAAAAAAAAAAAAAAACCTTAAGAGAAGGAGCAACTAGGGTTTTAGAGAATAAGCTTGAAGGACCGATCCTTCCGAAACTTCTTCGTGAAACAAATTACAGATTCGGAATCCTCTCGACGTAGGCTTCGATAGACACCAAAATTCGTGGAGAACAAGGTACGCGGGGTTTTCCTAAAATCTCATGGGCATAGAAATCATGTTTTAAGAATTGGGTTTTCGAGTTCATGTACATACTCATGTTTCAGAAGCTTTAATGATATTGTTTTGGCCTTTTGGCTTTCCCCCAAAGTGATTTGAAAGTATTAAGTATATATATATATGCGTTTGTCCTGAAATATGAATTTAGAGCATGATTTTCATGAAACCTCTCTCTTAATGTAAATTTTTCCATGTTTCACGTAATATACGATGTTTTGAACACGAAAGAGAGGGTTGTTAATGTTGAATATGCATGTAATGAAAGAATGCATGGTTTTGCAAAAAAATGCACATGTCCACCATATGTTTGATGAAAGTTTTGCATGGATTTGACTTGAGTTTCGGAATATGACATCTTTAATGCAAATTACATGTTTTGGTGGTCTAAACTATGTTTTGAATGAAAGCTCTTGCTTAATATATTATGGCTCAGAAATAGGACTTGCAAGTCTTGGTATGACGATACCAACTCAGGCAAATGCCATAACAGACACAGACTAGTTCAGAAATCAGATTTTTATCAGACTCTCATGATTTAGAAATTTCAGAATGATACATGTTCAGAAAAGGCTAAAATAGGGCATAAAGAGAGCTTAGGTGGTTCCCTGAAGAAGGCGGGAGTTTCAGACAACTCTTTGCCAAAAACCGTGGTTTGCCGACCCGGGTATATTATTATGCGCTGACTTAAATGTCCTGTGGCGTATCAGACTCAGACACTCCAACCCTTGCGGCACACTTGGGTTGGGGGCTTCCCCGCCGAGTCAATGGCGGATTCCATACAGCCCGTGGAATATTCAGACTTGTAGGGGAATACCACCTAACTCAGAAGTAAAACACAGATCATGATTTGAAATGAACAGACAGGTTGCATGTTTTCAGAAAGTTCCCATGTATTTTTCAGAAATAGTTTTATACATGATGTTTTGATGAAAAATTGTTTTTCCTTAATATATATATATATATATATATGTATGTATGTTCCATTATACTATTTTTTTTGGATTGCTTCGCGTGCCAGTACTTTTGTGCTGACCCCCCCCCCCCCCTCCTTCCAGGTCCTGAGGCACAGTCTAGGGGTCCAGCTACTCAGTAGACATTCTCGGGTTTGTAGACTTGATCTCACAGTGGTGAGCCTTCTATTATTCGGAAGGCCTAATTATGTCAGACACTATCTTATTTATTATGTTTTTGGTTTACTGGGGGCCTTGTCCCAGCTTCTTTTCAAACAAATTTTTATGTTCCTAGTAGAGATTTCGCAGACTGATGTCAGATAGTATTATTCAGAAATGTTGCAGAACTTGACCATGTTTTCCGTACTCAGTTTCAATTCCGCATTTTATTATGATTATGAATGTTGTGCATGATAACCAGATAGAGAATGGGTGTTCCGGGCCTTCATGGTTCGGGATGCTCGTCACGGCTAGGGCCTAGGCTCGGGTCGTGACAAAAATATACTACATACCTTCTCACAAGTAGCACTAGTTTACAACTACCAATGAAAAGAGGGTCAAGGGGGTTAAAGCCTCATAATAGACATGGTCAACCTTAATCTTATATTATAACCCCGTACAATTGTATCTACTTATACGGATTTCTCACCTCATACTTACTCACTCATTCATACATTTAGACTGCCTTCAAATTCCTCAAACAACCATGAGTCTATAATCATAACTTACTCGCTAATATAGCCATTTCCACATTCAAGCAATCAACAAATCACCCTGACCAACAACTCCTTCTCTACCTTCAACTAATAACACACAAGGATGAATCACTTCATTACCAACTCTATCTCGTGCAAACAGATTCAGCCATACATATATTAAACCAATGAAAGAACAACAAGTTGGACAACAAGTTGCTAGTGAATCGAAACAGGCCTCACACGGCTTCACTAGACTTTGGTTTTGTATTTTGAACAAGAAAATGAGATGGATGACAAGGCAACTATGCTAGTGAATCGAAAGAGCCCCACACGGCTTCACTAGACTTTAAATTTTTTATTTATTTTTTTCAAAAACATCATGATAATAAGATTACATATTACAAGGGATAGAAAATTGACACCTAATATTTAATGGTCTAAGAATATACATATTATTCTGTATAAATAAAAATCTGAGTAAAACACTTCCTCCATGGACTACCATACAATCCACACATGCTGCTAGCTACCACATTAGTTTATCACTATAAAGGGGTAAATCATCCTCAAACATCGATTATCCAACTGAAATATTCATTTACACAAAATCACCCTCACTCTGACTTCTAACTTTGTGACTTTACATCACCAACTTCTTGGTCCAATATCACTACCAATAGGTCATGACAACAACACTTTAACTTATGCTACTATTTGGGTAGAAATATAGTTCCAACATTCTGCTATACATTGTCCACAACTGTAACAAGATTTTGAGAGGGACAATATATACTTAATACCTTAAGCTGGAATGCACGATTCCATCAGGATCAATATTTACATCAGAATCAGCATATATTGATGCACTAACAGACTCCTATCGAGTTTTTCCATAATTTTTAAAATCTTATGGAGCGTAATCGAAAAGGACTATATCATGTATACTCTAAACTTTTTGCACTTGAATCAACCCAATAATGGGACAGTTTAGACTCTGAAGCACGAACTAAATCACAAAGAAGGGAAACATTCCTAAACGCCTAGTAGCCTCCTGTTTATAAGTGTGGCGCGCTACACACCCATAAACAAGACTCTACCCGACCCGATTTCGCAGACACCCTGGGACCATGAACCGTGCTCTGATACCAAGTTTGTCACGACCCAAGCCTAGGCCCTAGTCGTGACGAGCATCCCGAACCATGAAGGCCCGGAACACCCATTCTCTATCTGGTTATCATGCACAACATTCACAATCATAATAAAATGCGAAATTGAAACTGAGTACGGAAAACATGGTCAAGTTCTGCAACATTTCTGAATAATACTATCTGACATCAGTCTGCGAAATGTCTACTAGGAACATAAACATTTGTCTGAAAAGAAGCTGGGACAAGGCCCCCAGTAAACCAAAAAAATAATAAATAAGATAATGTCTGACATAATTAGGCCTTCCGAATAATAGAAGGCTCACCACTGTGAGATCAAGTCTGCAAATCCAAGAATGTCTACTGAGTAGCTGGACCCCTAGACTGTGCCTCAGAACCTGGAAGGAGGGGGGGTCAGCACAAAAGTACTGGCACGCGAAGCAATCCATAAAAATAGTATAATGGAACATACATACATTTATATATATTAAGGAAAAACACTTTTTCATCAAGACATCATGTATAAAACTGTTTCTGAAAAATACATGAGCACTTTCTGAAAACATGCAACCTGTCTATTCATTTCAAATCATGATCTGTGTTTTACTTCTGAGTTAGGTGGTATTCCCCTACAAGTCTGAATATTCCATGGGTTGTATGGAATCCGCCATTGACTCAGCGGGGAAGCCCCCAACCCAAGTGTGCCGCAAGGGTTGGAGTGTCTGAGTCTGATACGCCACAGGACATTTAAGTCAGCGCATAATAATATACCCGGGTCGGCAAACCACGGTTTTTGGCAAAGAGTTGTCTGAAACTCCCGCCTTCTTCAGGGAACCACCTAAGCTCTCTTTATGCCCTATTTTAGCCTTTTCTGAACATGTATCATTCTGAAATTTCTAAATCATGAGAGTCTGATAAAAATCTAATTTCTGAACTAGTCTGTGTCTGTTATGGCATTTGTCTGAGTTGGTATCGTCATACCAAGACTTGCAAGTCCTATTTCTGAGCCATAATGTATTAAGCAAGAGCTTTCATTCAAAACATAGTTTAGACCACCAAAATATGTAATTTTCATTAAAGATGTCATGTTCCGAAACTCAAGTCAAATCCATGCAAAACTTTCATCAAACATATGGTGGTCATGTGCATTTTTGGCAAAACCATGCATTCTTTCATTACATGCATATTCAACATTCACAACCCTCTCTTTCGTGTTCAAAACATCGTATATTACGTGAAACATGGAAAAATTTACATTAAGAGAGAGGTTTCATGAAAATCATGCTCTAAATTCATATTTCAGGACAAACGCATATATATATATACTTAATACTTTCAAATCACTTTGGGGGAAAGCCAAAAGGCCAAAACAATATCATTAAAGCTTCTGAAACATGATTATGTACATGAATTCGAAAACCCAATTCTTAAAACATGATTTCTATGCCCATAAGATTTTAGGAAAACCCCGCGTACCTTATTCTCCACGAATTTTTGGTGTCTATCGAAGCCTACGTCGAGAGGATTCCGAATCTGTAATTTGTTTCACGAAGAAGTTTCGGAAGGATCGGTCCTTCAAGCTTATTTTCTCAAACCCTAGTTGCTCCTTCTCTTAAGTTTTTGAAGGATTAGATTTTTGGGGTTTTTATAGGAGGCTTCAATGTTGTTAATAGGCCCAAATCCTTTTAGGAGTGGGTAAGGACGATTTTTGGGTTTTGTAAGGATTAACTTGCGCGTAAAGTAACTCAAAACGGAGGCATTTACATAGGCGCCGCCCTATGCATCGCCTATATGTGCATAGGCGACACATTCAACTTTGAAAGGCCATAACTTCTTCACCGGGTGTCCGTTTTAGGCGAATTTGGTATCGTTGGAAAGCTTATTCAATTATCTACAATTTGGTATATAGTAGGCCACCCAGTTCATCATATACAATGAGTTATGGTCAATAGAATTTGATACAAATTACAACGTCCACTAAAACTTAATCGATCGAAATAGTTTTAACTCGTCCTTGAGTTGAAGGACTTCTATGGTCTAAATTCATGCTCAAATGGATTCACATACTACAAACTTGATTAACATGCCAAATTGGCATAGGATTTAAGGCTCGGGGATTATCAACGCATTAGAGTCATATATTTTATTCTAGCCCGAAATGCGGGGCGTTACATTTTGTATATATGGTGTGGCCATCAGCTGACATTGTTGATATCAAAGAATCCAATGAATTGAAGTCCTTTGCTTCTTTTTCCAAGGGATAACTATAGCCTTCCACTAGCAACAAATACCAAGTATTGGAAAAAAATACCAACTTCATTGACCACTGGGCTTCACCTGTGGATGCTACTAGCTAAAAAGGGGGAAACCGGTACACTAAAGCTCCCGCTATGCGCAGGGTTCGAGGAAGGGCCCTATCACAGGGATTTTTTGCATGCAGTCTTACCTTGCATTTCTGCCAAAGGATGTTTCCTTGTCACATGACAGCAACTTTACCAGTTACTCCAAGGCGCCCCTGCATATGAAGACGACATTTATATCATGTGTGGGATGGACCCCACATTGATGAGTCTGAAACTTGTATTAATTAAAAGAAAGACTCAGCAGAGACTTGACTATAGTAAGAGTGATTGTTTTCCTATATAATGTTTCAGCAGAGACTTGACTATATTTAAGAGTGATTGTTTTTCTATATAATGTTTCAGCAGAGACTTAACTATTAAGAGTCAACTTAGTATATGTCAAGTTGGGGTCATCTTAGTATATGTCAAGTTGTAGCATTATTCAAGTAGGGTCATCTTAGGATATGTCAAGTCGCCATCAATAACCCCACACCAACCCATTTTGTCTCGACATAAGGTACGAGTTTGACAGAATTTAGTAATCTCAATTCGAATTAAATCTATATTTATTTTTAAAATATATATTTAAGATGTACAAATTATTAGTTTGGAATCCATTAACACAAAGGGGATGGAATCCAAAACCGTAAACTTCAGATCTTTGATCTGCCTCTACATTCTGTTGTGCCCTCAGTGGCAAGAAAATAGAAAGCACACTTAACATAGCCAGAAGCGGATCCAAAGTTGTAACTATCTATGACCAATTCCAATTTTAGTAGATTTTACATATAAACTTATATTATGTATGAAAAGTATTGAATTCAGATGAACACGAGACTGTGCACATAGCAGCTAATGAGGGGCATAGTTTGAAAAAGGAACAAGAAAGAAACCCAAAGAGAAAAAAATAAAAAGAGTATTATGATAGGTTGCTTCTTAAACACCAAATGAATTATCCCAAAAAGAAATAGGCAAGGCCACAATTACATACACAATGATGAAGGGTATTTATGGAATAGCATGGAAATATTATACATTTGAAAAAGGCTTAAGTCATCGATAGGACCCTAAACTTATTTCGAAATTTCATTTGAACCACTTAGCTCAGACTTGTATCTATCGGACTCCTAACCTACCTGAAATCTGATTCACCTAAGCCTTTTTTTGCCCACATGACACGTCGTGTGATTTTATACCTAACCGTATGTGGGATAAACTAATTTTATATTTTTTCCCAAGATTATTATTCCTTATCCCTCGTACCAAATGACCCCTGAAAGCTTCATGTCTCTTCATCCAATCCTTTTTTAATTAATACGATGAAAAACCAACACATAAATAAGAAAAGAGAGGCAACCAATGGCTCAAACAGTATCAGCTAGACCAACTGCATGTGACAAAGTAGCTTAGAAACCAGTTATAAATGCAATTACAACTGCTGACATTGAAAGGAACTGCAAAATTGTTGCAACTCTATAAATGTTCATCAGAACTCTTAGCTCTTTTGAGGTCTTCGGCCGGTGATTCGCAGCCATGACGAAGTAGCTAAACACAGCACCAGCGGAGCATACAAAGGCAATGGCATCCGTAACAACGAATGCATGGAATGCTGATTTTTTCATTAGAATTGCCATTCCTTTGTTAATGTTATCGCGATCTGTTAAGAGTACGAGTGGGATGGACCCATCTTGGATGAGTCTGAAACGACTTGTATTTTTATAATAAAAAGAAAGACTCAGCAGAGACTTGACTATTAAGAGTGATTGTTTTCCTATATAATGTTTCATCAAGAGAGAAAGCAAAGGACATACCAAGTATCATAATCTTGGATAATATCCCAAAACGAAAAAGAATGGCGGATGCCGTGGTGGTGTTCATGGTGAATCAGCTGGTCAAGCGGGTTGCAGATGAAGCACTGCCCGTGATACCTGTGACAAGAAGGATGATGGTGTCGATGCCAAAGACGGAGTCAGAGGGTAACGATCAAGAAGACAGATCTAGGAGAGATGAAAGAATGGTTGAAAATATTATGAAGGCAGCTCAAATACATTTAGTTGTCACAGCACTATTAATGACAGTGACCTTCACAGCTGGCTTTATGTTACCAGGAGGTTTTGAAAGCGATACTAATAGTCCTAATAAAGGGATGGCGATTCTATTAAGGAGAACAACGTTCCGTGCATTTGTCATTTCGGATGTCATCGCCTTTGCGTGCTCCACTGCAGCTGTATTCACCTACTTTCTCATGGCAACAAGTTCAATATCATCTGCAACAACAGAGTTAAAATTTATCATCGAGCTTTATAACATGGCATTTCGTTTGAAGCTTCTGGCGATGACAGCAGTTGTAGTTGCATTTTCAACTGGTTTGTATGTTACTTTAGCACATTCTGTTGGTCTCGCCATTACTGTCTGTGTCATCAATGGCATTTCTTTTTATGGGATCTGCGGAATGATTGTTATTTCCGGAAACTAACATCCCAAGAGAAAGGTTTTATCTCTGTTAGTTTTTATGCTTTTTAATATGAGGTTTTGTATGTAGGCCAATTGGTCACATCATAAATAATATTATGTTTTTTAGTTTAGTTGTGTCGTTTGAATTATCATCTCCATGATTTGCAAACAATAAGTTTTCACGTGATGCCCTCTCAATTTCGAACTCAACATCACCTGTGAAGTTTACTATCATAAATAGATAGTTGCCACTGCTAATTAAATGTATTTGAGTTGTCTTCATAATATTTTTGACTATTATTTCATCTCACCTAACTCTGTCTAAGGGGTGTGAATTTACAACCACAAAATTACACTTAAAGTAGCCTAAGGTTTTCATCCACTTCACATGGTGTGATACCAAAACGACCAAGGAAAGACACCAAAACAGCCCACAAATCGCACAAAACAGTCCACAAGGTACAAGAGACCAAACGGCTACAAGACGACAACTCAAGAACCCAAGATTACTAGGTGTTCAACACCAAAAAAGCAGCTACACCAGAAGAACAAGATGATAACAATAGGAACGGAACACAAGAACAATGTAACAACAACACACGGCTTTACTAGAAACAACTACAAACTAGTACAACGATTACAGGAACAAAAGATAGGAAGTATGACATACAATATTACAAACAATAAGAACCGAGGTATATATTAAATACCAAGACCCTTAACACTCGTAATATCAACACCAACACTCTATGATGACACAAGAGGGCGTCCACCTCTCAAGCACCAAGGTTTCTAATAATGTTTTGCAACACTAGTGATTCCACACTAGTATCACTCTAGTTACGGTTGCTCTCACTCTCTCAAGAGGAGTTTCTTTCAATAACATTCAAAAACTAAGGAAATAAACCCTACAAGGTTCTATTTATACAACATTACAAATAATAGAGAAATGACAAAAGAGCCCTTTCATTAAAGGGCTCCAAAAGCAGCCCCTTAGATCCACTACTAAATGTATTTGAGCTGCCTTCATAATATCTTTGACTATTCTTTCATCTCACGGAGAGCGTTGGAGTAATTTGTAAAGTTGTTGCCATGTGATCAGGAGGTCACGTATAATTAATAAATAAATCTGCAATGAACTTGGAAGTCATTTGCTTTCTCGAGGTGAAACAACAACAACTAATAGTATTTTTTGTATAGCTCTCGAACATCTAAATTTTTAAAATCTGCAATATTGAATTAATCTTAAAATATCATACTGGTCCATCGACTAAAAAAAGTCTTTGTCAATATATAAATATCCTAATGAAGTTTTCGCTGAGTTTTTGTAAAACTAAAATATCTTAGAACTGACAAACTGGTCCATCAACTTGTAGGACTAGCTGTAAATATATACATTATGGCAAAATATTCATATCAATCATTATTGTTTCTTTCTTAAAAGGGGTATTAAATCCAAAGTGGACAAGTAAAAGTGACCGAAGAGAGTATATATAAAGTCAAGGCATAATACATTGATGTGTCGTTTAACGTCGCCCCTTTTATGTTCTCCAACTTTGAGTGTGCATATAAGGGTGTATTATTGCATTTTAAAGTAGTTCGGAGGTAATAGGACCTTCTGAAAATATGATCAAAGTTCAGGGGTACTTATTCCATTGCCAAAAGAAAAAGGAAGAAAGACAATTTGTTTGGTCATAGCTTAAAAAAAAGGAAAAGAAGAAAAGCAAAAGCAAAAGAAGAAAAGCAAAAGCAAAAGCATTGATTGGTAACTTTGAGTAAATAGTTAACTAACCTGCTATAACAATTTAATTCACAAGTGTATATGTAACTTAATAGAGAAAATGCACTGTTTTCACCCTAAATTATAAACGAAATTGCTGAGACACACTCCAACTTAAAGGGGGTCCTATTAACCCCCGGACTAAACACACTGAAGGTCCACGTAGGCACACGTATGTACCACGTATGCACTAAAGTTTCCAAAATTACGGTTTAATTAGTACTTGGGGTAATAGAACCCTCCTAAGTTCGGGTGTGTCTCAGCAATTTCGTTTATAGTTCAGGGTGGAAACAGTGCATTTACTCAACTTAATATGATTCTTCATCCAAAAAAAAAAAAATCTTAATATGATTCAAGTATACCTTAGTAATTCAATTTACTATGTTATAGGAGGTTGTATGACTTGATTATGGTTAGTAGAATAGGCTAGTTTGGCCAAGCTATCGGCTACTTGGTTGCACTCTTTGCATCAGTGCTTTACATCAAAGTTTGCCTCATTCTTGATTTTCAGCATATTGTCGATAAATCTGTTTCAGTTTCAGGTGGCTCGAGACTTGTCTAGCAATCATACTTGCAATCTCCATGGATTCAATTTCGAGGGTGAAATTAGTGTATCCGTGGTGATAACACCATTTCACCGCCAGACTCGGCTGGAAGGGCCTCTGCACTATTGTTGCTGCTTCATTGAATTGCGATAGCGAACCATGCAAGAACACTTAGCAGTAATGTTCATATCTCTGACTCACTCGTGGTCACTTCCTCGTCCCCGGTCTTTGTTCTAAATGCATTTCGGTCTGAACTTACCAGTATTACACTGTGAAGACCACTTTTACTCTTTGATTTAAGAGTACATACGGTTGGGCATTCCCATACGTCGTCACCAGGGGCGGTTCTAGGGGGTCGGGAGTGTGTTCACCCGAACCCTCTTGACAAAAAGTTACGCTGTATATATAAGGTAATGCAAACAGTAGCATAGAGAAACTGTAAAGTCACGTGGCTTTCAATATCTATATCGCTTTCAATGCGGTAATGTGAAATCAGCTGTGAACGTCACTGCCAGTAACAGAGTTGCCACAACTAAATGTATTTGAACTTCTTTTAACAAAAAGCTATCTAGGAAATTAAGATTCTTGATGAAGCTTTGTTTTAGAATATATAATATACAATTTCAAGCTTAAATTAAAACCAAGGTGTATTTTATTACATTTCTTTGAGAATCTCAACATCAAAGTTGATGAAGGCTTTGTCTGTTAGGTGTTGTTTGGTACGCCAGACGGGATAAGTTGGGATATCCATCCGATGGTATTACTTTATCCCACCCTCCCCATGGGATCGTAATTCCACCATTTTAGTATAAATGTTGGGATGAAATAGTCCCGGAACTAAGTAATACCTCACACCAAATGTGGGATAAAGCTAATCCCAAGTAACGACATCCGTTCTCGGAGTCTCATTGCCACCTATAAACCTCATAGATAATTCTTGCTGGAGCATTCTCATCTCCCACTCACAAGATGTACTAGGTGTTGACACCTAATTTTTGTCCTCCGCAATCCAATTTAATTTCGAGTTTCTTCAATTTTAAAATAAAATCACAACAATTATTTTCTTCAAATAAGTGCTAGTTAAATTACTTATTCAATTCAATTTTATCATTTAATTAACAATTATACATTTTTCGCATACGAGGGTGTATAAATTTTGTTATTTAAATGAATGTTTTCATTAAAATTAGATTTTTATTGATTAAACTTGAAAATTAATTCAAATGGATAAAATCTTGGTTTTAATTATGATTTGTTCTCAAAATATTTTTATTTTGGAGGAATATTTGTTGGATTTGTATCAAATTAAGAAATTCGAGGTTAATTTGCTACTTGATTCATGCCAGATTGCGATTCAATTTAGCGAACGAATTAAATATGACCTCAATTGAAATCAGATTGGCCCCAATCGTAATGCAGTTGACCAATAGATATTCAAATTGGTTATAATTTAAATAAGTCATTTAAATTGTAATCCAATCCTAATCTCCAAAAATTACCATTTCCTAATTGGGTTATTTTGATCCAATCAAATTTGATTAGGGTTATTTAATAACCCCAACTAGATTCAATTAGGGTTATTTAATAACCCCAATTAGATTTAATTAGGTTATTAAACAACCGCAACATTACCTAATCCACCCTATACCCAATTAAACTAATTTCGGCCCTTTTTTAAAATTAGACTACAAGCAGCAGTCCATTCCTTCATCTCTCATCACCAGCCGGCCCAACAACTCCCCTCTAACCCGATCCAGCCCAAAATATTTCCCCTTTCCAGCTTCAACTATGGGTGTCAAGTGGGCCGGGCCAACCCGGCCCTCGTAACTAACCCGGCCTGGTTTGACCCGGCCCGGTAAGCCCTAGGGCTTTAGGGTTCCGGGTCCCGGGCCGGTTATTTTTTTAAAATGGGCCCGGCTAACTCGGCCCGGACCAAGCCCGGTCCAGGCCCACCGGTTAACCGGCCCGGATAACTTTTTTTTAAAAAAGAATAGATTTTGGCTTTTGGGCCAAACTAGCCGTTGGCCCAACGACTATATAGCCTTTTTTGGGTCCAAACGGCTAGTTTGGGCCCATTTATTAAAAAAAAGAAAAAAAAACTTTAAAAAATATTTTTTAATCCCAAAAAAGAATCTATAAATACCCTACAACTTCAAATCATTTTTCACACAATTTTTCACTCTCTCAAATCTCATTCTCTCTCAAATCTCAATTCTCAATTCTCAAATATTCAATATATTTAATTTCTTAAAGTGTTCACTTTAATTTTTTAATTTTTCGTTTACAAAGTACGAGCGGAAGTTTCTAAAGTCGCAACCTTCGGATACTTCCAAAATTTGGTATTGTCGTTCCATCTCTTACGTTTAATTTTTATTTATTGTATTAATTATTTAATATTTAATTTTATTATATTTGTGTATTTTAAATATTTTTAGTTTAATTTAATTTATATTATGGATAAATTAAGAAACCTCGCTACTAAAGGTGTTAAAAAATTTTGTCCCGGAAGTGGTAGTGGTAGTAAAAAGCGAATTACTAGCGGTAGAGGTAGTTCAAGTAGTAGATATACCCGTGTACCTTCGCCTCCGGTACCGCTTGGTACACCTTTTGAGGA
Organism: Capsicum pubescens; assembly: GCA_030864215.1. NCBI lineage: Eukaryota > Viridiplantae > Streptophyta > Magnoliopsida > Solanales > Solanaceae > Capsicum > Capsicum pubescens. Next base: position 298,898,455 of record CM061542.1, on the reverse strand, counting down.
AGAAATAGGTGTAGGTGCTCACGATATGGATTATGTAGAAGCTCAGGAAAATTACGGTATAGAAGAAGAAAATGAAGTAGATGCGGTTAATTTAGCCGAAGATAATGAAAATATTGCTGAGACACCCGCAGTAGGAGATGCTAACATTATATCTGAATCAGTTAATCTCCCTTCCCGTCCTCCCAGTGCCCCTAAACCTCGTAAAAAAACTAGTATTGCATGGCAATTTTTTGAACGTATATCAGATATTGAGGTGCAATGCAATATTTGTCAACAAATATATAAGCATAGAAGTGGAGGCAAGCAAGGGGGTACGGGTACGTTAATGAGACATGTAGCTGAAGATCACAAAAGAGAGTTAAATATTGCAAAAGGTGGTGGGGATGTTGGTGGGCCAACGCAAACTAGAATGGACCCAGCAACCGGTCACGTAGCAAAGAAGTATAATAAATTGAGGGACTGGGAAGAAATAGCTAAAATGGTAGTTGTGGGTTGTTTGCCTTTTAATTTTCCTTCTTCTGATGCCTTTATTCGTTATATACAAGCAATTTATAATCCTATGTTTAACGGTATTCCTAGAACTACTTGTCGGTCTGATATTTTTAGACTTCATTCACAATATTATTTTTATCTATCAACATTGTTAAAAAATATTCAATGTAGATTGTCCCTAACTTCTGCTCTTGGTCGTGCTGTAAATAAAAATGATTATTTAACCGTTACTTGTCATTGGATGGATAGTAATTTCGTGATGCAAAAACGTATTCTTGCTTTTTTATATGATGAAGATCGTAAACATACTGGACAATTTATTACTGATTCTATTGTTAAAATTACCGGATATTATGGTATCGAAAATAAAATTTTATTTATTGCTTTTGATAATGCTTCTAACAACAACACTGCTATAAAAAAATTAAAATTTACGCTATCTCTGCCCTTGCCTGAAATTTTTCATATTAAGTGTGCATGTCATATATATAATTTAATTGTAAAAGATGGTCTTGAGTTTTTTGAGTTTTATATTGAAAAAATTCGCCTTGCTGTTGGTTTTATTCAAGGCAATAATCGTAGATCGAGAATTAGAGAATTTAAAGTTAAATGTCAAGAAAATGGACTTACACCGATTTTGATGCCTGAGGAAATTGATACTAGATGAAATTCTACGTATGAATTTTTAAAAACTTGTCATAAATATAGAATTCCTATTACACTAGCTTTTAACCAACATTGCGGTTCATTTGTTGATTCTGCTGATTGCATGCTACATAATTCTGATTGGGTTGTAATTAATGATCTTGTTAAGTTTTTAGAAAAATTTTATGTAGCTACGGTTGAATTTTTCGGTGCTTATTATCCTACTATTTGTAATATTTTGGCATATATAGCCGATATTTCTGATTTTCTCAAAGAATATAAAAATAAAGAAGGTTATAAAGAAGCTGTTGGCGCCATGTTTACGAAATTTAAAAAATATTTTTTCCCGATTCCCCCTATTTACTTGGTTGGTGCTATGCTAAATCCGTGCATGAAATATAATAATATGTGTCACTTTAGTACTCTTATTTATACTAACTTAGAAATAAATACTAACCATGATTCTGAACAAGTACAACCTGATTTGTGGACGGCTACGACTGATGCAAAGGAGTACATAGAAAAATTATATAATCACTATGCTGATTTATTTGATTTAGCCTTACCTACAAATATCACTTCAACTGTCGCTCTTCATCCTCCCGAGGAGCCATCATCTTCTAAAAGGCCGGCACATAGTGATTTTTCTGATTCGTTTTATGATTTAAATTGTTGGAACAGTGTTGATAAGAGAACTTACACATCAACTTATCGGGAAGAGCTGAAATATTATCTTCGGACGGCACCAGAGGATCGCAGACGATGGATCAACACGTTGGATTAGTGGAGGAGTAATGAAACACAATATCCTGTGCTTTCAAGATTAGCTAGAGATATCTTGAATGTTCCAATGTTAACCGTTGCATCAGAGAGCGCCTTTAGTCAGGGACGACAACAGCTTGGAGACAACCGACACTCATTGGGAAGCAATGCCATGAATGTTCTAGTTTGCCTCAGAGATTGGATTAGAGTGGAAAGAAGAAACCAAGGAATGGAACCGGAGCCTAGCGACGAGCTGAAACTTGAAGAAATTATGACTTCACGGGAGAACTCAGCAGAATCAAGTCCAATGCATGGTTTTGCCCCCGTTGACTTCGACTATCCTATGCAAGTTCCCATTAATATTAACATGAATGAGTTGGAAAAAATGATGCATAATTTATAGATTTTTCATTCATGTAAATTATAAATTTTGGATCATTTTGCAATCAATAAAATTCCCCAAATTCATTCACTCCTTAGTCCTTGCTTTTTATATTTTTTCATTTAACGATTTAAAATTTTAAATTGAATTTCTAGTTTTCTACTTTAAATTAAAAACTTACTTCTAATATGTTATTAATTTACTACCAAATATTATTAATTTATTATATTAAGTAGCATATGTTTTGTATATTTGTGTATATATCTTCTATAGAAGTGTATATTTAACGTTTACATGTGTATATGTTTTATAAATTAGTATATATCTATATATATTGTAATGTATATATAATGTAGTATAATTTATAAGTAGCAGTATATATACATTGAATGGTGCGTATACACGTGTATATATCTTCTATAGAAGTGTATGTTTAACGTATACATGTGTATATGTTTTATAAATTAGTATATAAGTATATCTATATATATTGTAATGTATATATAATGTAGTATATTTTATAAGTAGTAGTATATATACATTGAATGGTGCGTATACACGTGTATATATCTTCTATAGAAGTGTATATTTAACGTATACATGATTATATATTTTATAAATTGGATATCTTCTATAGAAGTGTATATATGTGTATATATCTTCTACAGATGTATATATTTAATGTATACAAGTGTATATGTTTTACAAATTAGTATATAACTATATATATATACATATTGTAGTATATATATATGTATATTGTAGTATATATTTTATTTAAAATAGTACATATATATTGAATGGTGTGTATATATGTGTATATATCTTCATATACAAGTGTATATGTCTTACAAATTAGTATATAACTATATATATATACATATTGTAGTATATATATATGTATATTGTAGTATATATTTTATTTAAAGTAGTACATATATATTGAATGGTGTGTATATATGTGTGCATATCTTCTCTAGACGTATATATTTAATGTATACAAGTGTATATGTTTTACAAATTAGTATATAACTATATATATATACATATTGTAGTATATATATATGTATATTGTAGTATATATTTTATTTGAAGTAGTACATATATTTTGAAAGGTGTGTATATATGTGTATATATCTTCTACAGATGTATATATTTAATGTATCCAAGTGTATATGTTTTACAAATAAGTATATAACTATATATATATACATATTGTAGTATATATATATGTATATTGTAGTATATATTTTATTTAAAATAGTACATATATATTGAATGGTGTGTATATATGTGTATATATCTTCTATAGACGTATATCTTTAACGTATACATGTGTATATATTCTATAAATTCGTATGTAACTATATATATATATATATATATGTATATTATTGTATATATATATGTATATTGTAGTATATATTTTATTTAAAGCAGTACATATATATTGAATGGTGCGTATATATGTGTATATATCTTCTAAAGTAGTATACATTTAACGTATACAAGTGTATATGTTTTATAAATTAGTATGTAAGAATATATATATATATATATATATATATAAGTATATACTTTATTTAAAGTAGTACATATATATTGAATGGTGCGTATATATGTATATATATCTTCTATAGACGTATATCTTTAATGTATACAAGTGTATATGTTTTATAAATTAGTATGTAACTATATATATATACATATTGTTGTATATATATATGTGTATATTGTAGTATATATTTTATTTAAAGTAGTACATATATATTGAATGGTGCATATATATGTGTATATATCTTCTAAAGTAGTATATATTTAACGTATACATGTGTATATGTTTTATAAATTAGTATATATATATATTTTGTAGTGTATATATATATATATATATATTATACTATTATAGCATATGTTTTATTTAAAGTAGTACGTATAGTCATATATAATTATATATTGAATGATACGTATTTATGGGTAATTGTTTATATATTTTTTTAAAAATATATATTGTATATTGGAGTGTATATAGTGTATATTGGAGTGTATATAGTGTATATTGGATTTTTTATTTATTTTTTAAACGGGTTTGACCGGGTTTTGGTGGGTTTGACCCGGTTGGGTTAAGTGGGCCGAGTTAGGGTGGGTTTTAACTTTTTTACTGTTTGGCCCGTCCTGGCCTGGCCCGGCCCAAATAGCGTCCAAACCGGCCCTCAACCCGGTTAAAAAGGAAGGGCCAATTCTGGGTTGGCCCGACCCGGCCCGTTTGATACCCGTAGCTTCAACAAACAGACAGCCTTCAATAAGACATCGACAAAACCAGAACATAAAAGTAACAACCATCATCGATAACCCACAACAATATCAACCTCAGCAACAACGACCTCACCAACGTCAACCCTTAACCCGAATTTTCTTTTTCCCTATTCACCGCGTGACACTTACGCGAGTTCGTAGGAGAACTGTCGAGCAGCTTCTAGAAATCTCCAGATGGCAGCTGAGTCATGGGTATCAAAGGATATTCCCAAATCTTTTTTGAATCCGTTAAATCCGTACCACGAAGGTACAGGTGCGTCCATTTTTTATTGGCTGCGGGAGAAGCCGTTGTCCTCAAGATTCGAATTTGGATTTTTCTTGGCAAAAAATCCAAAACCATTACGAGATTGAGGGGGAAACAGAAGGGGGAGGATTCGATTTTCAAATCCAAGTATATCCTCTCTTTCAAGTCCCACAGAGAAAAAATTCGTCTCCTATATAAAGGCCCTTGGGTCACTGTTTTAAAGGTTTTTTTTTTTTCTTATTCTTTTCCGGGGGAGGTTCGATTCTGGGGTATTCTAAAAAGGTTGAAAATTCTGGGATTAAAGGTTCTTGGGTGGGGAAACTTTTGGGTCCAAAAAGGATTCGAAGTTCTGTACTCGAAAACCTAGGGGGAAAAGTTCTTTCAGGGCAGCAGAACATTTCTTTGAGAAGGAAAAACAAGAAAGACCAGGGAGAGACAGTTAACTAGTCGAGTGTTCACGAAGGTATTGAGCTTTCCGGTGGTGGTGGAAGTCCGAAGTTAGCTCGTAGTACTGTTTTGCTACCCCGAAAGAGGTGAATATACTCTCGTCCCTTTTAGTTTATCATTTTCTGCTTTCATCTCTTTCTTCGTAGCCATAGTTGTTGGTCGTAATTGTGAATAAGGCAGGATTGTTCGCTGTAGATGGCTATGATGGCCCTGGGATTTGTTTGTGATATTGTTGCTTTAATTGTTTGCCCTTTTGCCTCAAAGTTCTGATTCTGTATTTATTTCTAAGAAAAAGAGAAGTTATGTTTGAATGTTACTTTGCCTGAGTATACCTTCATCCAAATTTTTTTTATTTTTCCCTTTCGTATGTTTGGAATTGTTTGTTGTAGAGGCATTGAAGGTCGTAGGTTTTGTTGCAATGATGATTCTCGTTTCAATCTCATTCTGTGTTATCTGTAAGCTGCTATCTGTAAGACGCTGAAGAATGTTGTTTTTCCTGTGCGTTTAAGCTTTGTTTTTCTCTACTGTGTATTTTGTTAAAGTGTGAGCTTTTAAACATATCCTCTTCCTTCGTCTTGCTCTACAAATGTAAATAACGCGTCGGTCAAAAATCGGTTGAGCCGAGCTCTATGCCGTGATTTGTTTAACTACTCGGGTTAAAAAAGTGCCTCTTGATGAAATTTCGTACAGCATATGCTTTTGATTGCCTGTTTAAAATGGCTAGTTCTATTTGCTGTTGATAATTTGATTTTGATTGGAAATCATTAGATAAATTATGTTAAATTCGGGCTCGACTGATTGTTTTGGTTTATATATATTGTCTTCTTCTGGTTTTATCTTTCCATTCAGTTTTGTCCATTCTTCAGTAAAGATCTTGATCATTTGCTCAAAAATGTTAAATCTGCTTTTTGATGTAGTATGACTTACTGAAATTTGCTGACTTTCCCCTTAGAAATTATACGTTGTAACTGTGTTGGTTGTCTCAAAGTGCTTTTTTTTAGAACCTATGAGAATGTTCTGAAGGTTGTGACCCTTTTGGTGAGTGAAAGTTTTCTTGTGAAACCGTCAAAGAAAAAAGGACGGACTAAGCAAGTCTCATTAGTAGGTTGTGTATTTTTACCTTTGTTCTTTAATTTTAGGATTTTGTACACTTCAATTTGATTTATTTTATTTCTCTACGTGTCACATTCAAGCTTATCCCTTTATTTCTAAACAAAGTCATCCAGGTGTGTGTGAACTTTGCATAACATGATTTCTTGAACTATGTTCCGCCTTGAAAAGCTAAATTTTCTTTCCAATTCTCTTACTCTACTTGGACTATTACATATGCACAAAGGCTTGATCTGTAGCTCTCTTTGATAATTCCCTTTCTTTAGAGTTAGCCTCTACTTTCTTCTTGGTTACGTGGGTTAATGCTTGTGTTGTGCTAAAAGACTTGTTTTCTTGTTATCATATTTGCATCGCCTCTTTACTTTCGAAATCTTATGTCATTTGTTCTTGCACTAATTCTGTGAATATAGTCTTTTCCTTTTATCCTTATTCATCCTTAGCCCAAACATGAGGCATAAAACATGGAAATGCATGTCCTTGTTTTGTTTTTCATTTGTCGGTTCTCATTTTTATCATATGTAAATGTGTATGTGCATCATTATCATGCAAAATTTGGTCCTTGATGTGTCTTTTATTTTGAGGTATGTTTGTTTCGAATGGGCATTAATCCCTTTATTCTTTTCTTTGCATGAACTCGCTCGGGAGTTCAATTGGGCTCTTTTCCTTGCATTACGCAACGGGCCATTAAGGCCCATCCTTTAGAAGACTTTGAAAACCGGTTACATGGCGTATGGATACGAGGAATCGAAAGAAGAATGGGTTAAAGTTCCATCTTTGAAGCGGCAAAGGGGACTTGAAAATCTCGTTATTTCTTCTTTATTGATTTATTTATCCATTATTTATTTATTTACTTATTTATATTTTTGTTTATTTAGTGACTTATTTATTTATTCATTTGGGCCTCGAAGCCAAAGTTGTAAATTTAATACAGGTGGAGCGAGACTCGAGCCGAAAAGGGCTCGAAAACATAGAATTAGAACAGGTGAAAGATGGGTCAAAAACCCAACTAGATTAGGACAGGGTCGACGGTTTGGGCTTAAAAGCCTAAATCACTACTTCTCCCCTTTCCTTTTTTTCTATTTGCTTACTTGTTTTACGTGTGGTTTGTGAACCTAGTGAAATCCTTAGTCAAGTCGCTAAAAAACTGATTTTGCATAAACACCAAAATATTCCTAAAATCGCTTTTCTTTTCAAAAAATAAACTTTTTCAAAGTTAATCAAAAGACGATTTTCAAACAATTCGGTAACCGCAAGTTAGCTAAAGAGAGAAGCTTGAATGTGACACCTAAAACATCCGCTAAAGGGATAAGCATGAATGTTACACACTCCGCTAGGGATTTTCAATCGTCTGAAGGTCTTGCTTTTCTGTAAATGCTACTATTAACACTAGCTAGCCTCGATAGCCCGCACTCTACAACTCTCGCTCTCATGAGTGCAAACATCCACACTCCTTAATTATCTCAAAAGGGGGTATCAGTATATACATGAATTCAAACTTCTCTCATTAATCCCTAATACAAAGGCACTATATTATTTTCTAGGACATCCCCTTAAGGGACACTAATCGTAATTTCTTCTAACTCACAAAGTCATCAGCTTACGACTAATATTTTCGTGTGCATAGTCAGCCACACTTCTAAACACTTAACACTCCATCTTTAATTTCCTTAGGATACTATCATTACACCTCAAATTACATAACCAACAACTTAACAAAATCAGTAAAACTATACCAAAGGCGCATATTTCTTACCTATATTTCTTGATTTCAACTATAACGAAAACCATACAAAAACCCCTGAGTATTCCTCAGATGCCTCCATACTGCAAATTTCAAAAAAACAGACTAGGTACACCAAATACTTATACGCATAAAACTTTATCTAACAATCTGCTACCTAGGGTTCAACTTATCCTCATATGCCCATGTTCTTAACCACTTAATGATTCAACAACAAATCATCATTTTAACACTAGTCCTCATGTACACATATTCCCTCCATGACATCACTATTATAGCTCAAAATTCACTTCATACCTTCTCACATGAAGTACTAGTTTACATCTATTAAGGAAAAGAAGATCAAGGGGGTAAAGTCACATAAGAAACATGGTCAACCTTAATCTTATATCATATCCCATACAATCTTATCTACTTATATGGATTCCTCACATCACACTAACTTATCAAGCGGACATTTAGACTACCTTCAAATTCCACAAACAACCATGAGTCTATAATTATAACTTACTGGCTAATCTAGCCATTTTCATGCTTCAAGCAAACAACAATTCACCGTCATTACCAACTCAATCTCATGCAATAAGATTCAGCTATGCATATATTCAATAAATTTCCCTTACCACTTGTCTTGCCATTATGCCTCTAAACCCCCAGTTCCAGCCAACACAAGAACAACAAGAACAACAACAAGTTGCTAGTAAATCGAAATAGGCTTCACACGGCTTCACTAGACTTTAATTTTTGTGTTTTGAAGCAAAAAATGAAATGAATAACAAAGCAACTATGCTAGTGAATCGAAAGATCCCCACACGGCTTCATTAGACATTTTGTTTTCAATAACACAGTGATATCAAGATTACAAGAGATAGAAACTTGACACACAATAGTCAATGACCCAATAATACACATCTTACTCTTGTCTTAACTGAACGCCTCTTAAGAACGAGGACACAATTTTAAACTTGGGGGACTTATGACACATCAGGGAGCTCCTCTCAAGCCCTTTATGTGAATTCTGAAATTTTTGTTAGTAAATCTGAGAGCATTATCTGAGAACACCATAGTAAGGAAAAGAATTGGGATGACTATAACTTTTGTATGGGCGACATCATAGCACGAATTAGAGTATAAAAGAGGAACATTCTGACTCTATTGCACAAACTAGAACATGAAGAAAGAGAGACATTCCTAAACGCCTTGTAGCCTCCTGCTTATAAGTGTGACGCGCTACACACCCATAAACAAGACTCTACCCGACGTGATTTTGCAGATACCCTGGGACCATGAACCGTGCTCTGATACCAAGTTTGTCACGACCCAAACTAGGGCCTGGCCGTGACGGACATCCCGAACCAGGGAGGCCCGGAACGCCCTTCTCTATCTGGTAATCTCGCACAACATTCATATAAAAAAAATGTGGAATTACACATCAAACACGGAAACATGGTCATACTCTGAAATTAGTTTAACAATGAAGGAAAACTCCAATAATATCTAAACATCATCAGACTCAGTCTGCAAAACCTCTACTACATGAAAATCTGACAACGGTCTAAAGCTGGGACTAGGCCCCCAGTAGAACAAAACTAAAATAAGTGCCATAATCTGAAAAGACAGGCCTTCTAGAATAGATAAGGCTCACCACTGCACAATCTGATCACCTGTCGGAATTATCTACTGCTTATCTGGACCCCTAGACTAAACCTCAGAACCTGGAGGGAGGGGTGGTCAATACAGATGTATTGGTACACAGAGCAAATCCAAAATAATCATTTATAATCAACATATATGAGAGCAGTTTAAAACAATTCATAAACATGTCATACAGTAAGAAATCACATGGGCATTTTAAAAGACAATGAAAATCATCATGACTCTGAGAAATCTGTATTACATCTGCGTTAGGTGGTATACCCTACAACTCTAAAAAAAATTCCATGGGCTATATGGAAACTTCCATTAACTCGACAGCAAAGCTCCCAACCCAAGTGTGCCGCAAGGGTCGGAGTCTCTGACTCTACTACGCCACACGACCGTCGCCAGCATACAATAATAATCTACTCGTATCGACAAATACGGTTTCAGGCTGAGAGTTGCTTGAACTCGCGCCTTCTTAGGGTAATCACCTAACCCTCTTTAAGCCCCTTTTTAAAACTCTATCAAAACATGCACTCTCTGAAAACATGCTCTGAAAACATACTCTGAAAACATGCTCTGAAAACACTCTGAAAACATAATCTGTTATGGCATAAATAAATATGGTATCGTCATACCATTGACTTGCAAGTCACATCTCGGAGCCATAATTAGTCTACCATAAATCTCTGTTTTCAAAACACAAGTTTTGGAACCACCATTTCAATAATTCAATTCAAGAAACTCTTTCTCAAACCTCATGTAAAACACATGCAAGGAATTCATCTTTGTCAAGCATCTCAATAGTACAGTTCAAGGTGATCATGCCAAAGTTCTCAATTCACATGCAATTCTTTCTTTTAAACACAAGAACACGTATATATCAAGAACCACCCTCTCAACAATTTCAATTCATGATCAAATGCAATAATATTGCGAAAACATCTTTCAAATCACAAAACCATAATCTTTAATTCGATACACGGGAGGGAGTTCATAATTTATTCTCTCAAACAATCTTAAATCTCAAATTTCATACATATACATATATATGTAAATCAATTTAGGGGATAGGACCACAAGGTCAAAATAATAACAACATTGAAACTTTCGAAATACATAATCAATAATATAGTTCTCAAAACCCCCATAAAATACCTGCATCAAAACCTTAAAATCATGCTCTAAAGGTTTTAAGCCCATGTAGTTTTTAGGATAAACCCCACGTACCTCTATTTCAACAACTAACGGATGTTTATTGAAGCCTACGGTCTGGGGATTCCGAATCTCCAATCAATTTTTGAAACTCACGGTTGAATCTTGAGTTATCTGGGTTTTTAGTTTGAAACCCTAAGGTGTTCTTGACAGAAAATTGAGTAAAGGAGCAATTTTTATGCTTCTAGGGACGGAATTATATGTTATAGATGGATTAGGGTGAGGGGGATGACCAAAATGCCCCTAGACCCATAAAAAAACTGAATTCGTGTCTGAAACAGTGTCGTGACGCGATCTCGATGCGTCGCATCACTATCACGTCGGCTTACTACCTCACACGGAAAATATCATAACGTTTTGCTCGGTTATTGGATTTTTGTGAAATTGGTATCGTTGGAAAGCTAATTCAAAGATATTTCATTTCATATATAGTAGGACACCCAGTTCGTCATATATAATGAGTTATGATCGATTGAAGTTGACCCAAGTTTCAACATTCACTAAAACTTGAACGATAGGAAAGCTTTCAACCCGTTTTTGAGTTTAGGGACTTCTATGATCTCAATTCATGCTCAAATAGATTCACACACTAATAATTGATTACACACTAAATTTGCATAGGATTCATGAATTTTGCAACCTCTATGTGAAGGAATAACGGTTTACGTTCTAGCACGAAATGTGGGGTGTTACATTATCTCCCCCTTGGGATGATTTGTCCCCGAATGATAGGTAGGGACCTTTTGAAACTCTAGAAGTGTAGAATAAGGAACGTAGTCTCATATTGAACATTTTTCCTCGACAAAATATACAATGCCAGCAAACAAGACTCATGATAACCCCTAGCGGAACGCGTAAGCACGAAACATGAGATAATCAGACATTACATAGGGATGATCTTGCACATGAGCTCTATGCATCATACTTTCACAACATAAGGCAGGGATTTATTTGATGATCATAGGCCTGATTTATATTGGTACTAATAATGGAAGAAGGTTTTGCGGATGATGGGGATAGAATCATTCTCCATCTCTCATGATACTACGAAATAGATATTACACTTAGAAACACTATTCATCTATGCCCAAACAACAAACAACACACTTCATCATTTCCAACTTACAATTCTCCCATCACACATCTAACCACAAGAGTTTGAGTCCTAATGCAAAGAGCTTTTTATGTTGAAACCTAACTCGGAGTAACAAGATGGTAACTTAAGCTATAGGAACCTGTACCATACACCCTTTTAAGAATATTTCTTCACCTTATCAATATCACCAAGCACCCTCACAAACATTTTTTGCCGCATTCCTCCTTCTTAGCTATTTCACACAACAAAAGTTCATCTCCTTCTTTTTCCTTCCACCTATAACCTTAGCTCGAGAATCACATCAAATTTTTTTCCCTCAAGAACATCTACTTCCCTTCCCAACACATTACAACGCTTCTGCAACCACCATTATACTATCATACAGAGGGTCATTAAGGGACCCGAGCATAAATTTCAAAGATAGAAATAACACCATTAAACCATAACTTCTACTCATTGCACTGATCAAGAAAGGACATGAAGTGAAGATATGATAGAATAAACACAAGGTGCTCCATATAACAAGTCTCTGGATTATAAGTAAAGAGTCATTCGAAAGACACCATACAACATGAATTCTTAGGATAGAGCACAGTGAGAAATATCGGTGCATATATCAAGGCAAAATGAGGGAAAGAGACTGGACTACCCTCCTGGACTCGGAAAAATCAGATGAACTGGGCATCTAATTCGATTGGAGACGCGACGCATCAAGATCGAGTCGAGACACTAGTTTGGCCAATGCGATTACCGACGTGGCGCGCCGATATCGTGTTGAGCCACTGGTTTGCTTACTCAAACGCATATCAAACGTTGTCCGAAAAATCTGAAATTTTCCCCAAACAACCCCTTTACACTCTTGAGTATGAATCAACACAAAAACTTACGCCCCGGGGTCGAGAAGATCCATTTAAAAATCATGAAAGTTAAGAGCTCATAAATATGACTAAATCTTTTAACCATTAGAAAAGTTTTCAGGTTGCAAGCTCTCCATTCGTGCCACTAAGAGTGGTATTGAGTCGATAATTCTACGGAGTGTTACATCACAACTAAGACAAAAATTTCCGCTTGAAGCGATTTCTCCTCATTTAAGGAACTGAGATTTTTTCCATGAGTTTGCACAAACTTCATCACTTTGGCTAAACCCGACATAGGATGAATCGGTGACATATAGAATCATATTTCCTTAAGACCAAGCATGCTGAGAGACATAGATTTTCATGGATCATGAACAGCATAACATATGGCTTGAATACCTGAAAGACTGGATTACTGAGAGACTTAATTGATTCTAGTTTGGAGGTCATATCATAGACATACGTCCATAGGAAACTAATCATAGGCACAGGCATAACTTAAACAGATGAAGTAAGACATTAGCGGAATAATCTCTGAAATGGAAGTAGGAGGAGTATGCTTGAGTAAGAATAGATTTATTATGACTTCTCCCCGCAACTTGTCAAATTGAAAAAAAAAATTAGGGAACTTAATTCCCCATCTCCCCCTTAGATAAAAGTCACAATCCTAGACTTACGGACATATCCCCACATCAAAGTCTATAGCCACAAATCTCAACATAAAAGAGACATCACCACACACTTAAACTCTAAACTCCCCCTAAAGAACTTTACTCTGAAGGTCTTGCTTTTCTGTAAATGCTACTATTAACATTAGCTAGCTTCGATAGCCAGCACTCTACAACTCTCGATCTCATGAGTGCAAACATCCACACTCCTTAATTATCTCAAAAGGGGGTATCAATATATACATGAATTCAAACTTCTCTCATTAATCCCTAATACGAAGGCACTATATTATTTTCTAGGACATCCCCTTAAGGGACACTAATCGTAATTTCTTCAAACTCACAGAGTCATCAGCTTATGACTAATATTTTCGTGTGCATAGACAGCCACACTTCTAAACACTTAACACTCCATCTTTAATTTCCTTAGGATACTATCATTACACCTCAAATTACATAACCAACAACTTAACAAAATTAGTAAAACTATACCAAAGGCACATATTTCTTACCTATATTTCCTGAATTCAACTATAACGAAAACCATACAAAAACCCCTGAGTATTCCTCAGACGCCTCCATACTACAAATTTAAAAAAAAAACAGACTAGGTACACCAAATACTAATACGCATAAAACTTTATCGAACAACCTGCTACCTGGGGTTTAACTTATCCCCATATGCCCATGTTCTTAACCAATTAATGATTCAACCACAATTCATCATTTTAACACTAGTCCTCATGTACACATATCCCCCCCATGACATCACTATTATAGCTCAAAATCCACTTCATACCTTCTCACATGAAGTACTAGTTTACATCTATTAAAGAAAAGAAGATCAAGAGGGTAAAGTCACATAATAAACATGGTCAACCTTAATCTTACATCATATCCCATACAATCTTATTTACTTATACGGCTTCCTCACATCACACTTACTTACTCAAGCGCACATTTAGACTACCTTCAAATTCCACAAACAAGCATGAGTCTATAATTATAACTTACTGGCTAATCTATCCATTTTCATGCTTCAAGCAAACAACAATTCACCGTCATTACCAACTCAATCTCATGCAATAAGATTCGTCTATACATATATTCAATAAATTTCCCTTACCACTTTTCTTGCCATTATGCCTCTAAACCCCCAGTTCGAGCCAACACAAGAACAACAAGAAGAACAACAAGTTGCTAGTAAATCGAAATAGGCCTCACACGGCTTCACTAGACTTTATTTTTTGTGTTTTGAAGAAGAAAATGAAATGAATAATAAAGCAACTATGCTAGTGAATCAAAAGATCCCCACACGGCTTCACTAGACTTTTTATTTTCAATAACACAGTGATATCAAGATTACAAGAGATAGAACCTTGACACACAATATTCAATGACCCAATAATACACATCTTACTCTTGTCTTAACTGAACGCCTCTTAAGAATGAGGACACAATTTTAAACTTGGGGGACTTATGACACATCAGAGAGCTCCTCTCAAGCCCTTTGTGTGAATTCTAAAGTTTCTATTAGTAAATCTTAGAGCATTATCTGAGAACACCATAGTAAGGAAAAGAATTGGGATGACTATTACATTCATATGGGCGACACCATAGCACGAATTAGAGTATGAAAGAGGAACATTCTGACTCTATTGCATGAACTAGAACATTAAGAAAGAGAGACATTCCTAAACGCCTTGTAGCCTCCTGCTTATAAGTGTGACGCGCTACACACCCATAAACAAGACTCTACCCGACGCGATTTTGCAGACACCCTAGGACCATGAACCGTGCTCTGATACCAAGTTTGTCACAACCCAAACTAGGTCCTGTCGTGATGGACATCCCAAACCAGGAAGGCCCGGAACGCCCTTCTCTATCTGGTAATCTTTTACAACATTCATATAAAAAAAATGTGGAATTATACATCGAACATGGAAACATGGTCATACTTTGAAATTAGTTTAACAATGAAGGATAACTCCAATAATATCTAAACATTATCTGACTCGGTCTGCGAAACCTCTACTACATGAAAATCTGACAACGGTCTAAAGCTGGGACAAGGCCCCCAGTAGACCAAAACTGAAATAAGTGTCATAATCTGAAAAGACAGGCCTTCTGGAATAGAGAAGGCTCACCACTGCACAATCTGATCACCTGTTGAAATTATCTACTACTTATCTGGACCCCTAGACTGAACCTCAGAACCTGGAGAGAGGAGAGGGGGTCAATACAGATGTACTGGTACGCAGAGCAAATCCAAAATGATCATTTATAATCAACATATATGAGAGCAGTTTAAAACAGTTCATAAACATGTCATATAGTAAGAAATCACATGGGCATTTTAAAAGACTCTGTGAAAATCATCATGACGCTGAGAAATATGTATTACATCTACGTTAGATGGTATACCCTACAACTCTGAAAAAAATTCCATGGGCTATATGGAAACTGCCATTAACTCGACAGCGAAGCCCCCAACCCAAGTGTGCCACAAGGGTTGGAGTCTCTGACTCTACTATGCCACACGGCTGTCGTCAGCGTACAGTAATAATCTACCCATATCGGCAAATACGGTTTCAGGCTGAGAGTTGCTTGAACTCGCGCCTTTTTTGGGTAATCACCTAACCCTCTTTAAGCCCCTTTTTAAAACTGTATCAAAACATGCAGTCTCTGAAAACATGCTCTGAAAACATACTCTGAAAATATTACCTGTTATGGCATAAATACATATGGTATCGTCATACCATTGACTAGCAAGTCGGATCTCTGAGCCATAATTAGTCTGTCATAAATCTCTTTTTTCAAAACACAAGTTTTGGGACCACCATTTAAATAATTCAATTCAAGAAACTCTTTCTCAAACCTCATGTAAAACACATGCAAGGAATTCATCTTTGTCAAGCATCTCAATAGTACAGTTCAAGGTGATCATGCCAAAGTTCTCAATTCACATGCAATTCTTTCTTTTAAACACAAGAACACGTGTATATCAAGAACCACCCTCTCAACAATTTCAATTCATGATCAAATGCAATAATATTGCGAAAACATCTTTCAAATCACAAAACCATAATCTTTAATTTGATACACGAGAGGGAGTTAATAATTTATGCTCTCAAACAATCTAGACCCATAAAAAACTGAATTCATGACTGAAACAGTGTCGCGACGCGATCTCGATGCATCGCATCGCTATCGCATTGGCATACTGCCTCACATGGAAAATCTCATAACATTTTTCTCGATTATCAAATTTTTACGAAATTAGTATCGTTGGAAAGCTAATTCAAAGACCTTTCATTTGATATATAGTAGGCCACCTAGTTCATCATATATAATGAGTTATGATTGATTGAAGTTGACCCAAGTTTTAACGTTCACTAAAGCTTGAACGATAGGAAAGCTTTCAACCCGTCTTTGAGTTTAGGGACTTCTATGATCTCAATTCATGCTCAACTAGATTCACACACTACATAATTGATTACACACTAAATTTGCATAGGATTCATGAATTTTGCAACCTCTATGTGAAGGAATAGTGGTTTACGTTCTAGCCCAAAATGCGGGGTGTTACAACAAATTATTCTTTCGCTTGACGTAATGCTTAAACTAGTATATCAATATTTCACCAGTATTTGCAAACCAAATGTGTGACTGCTTAACTTCTTTGTTGTCGCTGCGTATAACAATGCTATATCAAGTGGGGTCTGGTTTTGTTTGTTAAATGATATCTTCTTTGCTCTAGGATGGTGTACTAATTCAGGCATTTTGACATCTCCAGAGGCAGCAAGCAAATGGAGCGGAGTGTTGCCTTCACTATCTGGCTCATCAACAAGGCTGTCGCACATATGAGAGTTTAATAAGAACCGGACTACAATGTCTTGATTGTTCAATACGACAACATGAAGAGCATTTTGATTGTTGATGTCAAGCATATCGTAACAATCAGAGCAGTGATTTAATAGCTTATTGTCATGACCCGAACTAAGGCCTGGCCGTGATGGACATCTCAAACCATGAAGGCCCGGATGTCCTACTCTATCTGGTAGTCATGAATAACATTCATATAATAAAAGAAAATGTGAAATTTACGATCTAATATGGAAACATGGTCATACTCTGGATTAAGTTTAACATTAAGGAATGAAATCCGAAAATCATTAACAACATCTGGAACAGTCTGCAAAATCTCTACTACATGAAAATCTGACAACTATCTGAAAACTGGGACAAGGCCCCCAGTAGACCAAAACTATAATAGATGAAATAATCTGAAAGGAGAGGCCTTCTGGAATAGAGAAGGCTCACCACTGCACAATCTGATCTGCTATTTGAATTATGTACTGCTTATCGGGACCACTACATGGGATTAACACCATTAGAGCATGATTTTAAGATTTTTATGCATGAATTTCAAAGGGGTTTTGGAATCTATGTTCTAAATTACGTACTCTGAATGTTTTAATATTACTATTGCTTTGACTTTGTGGTACTATACCCTAAATTGATTTACATGTATACGTATATGTAAGGAATTTGAGATTAAGATCGTTGAGAGCATAAATTATGAACTCCCTCTTGTGTATTGAATTAAAGATTATGGTTTTGTGATTTGAAAGATGTTTTTGCAATATTATAGCATTTGAGCATGATTTGAAATTGTTGAGAGGGTGTTCTTGATATAAATGTGTTCTTGTGTTTAAGAGAAAGAGTTGCATGTGAATTGAGAACTTTGACATGAACACCTTGTACTATTGAAATTCTTGACAAAGATGAGTTCCTTGTATGTGTTTACATGAGGTTGAGAAAGAGTTTCTTTGAATTGAATTATTGAAATGGTGGTCCCAAAACTTGTGTTTTGAAAACAGAGATTTATGATAGACTAATAATGGCTCAGAGATGTGACTTCCAAGTCAATGGTATGACAATACCATATGTAATTATACCATAACAGATTATGTTTTCAAAGTATGTTTTCAGAGTATGTTTTCAGAGCATGTTTTCAGAGTATGTTTTCAGAGACTCCATGTTTTGATAGAGTTTTAAAAAGGGGCTTAAAGAGGGTTAGGTGGTTACCCGAAGAAGGCGCGAGTTCAAGCAACTCTTATCCTGAAACCGTATTTGCCGATACGGGTAGATTATTATTGTACGCTGGCGACGATCGTGTGGCGTAGTAAATTTCAGAGACTCCGACCCATGCAGCACACTTGGGTTGGGGGCTTCGCTGCCGAGTTAATGGAAGTTTCCATATAACCCATGGAATTTCAAAATTGTAGGGTATACCACCTAACGCAGAAGTAACACAGATTTCTCAGAGTTGTGATGATATTTTACAGAATCTTTTAAAATGGCCATATGAATTCTTACTATATTATACGTTTGTGAAACTGTTTTACATTGGTCTCATATATGTTGAATATAAATTATTATTTTGGATTTGCTCTGCGTACCAGTACAATTGTATTGACCCCCCCTCCTTTCAGGTTCTGAGGCTCAGTCTAGGGGTCCAGATAAGCAGTAGATAATTCAGATAGCTGATTATATTGTGCAGTGGTGAGCCTTCTCTATTCCAGAAGGCCTGTCTTTTCAGATTATGTCACTTATTTCAATTTTGGTCTACTGGGGGCCTTGTCCCAGTTTCAGACAGTTGTCAGATTTTCATGTAGTAGAGATTTCACAGACTGAGTTAGATGTTATTTAGATGTAGTTGAATTACAGTTTCCATGCTTATGTTGAATTCAGAATTGACCATGTTTCCATAGTAGATTATGTTTCCGTATTTTCTTTATTTATATGAATCTTATGCATGATTACCAGATTGAGAAGGGTGTTCCGGCCTTCATGGTTTAAGATGTCCATCACGTCCAGGACCTAGTTTGGGTTGTGGAAAACTTGGTATCAAAGCACGGTTCATGGTCCTAGGGTGTCTGTGAAATCGCGTCGGGTAGAGTCTTGTTTATAGGTGTGTAGCGCACCACACTTATAAGCAGGAGGCTACTAGGCGTTTAGGAATGTTTCTCTTCTTTGTGATTTAGTTCATGCTTTAGAGTCTAATCTGTCCCCTAATCAATGACCTCTTGCTTTTTAGAAAACCAGCTATGCCTCCTCATCGCACCAACGTTAATGCTCAGGATGATGAAGTCCGTCCCACCCATGGGATGCGGACCCGTAACAGAGCTCATACCCCAAAACCTGTTCCTTCTCTAGGAGTACCTCCTATACCGACCAGTCCTCCCAGAGATCCTCAAACGGGGGCCAATCGCACTCAGCCTCGTGAAGAAGAGGTGTGTAATGCTGAATTCAGACATTCTATTCACATACTTGCACAACTGGTAGCCGCACAGACTCAGAGGTCGGAGGATATTGAGTCTGCGTCTTTTACTTCTGAAGTTATTAGAGTGGGCCAGTTCATGAGAATGAATCTGCCCAAGTTCTCTGGCGCTAAGGTAAAAGAGGACCCGCAGGAGTTCGTAGATAAAATGGAGAATATTTTCAAAGTAATGCATGTTGATCAGGTGGAAGGTGTTGAGCTAGTAGCATACCAGCTAAAGGATGTAGCGAACCAATGGTACAACGAGTTGGAAGATGCAAAGGGTGACAGTGCGGAGCCCAAAGTTTGGGACGAGTTCGTGGAAGATTTTCTTGACCAATTCTTTCGTCTGGAGCTGAGGGAAGCTAAAGTAGAGGAGTTCATAACCCTTAAGCAGGGTAAGATGAGTGTTCAGGAGTATACTTTAAAGTTTAATCAGCTGGCCCGTTATGCTCCTGAGATAACGAGTAGTATGAGGGCCCTAATGAGGAGGTTTTCTTTCGGCCTTTCAGATGATCTGGAGCTTGAGTGTCAGAGAGCTATGCTGAACATGGATATGGACTTTGCTAGGCTTTCAGTCCACATGCAGCAAGTTGAGAAGAAAAATAAGAAGATAGCCAAATCTAGGGAAAGGGACAGGCAGGCAAAGAGGGCTAGAGCGACAGACCAGAGTCATAGTCAGCAGCAGAGCGGTAATTGGGGTAGTAAATGGTAAAAGAAAAGAAATTGGGGTAATGCACAATCGGCAGTTAGTTCTCCAGTGTCCAGACCCGCAGCTGAGCAGCGCACCCAGAATTTTCAGTTGATTCAGGGGCCTAGGATGCAGGGTATGCATTCGCAGGGAAGTGTAGCTCAAAACTCTCGATCCTATCTGCGTTGTGGGAGATGTGGGAGAAATCATCCAGGGAGATGTCAGTTTGGGGCTTTGGTGTGTTATTCATGCGTCCAGCCGGGCCATATCTAGAGAGATTTTACGGTAGCAAAGAGTAATGTTGGGGGAGCCAAGACGCAGGCGAATTATTCTGCACCACCACCTCAAAGGGGTTCCACTTCAGCCGCCAAAAATGGCCATAACCGGTTGTACGCTTTGACCAATCGCCAGGAGGAAGAGGCCTCGCCAGATATAGTTACCGGTATGTTGCAAATATTTTCTCATGGTGTTTATGTATTACTTGACCTTGGGTATACCCTATCCTATGTGACCCCTTATGTGGCTGTTGGTTACGGGTTTGAGCCCGATGTGATTCCTGAATCCTTTTTTGTTTTCACCCCGGTGAGGGATTCTGTTGTTTCTAGGAGGGTGTATAGGGGTTGTGTTATGACTGTTTGTAGCCGGGATACGATGGCAGATCTCATAGATCTTGATATGGTTGACTTTGATGCTATCTTAGGGATGGAATGGCTCCATTCATGTTATGCCACACTGAATTGTAGGACCCAAGAAGTCACTTTCTCTTTTCCGAACAAACCAATTATAAAATGGGAGGGCCATTCTTTAGCACCCAAAGGGAATTTTATATCTTATCTCAGTGCCCGTAAACTTATTTCCAAGGGTTGCTTGCACCATTTTATTCGGGTTAAGGATTCTAATATCGAAAGTCTTCCTCTTCAGTCTGTCCCAGTAGTAAATGAATTCCCAAAAGTTTTTCCAGGTGATCTCCCAGGAATTCCACCTGATAGGGATATAGATTTTGGCATTGATGTGTTTCCAGATACCCTTTCTATTTCTATTCCTCCATATAGAATGTCCCCAACAGAGTTGAGAGAATTGAAAGAACAACTAGCATATCTTCTAGATAAGGGTTTTATCCATCCTAGTGTTTCTCTATGGGGCGCACCTGTGCTTTTCGTGCGAAACAAAGATGGTTCCCTGCATATGTGCATAGATTGCCGCTAGTTGAATAAGGTCACAGTTAAAAATAAATATCCTCTTCCTAGAATCGATGAACTTTTTGACCAGCTTCAAGGCGCTAAATGTTTTTCAAAGATAGTCCTTCGTTCGGGATTCCATCAGTTGAAAGTTTGAGAGTCTGACGTTCCCAAAACAGCTTTTCGAACCAGATATGGCCATTATGAATTCCTAGTCATGTCCTTCGGATTGACTAACGCTCCTTCAGCTTTCATGGACCTAATGAATAGGGTCTTACGTCAGTTTCTAGACCTGCTTGTCATAGTTTTTGTTGATGACATTTTGGTTTACTACAAAAGTGAGGAGGGCCATGCAAATCACCTCCGCACTATCCTTCAGACCCTCAAAGATCATAAGTTGTATGCGAAATTATCCAAGTGTGAATTTTTTCTGAATGTTATTTCTTTCTTGGGGTACATTGTGTCTAGTGAGGGGATCCGGGTTGATCCCCAAAAAGTTGAGGTAGTGAGAAAATGGCCCAGACCCACGACTCCAACCGACATTCTGAGATTTTTAGGTTTGGCGGGTTATTACAGAAGGTTCGTAGAGAGTTTCTCCTTCATAGATGCACCACTTACTAAGTTAACTTAGAAGAAGGTTAAATTTGTGTGGTCTAACTCATGTGAGAATAATTTTGAGAAATTGAAAGATAAATTGACTACAACACCTGTTCTGACCCTTCTAGAAGGCATAGAGGGTTTTGTTGTGTATTGTGATGCGTCTCGAGTGGGATTTGGTTGTGTACTTATGCAGCATGGTAAGGTGGTAGCTTATGCATCTCGACATTTGAAGGTGCATGAGCGCAATTACCCTACCCATGATTTGGAGTTAGCGGCAGTGGTGTTTGCGCTTAGAATTTGGCGGCACTATCTTTATGGGGTGCATATTGATATTTTCATTGACCATAAGAGTTTGCAATATATTTTCTCGTAGAAAGAACTAAACCTCAGGCAGAGACGTTGGATGGAGCTTTTTAAAGACTATGACATGAGCCTTCACTATCATCCGGGTAAGGCAAATGTTATAGCCAATGCTCTCGGCAGATTGTCTACGGGCAGTCTTTCTCATGTTGAGGAAGGGAAGAGATAAATGGTGAAAGACATTCACCGACTTGAAAACCTTGGAGTGAGACTCTTAGATTCCAAAGACGGAGGGGTGGTCGTGCATGAGATAGCTAGATCATCCTTTTGTGCAGAAGTTAAAGAAAAGCAGGTTGAAGATCCCATTTTGATGCAAATTAAGAATGATGTGGTCCAACAGAAGGTGATGTTGTTTGAGATTGGTGGTGATGGTATCCTGAGATACCAGGGTAGATTGTGTATGCCTGATGTTGATGTCTTGCGGGAGCGAATTCTTGATGAAGCTCACACTTTGAGGTATGTTGTTCAACCAGGCTCTACTAAGATGTACCATGACCTGAAATCTCTGTATTGGTGGTATAATATAAAGCGTGATGTGGCTAACTTTGTGTCCAAGTGTTTGAATTACCAACAAGTTAAAGTAGAGCACATGAGGCCAGGTGGTTCTTCCCAAGAGATAGCTTTACCCTTGTGGAAATGGGAGATGATTAATATGGACTTTATTACAAGACTTCTGAGGTCCCGAAACCAGTTTGATTCTATTTGGGTAATTGTAGATAGGCTGACCAAGTTAGCCCACTTTCTGCCTTTCAGGACTAACTATTCGGGAGAGGAATATGCTAAGCTGTTCATTGCAAAATAGTTCATTTTCATAGGGCACCTGTGTCTATCATATCCGATCGAGGTGCGCAGTTTTCTTCTCAGTTTTGGAAATCCTTTCAGATAGGTTTAGGTACCCAAGTGAACCTAAGCACTGCTTTCCACCCTCAGACTGATGGGCAGGCTGAGCGCAACATTCAGACCCTTGAGGATATGTTGAGGGCCTGCGTGATTGATTTTAAGGGTAGTTGGGTAGAGCACTTGCCATTGATCGAGTTCGCATATAATAACAGTTTCCATTCTAGTATTAAGATGGCACCATTTGAGGCATTGTATGGGAGAAGATGTAGGTCCCCGATAGGATGGTATGAAGTAGGTGAAATGCACATGTTTGAGCCTGATCTTGTTCATTTAGCTGTGAAGGTCATTAAAGAACGACTTAAGACGAATCAGAGTCATCAGAAATCATACGCTGATGTTAGGAGAAGAGATTTAGAGTTTGAGGTTGGTGATTGGGTATTTCTAAAAGTTTCTCCTATGAAGGGAGTCAAGCGATTCAGGAAGAAAGGTAAGTTGAGTCCTCTCTATATGATACCTTATCAGATCTTGAGGAGGATAGGTGCAGTTGCGTATGAGTTAGAATTTCCTTCCAGTTTGGGTTTTGTCCATCCGGTATTTCATATATCTATGTTGAAGAAGTTTATTGGAGACCATTCTTGCCACGACCCGAACTAGGGCCTGGCCGTGATGGACATCCCAAACCATGAAGGCCCGGAACATCCTTCTCTATCTGTTAATCATGTACAACATTCATATAATAAAAGAAGATGCGGAAACATAATCTTCTACGGAAACATGGTCAATTCTGAATTCAACATAAGTATGGGAACTGTAAATCAACTATATCTAAATAACATTTGACTCAGTCTGTGAAATCTCTACTAAATGTAAATCTGAGAACCGTATGAAACTTGGACAAGGCCCCCAGTAGACCCAAAACAGTAATAAGTGACATCATTTAAAGAGAAAAGCCTTCTGGAATAGAGAAGACTCACCAACTGGACACCGCAACACTGTCTGATAAAATCTACTTCTTTTCTGGCCCCCTAGACTGAGCCTCAGAACCTGGAGAGAGGAGGGGGGGTCAATACAGATGTACTGGTACGCAAAGTAATCCAAAAACAAAATAGAGATTTTTATATAAAATAATTGAGAGCTGTTATAAAGCACATTATTTCAAAATGGTTCGAAAATACATGGGCATGACATAATGATTTTTCAACAATAGTGCAACACATCTGAGCTAGGTGGTACACCCTACAATTTCACATTTTCACCAACTATCAAATATCAGTTGCCGCCGAGATTAGAGTATAAGTGAGGGAAAAAGACATAAGATCACACAGCAGGGTGTCTCGACCCAATCAAGTATGGTAGTGCACAAGATCACAAAGCAGGGCTCCTAACCATAGTCCCAATTTGGGATGACATAATGTCAGGTACACAAGATCACACAACAAGGTACCAAGTTCCTGAGTCGGCAAATACGATTTCTAGCGTAGAGTCATTTGACTCGTGCTTTCTTCGAGTAACCACCTATCTCACAAAATCAATGCATGAAACTCATTTTAATCAATCATATGTCATACGCTGCAGGGTATCGTCATACCGGACTTGCAAGTCGTCAATATCACATCAACTTTCCAACTTCTCATACCATTTACCACATGCACATATGTATGACTTTCACACCATTAAAACACATACACCATGGTTCTCAACATGCAATTATTCAAGAAGTTCATCATTTATGAGTAATGTCATATCAATTGCAAAACTCATGCTCTCAATGGTTTAACACTAGTATAATATGGGGTATTAAAACATTATCATGGGGGATTTAAGAATTCACAACTCCTATACATCGCATCCTTTCAAAATTCAGACCACATGTTCACAATTCAACAATTGAAATACATTCAAGCAAGCAACCCCATGATATTTAAATATTTCTTTCAAAACCATATCACAAAACAGGTTATTAGTATTAAGATGAAAAACCCCACTTGTAATAACATATATATACGTGTATAAATTGAAAGTCTTGTAAAAGTTCTTTTCGAAACATGCGCATGAATTTAGGATAACCCCACGTACCTCTATTTCGACAATTAACGGATGTTTCTTGAAGCCTATGGTCTGGGAATTCCGAATCTTCAATCAATTTCTGAAACTCACGGTTGAATCTTGAGTTATGAGGAATTTTTTTTTGAAAACCTAAGGGTGTTCTTGAGAAAATTGAGTAAAGGAGCAATATTTTTGCTCCTAGGGGCGGAAATTATATGTTATAGACGAATTAGGGTGAGGGGGAATGACCAAAATTCCCCTAGACCCATAAAAAAACTTAATTCGCGTCTGAAACAGTGTCATGACGCAATCTCGACGCGTAGCGCCGCTATCGCGTCAGTTTACTGCCTCTCACGGAAAATGTCATAACTTTTTGCTCGATTTTTGGATTTTTGCGAAATTGGTATCGTTGGAAAGCTAATTCAAAGACCTTTCATTTGATATATATTAAACAACCCAGTTCGTCATATATAATGAGTTATGATCAATTGAAGTTGACCCAAGTTTCAACGTTCACTAAAACTTGAACGATAAGAAAGCTTTCAACCTGTCTTTGAGTTTAGGGATTTCTATGATCTCAATTCATGCTCAACTAGATTCACACACTACATAATTGATTACACACTAAATTTGCATAGTATTCATGAATTTTGCAACCTCTATGTGAAGGAATAACAGTTTACGTTCTTGCCCGTAATGCGGGGTGTTACATTATAGACCCCTTGGGATCATTCGTCCCCGAATGATGGGTAAGGACCTTTTGAAACTCTAGAAGTGTGGAATAAGGAGCGTAGTCTCACATTGAACATTTTTCCTCGACAAAATATAGAATGCCAGCAAACAAGCCTCATGATAACCCCTAGCAGAACGCGTAAGCACGAAACATGAGGTAATCAGACTTTACATAGGGATGATCTTGCACAGGAGCTCTATGCATCATACTTTCACAACATAAGGCAGGGATTTATTTGATGATCATAGGCCTGATTTATATTGGTACTAATAATGGAAGAAGGTTTCGCAGATGATGGGGATAGAATCATTCTCCATCTCTCATGATACTACGAAATAGATATTACACTTAGAAATACTATTCATCTATGCCCAAACAACAAACAACACACTTCATCATTTCAAACTTACAATTCTCCTATCACACATCTAACCACAAGAGTTTGAGTCTTAATGCAAAGAGCTTTTTATGTTGAAGCCTAACTCAGAGAAACAAGATGGTAACTTAAGCTACAGGACCAGTACCATACACCCTTTTTAGAATATTTCTTCACCTTATCAATATCACCAAGCACCCTTGGGTTTTAATTAAGAGGGTACTAACTACATAGCACATAGATTTGTGTTCTTAGCAACCACAACATTCAAGCCTAATCATTACTACAACCACTACATGAATTTTCCCATTATTTTCCACCACATTCCTACTTCTTAGCTATTTCACACATCAAAATTCATCTCCTTCTTTTCCCTTCCACCTATAACCTTAACTCAAGAGTTCATATCAAATATTTTTTTTTTCAAGAACATCTACTTCTCTACCTAACACATCACCACTCTTCCGCAGCCACCATTATACTATCATACGGAGGGTCATTAAGGGACCCGAGCATAACTTTCATGAATGGAAGTAACACTATTAGATTATAACTTATACTTATTGCACTACTCAAGGAGGGACATGAAATGAAGATACGATAAAATAAACACGAGCGCCCCATATAATCAAGTCTCTGGATTATAAGTAAAGAGTCATTCGGAAGACACAATACAACATAAATTCTTAGGATAGAGCATAATGAGAAATATTGGTGCACAAATTAGGGTAAGACGAGGGAAAAAGACTGAATTACCCTCCTGGTTCCAAAAGTCAGTAAGTCTAACTGGGTACCCGACGCGATTGAAGATGCGATGCGTCGAGATCGCGTCGAGACGCCGATTTGGCCAACACGATTATCGATGCGGCGCGCCGATATTGCGTTGAGCCACTGGTTTGCTTACTCCAATGCATCTCAAACGTGGTCCGAAAAATCCAAAACTTTCCCAGAAAGACCCCTTTTACTCTCCTGAAAATGAATCAACTCAAAAACATACATCTCGGGGTCGAAAAGATCAATTTGAAAATTATGGAAGTTAATAGCTCAAAAACATGACTAAGTCTTTTAACAATTAGAAAAGTTTTTAGGTTGCAAGCTCTCCGTATGTGCCACTAAGAGTGGTATTGAGTCGAGAATGCTACGGAGTATTACATCACAACTAAGACAAAGATTTTTGCTTGAAGCGATTGCTCCTCATTTACGGAACTAAGATTTTTGCCATGAGTTTGCATAAACCTTACCACTTTGGATAAACCCAACATAGGATGAATCGGTGACATATAGAATCATATTTCCTTAAGACCAAGCATGCTGAGAGACATAGATTCTCATGGATCATGAACGACATAACATATGGCTTGAATACCTGAAAGACTGGATTACTGAGAGACATAATTGCTTCTAGTTTAGAGGTCAGATCATAAACATAAGTCCATAGAGAACTCGAATCATAGGAACATGCATGACTTGAACAGAAAACGTAAGACATTAGCGGAATAATCTCTGAAATGGAAGTAGGAGGAGTATGCTTGAGTAAGAATAGATTTATTATGACTCCTCCCCGCAACTTGTCGAATTGAGAAAAATTTGGGGACTTGATTCCCCATCTCCCCCTTAGATAAAAGTCGCAATCCTAGACTTACAGACATATCCCCACATCAAAGTCTATAGCCACAACTCTCAACATAAAAGAGACATCACCACACACTTAAATTCTAAACTCCCTTTACTCTGAAGATCTTTCTTTTCTGTAAATGCTACCATTAACATTAGCTAGCCTCAATAGCCCGCACTCTACAACTCTCGCTCTCATGAGTGCAAACATCCACACTCCTTATAACAAAGTGGGGGTATCAATATATACATGAATTCAAACTTCTCTCATTAATCCCTAATACAAAGGCACTATATTATTTTCTAGGACATCCATTTTTAGGGACACTACTAGCCATTTCTACCAACTCTCAGAGTCATCAACTTACGACTACTGTTTCCATGTGCATAGACATCCATACTTCTAAACGCTTAACACTCCATCTTCAATTTTTTGTAGGATACTATCCCCATCATTGCACCTCAAATCACATAACCAACAACTTAACAAAATCTATAAAACTATACCAAAGGCACATATTTCTTACCTATATTTCCTGAATTCAACTATAACGAACACCATAAAACAACCCCTGAGTCTTCCTCAAACGCCTCCATACTACAAATTACAATAAAAAAAAACACAACCTAGGTACATCAAAAACTTATATGCATAAGACCTTATCCATCAACCTGCTACCTGGGGTTCAAATTATTCCCATATACCCATGTTCTTATCAACTCAATGATTCAACCATAATTCATCATTTTAACACTAGTCCTCATGTACACATATCCCTCACGATTACCACTTAAACTTTTCATAAATCATCAACCTGGGATCTTTCACAAATAATATCAATCCTACTAATTCATTCCCATAGATCATACATCATTAATCATAAAATACTATTCTCGCCACCATATTCTACAATCTATAATTCAAGCCTATAGTTTAGCATCCATCATCTACCACCAATAACGCAAAACATGCAACATAATATACTAGTCCATCAAATTGGGAAGTCAACTCCAACTACTCATTTCATTCAAATGATACCTACAGTCATAATCCCCTCCATGACATCACTATTATAGCTCAAAATCCACTTCATACCTTCTCACATGAAGTACTAGTTTACATCTACTCAGGAAAACAAGATCAAGGGGGTAAAGTCACATAATAAACATGGTCAACCTTAATCTTATATCATACCCCATACACTATTATCTACTTATACGGCTTTCTCACATCACACTAACTTACTCAAGCGCACATTTAGACTACCGTCAAATTCCATAAACAACCATGATTCTATAATTACAACTTACTGGCTAATCTATCCATTATCATGCTTCAAGCAAAAAACAATTCACCTTCATTACCAACTCAATCTCATGCAATAAGATTTGGCTATACATATATTCAATGAATTTCCCTTACCACTTTTCTTGCCATTATGCCTCTAAACCCCCAGTTCCAACCAACACAAGAACAACAAGATGAACAACAAGTTGCTAGTGAATAGAAATAGGCCTCACACAGCTTCACTAGACTTTGATTTTTGTGTTTTAAATAAGAAAATGAGATGAATGACAAGGAAACTATGCTAGTGAATAGAAAGATCCCCACACGGCTTCACTAGACTTTGATTTTCAACAAAACAATGATGACAAGATTTCAAGAGATAGAAAATCAACACGCAATATTCAATGAACTAAGAATACACATCTTACTCTGTATAAATAAAATTCTGAGTCAAACACTTCCTCCACGGACTACCATACAATCCACACATTCTACTAGCTACCATATTAGTCTATCACCATAAAGGGGTAAATCATCCTCAAACATTGGTTATTCAACTAAAATATTTATTTACACAAAAGTCATCCTCACTCTAACTTCAAAATTTGTGACTTCACATCACCAACTTCTTGGTCCAACATCACTACCAATAGGTTATGAAACCGACACTTAACTTATACAACTACTACTCGGGTGGAAATACAGTTCCAACATTCTATTACACATCATCCCCTTTAAGCGTGACATTTACAACATACATTCCGAAAGGGACTGAATATACTTAATACCGCAGGCTGGAAAACACGATTTCATCAATATCAAAGTTTACACAAGAATCAATATACTTTGAAGCACTAACAGACTCTTCTCAAGTCCTTGCACAATTTTTATAATCTTTATGGCTCATTAGAAAGGACCATACCATTTAGATTCTGAACTTCTGCACTTGATTTACCCTAACAATGAGACACATCTGAGCACATCAAAGGAAAGAATTGGGATGACTTTACTTTCGTATGGACAACACTGCAGCACAAATTAGAGTATGGAGGAGGAACATTCTGACTCAATAGCCAATCTAGAACATGAAGAAAGAGAGACATTCCTAAACGCCTTATAGCCTCCTGCTTATAAGTGTGGCGTGCTACACACCCATAAACAAGACTCTACCCGACGCGACTTCGCAGACACCCTGGGACCATGAACCGTGCTTTGATACCAAGTTTGTCACGACCCGAACTAGGGCCTGGCCGTGACAGACATCCCAAACCATGAAGTCCCAAAACGTCCTTCTCTATCTGCTAATCATAC
This sequence comes from Capsicum pubescens, assembly GCA_030864215.1. Taxonomy (NCBI): domain Eukaryota; kingdom Viridiplantae; phylum Streptophyta; class Magnoliopsida; order Solanales; family Solanaceae; genus Capsicum; species Capsicum pubescens. The sequence continues at coordinate 298,867,480 of CM061542.1, read as the reverse complement.
ACAACATTCATATAATAAAAGAAGATGCGGAAACATAATCTTCTACGGAAACATGGTCAATTCTGAATTCAACATAAGTATGGGAACTGTAAATCAACTATATCTAAATAACATTTGACTCAGTCTGTGAAATCTCTACTAAATGTAAATCTGAGAACCGTATGAAACTTGGACAAGGCCCCCAGTAGACCCAAAACAGTAATAAGTGACATCATTTAGTGAGAAAAGCCTTCTGGAATAGAGAAGACTCACCAACTGGACACCGCAACACTGTCTGATAAAATCTACTTCTTTTCTGGACCCCTAGACTGAGCCTCAGAACCTGGAGAGAGGAGGGGGGGTCAATACAGATGTACTGGTACGCAAAGTAATCCAAAAACAAAATAGAGATTTTTATATAAAATAATTGAGAGCTGTTATAAAACACATTATTTCAAAATGGTTCGAAAATACATGGGCATGACATAATGATTTTTCAACAATAGTGCAACACATCTGAGCTAGGTGGTACACCCTACAATTTCACATTTTCACCAACTATCAAATATCAGTTGCCGCCGATATTAGAGTATAAGTGAGGGAAAAAGACATAAGATCACACAGCAGGGTGTCTCGACCCAATCAAGTATGGTAGTGCACAAGATCACAAAGCAGGGCTCCTAACCATAGTCCCAATTTGGGATGACATAATGTCAGGTACACAAGATCACACATTAGGGTACCAAGTTCCCGAGTCGGCAAACACGGTTTCCAGCGTAGAGTCATTTGACTCGTGCTTTCTTCGGATAACCACCTATCTCACAAAATCAATGCATGAAACTCATTTTAATCAATCACATGTAATACTCTACAGGGTATCATCATACCCGACTTGCAAGTCATCAATATCACATCAACTTTCCAACTTCTCATACCATTTACCACATGCACATATGTATGACTTTCACACCATTAAAACACATACACCATGGTTCTCAACATGCAATTATTCAAGAAGTTCAATCATTTATGAGTAATGTCATATCAATTGCAAAACTCATGCTCTCAATGGTTTAACACTAGTATAATATGGGGTATAAAACATTATCATGGGGGATTTAAAGAATTCACAACTCCTATACATCACATCCTTTCGAAATTCAGACCATATGTTCACAATTCAACAATTGAAATACATTTAAGCAAGAAACCCCATGATATTTAAATATTTCTTTCAAAACCATATCACAAAATAGGTTATTGGTATTAAGATGAAAATACCCACTTGTAATAACATATATATACGTGTATAAATTGAAAGTCTTGTAAAAGTTCTTTTTGAAACATGCCCATGAATTTAGGATAACCCCACATACCTCTATTTCGACAATTAACGGATGTTTCTTGAAGCCTACGGTCTAGGGATTCCGAATCTTCAATCAATTTCTGAAACTCGCGGTTGAATCTTGAGTTAGGAAGAATTTTTGTTTGAAACCCTAAGGGTGTTCTTGAGAAAATTGAGTAAAGGAGCAATATTTTTGCTCCTAGGGGAGGAAATTATATGTTATAGATGAATTAGGGTGAGGAGGAATGACCAAAATGCCCCTAAACCAATAAAAAAACTGAATTCGCGTCTGAAACAGTGTCGTGACGCGATCTCGATGCGTCGCGCCGCTATCGCGTCGTCTTACTGCCTCACACTAAAAATGTCATAACTTTTTGCTCGTTTATTGGATTTTTGCGAAATTGGTATCGTTGGAAAGCTAATTCAAAGAAATTTCATTTGATATATAGTAGACCACCCAGTTCATCATATATAATAAGTTATGATCAATTTAACTTGACCCAAGTTTCAACGTTCACTAAAACTTGAACGATAGGAAAGCTTTCAACCCGTCTTTGAGTTTAGGGACTTCTATGATCTCAATTCATGCTCAACTAGATTCATACACTACATAATTGATTACACACTAAATTTGCATAGGATTCATGACTTTTGCAACCTCTATGTGAAGGAATAACGGTTTACGTTCTTGCCCGTGATGCGGGGTGTTACAATTCTTTAGTGTTGCCTGTCGAAGAAATCAAAGTGACAGAATCCTTATACTATGAAGAAGAGCCTGTAGAAATTTTGTATCGCCAAGTCAGAGTATTGAGGAGCAAAGAGATAGCCTCAGTTATAGTGTTGTGGAGAAACCAAAAAATTGAAGAAGCAACTTGGGAATCAAAAGTTGACATGAGAGCTAGATACCCAAACCTTTTTGACCCAGTGGATAACGAAATGGAAGGTACAATCCTTGCCCTATTCTTATATGCCTTAGTATGCTTGAAATTATTGCTTGTCTGTGTCTCGCGTCAACATTCGGGGATGAATGTTCCCAAGGGGGGATACTGTAATGTCCTGAAGTTTTCTTAGCTAAGTCTTGTCCCTAAAGTAGAAGACTTTAGCTTCTAGAATTAATTATATTCTTTTCTCGCTGGAATTTCTTAGATTTCAACTTTTCATTACGTAGATGACTGAATAAGCTTTCCGTCGATATAAGATTCGTTCAAAATGGACACTCGGTGAAGAAGTTATGGCTATTTTTGTGCTGGTCGTAAAACATCGTCATTCTGGTGTTTAGCGCGTTGCAGAGAGGGTTTAATTTGCAACTGTCAAATTCCAGTGGGACCTCGCGATAGTGGCGCATCGCGGAGGATCCTAATTTCGCATTTGTCAATTTTCAGTGAGCCACCGCGATAGTGGCACGTCGCGGTGGCCCATAAAATTGGGCACCAGTTATATTTTTACGCCACCTCATTAAGGGTAAAATGGTACTTCTCCAACCCTTTATCAGCTCTAACACAGGATTTAATCCCAAGAACACCAAAGTAAGTTTATTTTCATCAAAATCTCTCAAGAAACTCCATTAGGGTTTCAAACTAAAAATCCTCATAACTCAAGATTTAACCGCGGGTTTTAGAAGATAATTGGAGATTTGGAATCCTTGCATCGTAGGCTTCAAGAAACATCCGTTAATTTCCGAAATAAAGAAACGTGGGGTTTATTCTAAAAAACTACATGGGCTTAACACCATTAGAGCATGATTTTAAGATTTTTATGCATGAATTTCAAAGGGTTTTTGGAATCTATGTTCTAAATTACGTACTCTGAATGTTTTAATGTTACTATTGTTTTGACCTTGTGTTCCTATCCCCTAAATTGATTTACATGTATACGTATATGTAAGGAATTTGAGATTAAGATCGTTGAGAGCATAAATTATGAACTCTCTCTCGTGTATTGAATTAAAGATTATGATTTTGTGATTTGAAAGATGTTTTCGCAATACTATAGCATTTGAGCATAATTTGAAATTGTTGAGAGGGTGTTCTTGATATAAATGTGTTCTTGTGTTTAAGAGAAAGAGTTGCATGTGAATTGATAACTTTGACATGACCACCTTGTACTATTGAAATGCCTGACAAAGATGAGTTCCTTGCATGTGTTTACATGAGGTTGAGAAAGAGTTTCTTTGAATTGAATTATTGAAATGGTGTTCCCAAAACTTGTGTTTTGAAAACAGAGATTTATGATAGACTAATAATGGCTCAGAGATGTGATTTGCAAGTCAATGGTATGACGATACCATATGTAATTATGCCATAACAGATTATGTTTTCAGAGTATGTTTTCAGAGTATGTTTTCAGAGCATGTTTTCAGAGTATGTTTTCAGAGACTGCATGTTTTGATAGAGTTTTAAAAAGGGGCTTAAAGAGGGTTAGGTGGTTACCCGAAGAAGGCCGGAGTTCAAGCAACTCTTAGCCTGAAACCGTATTTGCCGATACGGGTAGATTATTATTGTACGCTGGCGACGGTCGTGTGGCGTAGTAGATTTCAGAGACTCCGACCCTTGCGGTACACTTGAGTTGGGGGCTTCGCTGCCGAGTTAATGGCAGTTTCCATATAGCCCATGGAATTTTCAGAATTGTATGGTATACCACCTAATGCAGAAGTAACACAGATTTCTCAGAGTTGTGATGATTTTTTACAGAGTCTTTTAAAATGCCCATATGAATTCTTACTATATTATACGTTTGTGAAACTATTTTACATTGCTCTCATATATGTTGAATATAAGTTGTTATTTTGAATTTACTCTGTGTACCAGTACAATTGTATTAACCCCCCCTCCTCCCAGGTTCTGAGGCTCAGTCTAGGGGTCCAGATAAGCAGTAGATAAGGTGATCAGATTGTGCAGTGGTGAGCCTTCTCTATTCCAGAAGGCCTGTCTTTTCAGATTATGTCACTTATTTTAGTTGTGGTTTACTGGAGGCCTTGTCCCAGTTTCAGATAGCTGTCAGATTTTCATGTAGTAGAGATTTCACAGACTGAGTCAGATGTTAATAATATGTAGTTGAATTACAGTTTTCATGCTTATGTTGAATTCAGAATTAACCATGTTTCCGTAGAAGATTATGTTTCCGCATTTTATTTATTTATATGAATATTGTGCATGATTACCAGATTGAGAAGGGTGTTCCGGCCTTCATGGTTTGGGATGTTCGTCACGGCCAGGCCCTAGTTCGGGTCGTGACAGTTTTGATCTAGTGGTAAGAGCAGACTTGTGAATTAGGTGCACGTGACATGTCTGAACCTTGCAACAGACAAAATCGTTATACTTAAGTGGAAAAGTAATTTGCCATGGCGTCTCCACTTCTAACATTTCTTTTTTTGTATTGTTTTTATTTGCTTTGATGGTCTATAACAATTTGAAAACCTCTCTGCCTTCCAATGTAGGGGTAATAGCTATGTATACTCTATCCTCTCCAAACTCCACTTGCAGAGTTTTAACTGTGTATATTGTTGTTGTTGTACCATGGATTATTTAGTGAAGGTACATTGGGTATATAGCATTGTATTTAGTGAAGGTACATTGGGTCTATAGAATTGTAAAAAATAATCTCCTGCGACAACTTATAATTTGAATAGAAGAAAATAACATGTAATGGACTAAAAAAACTTATCTTTCATATGTAATTCAAGTAGTAGCTAGCATTCATGTCTCTCTTCCAATTTCCATGCTATATAAATAAGAACCAAGAAGTACAATAAAATAATGAGGCAACCTATGAAACAGACAGTAACAATAAGACCTAGTGAATGTGATAAAGTAGCAAACATAGCAGTTGCGAATGCAATTACAGCTGCTAACATTGATAAGCACAAACAAATACCGGCGAGATCAAAAATCTTAGTTACAATTTTTTACGTTGAGGAAATCTACTATGACCTGCCATGACGAAGTAGATAAATATGGAAAAAGCCGAGAATGTGAAGGCAATCGCATCGGAAACAACAAATGCACGAAATGTTGTTTTCCTTATTAGAATCGTCATCCCTTTATTATGGCTATCAGGGTCGCTCTCAAAACCTCCTGGCAAAGTGATACCAGCGGCGAAAGTGACTGTCATTATTAAAGTGGCCACAACAATATGGATTTGAGCTACCTTCATTATACTTTTGATTACTGTTTGATCTGCCTTTTTAGCTTTATCTTGATCATCTTTCCTCAGTTGCATTTTGACTCGTGTTCCCGTTTCATCATTCAGTTGCATTTTGACTCCTGTTCCCGTTTCATCATTCGGATTGGGCATGTACTCGTACTTCCACTTTACCACAGAGTCACGTTTTCCAAATCGGCCAATGCCACACAAATCCTCCATCAATTTTGTAACGCCCCGTAAAAGTCATGCATGTATTAGACTGTAATTTCTGAGCTTTAGACTTAAGTTTTAAATTTTTCCTAAGTGTTGAAATGACTTGGACTCATTCTTAGCTGGCAATCTTCGGGATACAACTTTTCAACCTTCCCGACATCCGCTTTAGATTTTCAAGTTGATTTATGATCGGGAAATCTCATAGTACGTCTCGGATAAGTTTCGGAATTTTTCGGAACGCATAAGGCTGCGTTTGGATTTAAAAACAGTAGCAAAACGCATAGACTATTGCCCAGTTTTCAGCATTTCAGGGTCAATTTCAAACGATCATAACTCCCTGTATATAATGAAATGTGTGAGCTATAATATATCAAACAAAAGCTCTTCGAGTCCTCTTTCAATTGCAGTTGGTTTCATCCAATTTGAGTATATGAGTAAAAAGTTATAATCGATTTACTCCAGTCTACCAAACTGTCAACTGAGGGACAGATTTGACCTTAATTGTTCCTTAGGGGTATTTTGGTAATCCTCCACCCCTATATATACCACCAACACGGGATTTAATCCCTCAAACACCATAATACACATACTTTTCCCAAAATTGCTCAAGAACTCTCCCTAGGGTTTCAACATTAAAACCCAAGCAACTCAAGATTCAACCGCGGGTTCGTGAAACAAATTACAGATTCGGAATCCTCTCGACGTAGGCTTCGATAGACACCCAAAATTCGTGGAGAACAAGGTACGCGGGGTTTTCCTAAATTCTCATGGGCATAGAAAAATCATGTTTTAGAATGGGGTTTTAAATTATGTATATATATTTATGTATAAGATGTTTTAACATCATTGTTTTGGTCTTTTGACCATCTCCAAAGCTATTTGACAGTTTATATACATATATGAATGAATGTGTTTCAATTTTGAATACATGAACTTGCTAAAGACATTTGACCACCATGTGTTGGATGAAATTTTCTGCATGAATTGAACTTTAAGTTTCGGAATATGAAATCCTTTACATCAGTTACATGTTTTGGTGGTCTAAACTATGTTTTGAATGAAAGCTCTTGCTTAATACATTATGGCTAAGAAAAATCATGACTTGCAAGTCTTGGTATGACGATACCAACTCAGACTAATGCCATATCAGACTCAGACTAACTGACATTTCAGACTTTCATGATTTTAGACATTCAGAATGTTGCATGTACAAAAAAGGTTAAAAATGGGCATACAGAGATGTTAGGTGGTTCCCCGAAGAGGGCTTGAGTTCAAGCGACTCATTGCCTAAAACCGTGGTTTGCCGACCCGGGTATACTATTATGCGCTGACTTAAATGTCCTGTGGCGTATCAGACTCAGACACTCCAACCCTTGCGGCACACTTGGGTTGGGGGCTTCCCCGCCGAGTCAATGGCGG